>JARYHS010000819.1:0-30350 GCA_031002005.1 Vandiemenella viatica
CGCTATAATATCATCTGCATAAAATCATGAAAACTCTTTTTCTTGTGATAAATTCTATACCAGCTATGGCTATTGCTAGAATTGCTAAATAAAATAAAAAAGATTTTTCCTGATTCTTCGTTTTGAGTAGTCTTCGAAGTTGTAAGCTTTGGAAACGATTTGTTTTGAATTGTAATATTGTTCGTTGTGCATGATGTTTTGTCTGTCAAAATGTGGACGCAGAATTACGGTAAATTTTTTATTAGATATCATTCAATCGTAGCTATTTTTATTGCCTTTTCATCAAACTCTGTTTCGTCTGCTAAAGATATTTAATCACTAAACAATCAAAGTAGTAAAAATTTACAATAAAATGAAACCTTTCCTAGAACGATGATAGCCAACTGTATATAAACCATCATTGAAATAAAAGGAATCTGTTTAGCTTATGTCACATGTATTGTAAACAAACAACAGTCAAGCTTCATGGTGTATCTCTTGATTCCAAACTAACGTGAGAGATACAACCAAACAGCGGGTTAACTGGAGATGGCGATTCCTCTGTAAGTACATTCTTCCGCGCGCACTAATGCTGCGGCAGTCAGCAGCAAGTTTTATTATTTTCAGTCGATAATTCTGTTGTAATAAACCCTGCACCAGCATGGCACTTTTTGTTTCAGGCATTAATTAAGTTGTAATACATCATTCACCATTCTAGCGGTTCAGTGTGTATTACTGCTTAGAAATAATACGTCTTGCAACTGACTACCACATTATTAATCTGTGCAGAAGAATGTAGTTACAATGGAATCACCATGTCCAGTTAACCAACAAAAAGCTTCGGTAGAAGTTTACATCGCTTTGCATGACATCACTAACATGGCATTTGTGAAATCAACTTACATTATTAATAAAAAAATCGATCCCACTTGCCTTATGATATAAAAGTAAAATATATTTGTCATCCTAGTCCAAACTGCATTTCAACCTAAAAAGAAACTCTGCTAACATTTCTGCTAGATAATCAATGGTTCCATCACTCACGCTGTAACATATTCTCTTTATTGCATGTTAGTGACATCATGTATCACAATAGAAACTGCCCCCCCCCCCAAAAAAAGGTGTCTACTGGAGATCACGTTCCACTACATCATCATTCAATAATGTTGTCATAATATTGCTGTAGTCAATCGTAAGCAGTAATTTCATTGTAATACAGTCTGGACCATTATTTTCAAGCAGAAACTAGGTAGTAAGGCAGCCTGGACCAGCACGACACTGTTAAATATACTTAGGAAAGTATTTCTAACCGAGTCTTGCATTAGATCACTGCCATATTCTGATGCCACTTCCTGGCAGAATCGCAATCTCCAGTAATCCCAAAAAATCATTTCATGTTTTGTATTTGTTAAAAATGCAGAGGTAGTTACTTTTGGAGCCACCTATAATTTACATCACCTGTTGGTGGGATCTCCATTGTGTAATGTGACAAGGGGGGCAGAGGATGGTAAGATTCATAACGCCACATTAGAAGTGCTGTTTTAATCAAGTTCAAAATTTGTGATGTTACAATGGGGAGGGGAAGTGGGGGGGGGGGCAACAAAGTGTGACATTCTGTAACAAGGAAGGAAAGAGGGAGGGGTACTATGAAAATCATGTGAAGTAATTACAGATGGCCTCTTTTTATTTATTCTAGATATGTCTTGTTCTTGTCATCTTTAGTTCATGACACAGTGATTGTAGTAGTGTGCATGTATAGTGAAATTTTTGGATGCTTAGAATTTGACTACACCAGTAAAGCGGAGTAAAACCCTTGAGAAAATGACTGATGATGATGATGACCTTTTACAGTCTTAATTAATTTTGGATCTTTCTCTTGATAACCTTATTTTCCAGAAGTCATAGCCACAACTAGAATCAATGATTATTATATTTACTTTGTCAGGCATAATCTAAGTTTTGGAAAAAATAATGCAATATAATTATTGTAAGTTATGTAGGCTATGTTTGTCACATTTTTCTATTTTACATATTAATTCATATAGTTTTTTTAATTTGCATGTAAAATGAATAAATTCTAATTTATCAATTTGTATCAATACAAATATGGGTCCATAAGCAACACATAACAATTTATGGAGCAGAAAGATTGATAGGTAACACTCCAAGAATATGTACAAACTAAAGTTATGTTATTTTTTGACACAGCCACCAAGTCTTTCAAAACATTTCTCCCATTGTGACAAGGTTGTACATGTGTGCATAGTAGCCCATTTTCTATCTTTCACAACATACTTGACTTCAGTGTCAGAATCGAATTGTTTGCCAGCCAAGAGTTTCTTCATTGGATCAAACAGATGACACTTGAATGATGCCAGATGCAGACTTTATAGTGGTTGCTGGACCACCTCCCATACAAACTTCTTGTGTTTCGCATACACTGAAGTAGCCACATGGGGGTGTGCATTATCATGAATCAGTCTGACATTTCCAGCATTAAGTCATTTGTCAGAGAGTCCTGTCTTGAATATCCATCATTACTCCTTGTAAATTCCTTTGGTAAGTAACTTTAAGTTTTTTCTTTGCCTGGCTTTTCCCATTCCATGAAAGCCACCTTAAGTTCAGGAGCATGCCTTGTCACTTATAATGTCACCTTCCAGAAAGGGTTGTCCATCTTTAGTGTGCCATTCCATGTTAGGGAACGTGCATAAACCACGTAGCTCCATTTTGACCTCCTGTGAACCCCTCCCTCCCCCCCCCCCCATGTAGCCCTACGTGGCTTTTGCCTCTACCCCCCCCCCCATGTAGCACGTAGCTTTTTTCCCTTTTGGTTCCAGAAGACATTTTGTACTGTTTTCTCTTGTCAGACTATTGTAAATTACATACGGAGATAATTAACTGAGGGAAATAAGTATTCACATGCTGTTGTGAGTTCTGTTCCTCATTTTAACTTTGAAAAATGTTATGAAAGGAAAGCTACATGGTCTGGCTCGGAACCCCCCTCCTCCCCCCACGTAGCCCAGCGTAGCCTTCCAGCCAACCCCTCCCCCCGCTGGACTGAGCCACATAGTTTGTGCACGGTCCCTTATCCAGGCATGTTATTATTTGCATATATGAAGTTCTTTGTCATCCACAAAGCACTCATTTTACTGAAGTTCAGTCAGTTGAGTACGATATCATGGTGTAGAAAATGTTGATCATGTTTGCAAAAGTTTGGAGGTGGATTTTCCAGTCAGAACCAATTGCCTCTTCAATGGCACAGTCTGTTTGCTTGAGGCTGTTACCAGATGTCCTGTACATGGAAAATCAGCCAGGGTTACACAGCCATCTGCAAAGAATTTGTGCCACCTGGCCAATGTTTCTGTGATCCGTACAGTCTTCCTCATACATACCCACCACCTTCCTGTGAATTTCAGTCAGATTTGAGCCTTTTGCCCATGTAAATCCAACATCTCTCTGCTCTTCCAGCAAAGACGACTGTAAAACACACGTACCATCTTAGCCCAGTACAGGTACTCCTAGTGTTGTAAAAAAAACTTCTTTTTTCTGACTTAAAAAAAAAAAACATGTTTTTTTTCTGGGACATGTTTTTTTTTCATAACTACTAAATTTCAAATTTTTAAGGCATTTATCATTTATATCACTGTTTTAGAATTAATACTAAGTACTTATCTTAATTTTTAAATCTACTATATTTTTCTGTTTCAGTAGGGGGAAAAAAAAAATACAAAATATTGGCAACATCGACAGAAGTTTTCTTTTACGAATGGGGACTTCCTGAAAAGGCTAGGTTGCATTAGAAGGAATCCCCGTTCCCCATTGTTTGGATTGATACTCGCTATTTGAACTAGTGCTGCCAGGCCCTACAAATTTATCTGTAGACATACAAATCTTTTCAAAAAATTAGGAATTTTAAATTTATGTACAGTTTTTTGCCTCTTTTTATTACTTATTGTGCTTTCCTTATATTCGTATACTTGTTAAACTCGCAGCGTATAGTGATACTGAGTTATTGTCAGTAATTATAAATCTTTTCCTTGCAACAGTTGGCGTAAACCAACGAGTGAAAACAAATAAAGCTCCTATTTTGTATGATGATAGATTTAAATTCAAACTTACAAGACCGTAATACAGAACTATCTTTATGCATAGTGTGTACTTTGCTCACAATTTAAAATTGCAATCTCAAAAGCTTTTGCATACAATACAACCAGTAAAAGAAAACTTAACTATTTCTGAAGCTATGGATCTAGAGGAGACAGAAGAATAAACAGAAAATTCTGACTCCGACTGAACTAGTGTTGGTAGTACTGATACTAGTGAATGTGGTACCGACATAGAGGATGAATAAAAAATTATGTTACCTATATAGATACATTTATGAATCATTATGTAAGACATTATATGATTTATAAGATTTAAAATACACATGTAAAATGTAAGTTCCATAAATAAAACTATAATTTATCAAATACTATGATTTCTGGAAGAAAAAAAACAAATTTAGAAAAAAAACAAGGGTGCTAGGGTTTTTTTTTTTCATGTTTTTTTTCACAAATCTGAAAAAAAACTTTTTTTTCGGTTTGCAACACTAGGTACTCCTAATCAAAAAATTGTGCAACTTTCACATCCCAGATCACTACTCAATTGTGGGGAAAACTATTGTATGTTATTTATGGGTCTGCCCTCATAATTAATATCATGTCATTGCAATTTAAATTTTGTTATTCAGTTGTGAAATTAAATTCTATTTTTGTTTGTAGTCAATGGTGGAGTCACTTCTAAAATCAAATGTGAGGCAACTTGATTGTAAGTTTCATGCCAGCGTAAAACGTGTGGCACCTTTAGTTCCTATTGTTGTAGAACAAACTGGAAGAGGAGAACGAGCGTATGATATATATATTCAAGACTGTTGAAGGAAAGAATTATATGTGTGATGGGACCAGTAAGTATAAATGTGATAGTTTATTTATTTGCTTTGTTGTATCCTATTATTTTATTATTCCAAGAAAATAATGATTATTAATTGAGTCAAGTTAATTAAATCATATCTAAGTAATAGATCACAAATGGTCTCACTCAACAACAATGTATCCAAGCTTAGGGAGGTAGGACATGGTGTACCTCAGGGATCTATTCTTGGCCCCCCTGCTGTTCATTCTATATATCAATGACCTATCACCTATTATGGAAAACGTTAACTCCAAATGCTACAACTATGCTGATGATCTATGTGTAAAGATAAGCTCCACTACTACTTCGAATGACAAAGTTTTCTCATCAAAGATAGCTCTACTTATGGACTGGTGTAATGCAAACAAACTATCTCTTAACTTAGAAAAAATACACCACCTTGGTATATCCTTAAAAAACAACCCTACCCGCAATTCTGTCAAATTCTTGGTAATAATTATACAATCAAATTTAAATGGCAGAGGCATATCGAATTGATATCAAATAAAGTCTCTAAAGGAATTTTCATGATTAGGAGACTTAAAGGTACCGTGACAACTGATGTATTACTTTCTATTTATTATGGTTATGTCCACTCCTACCTATCGTATGGAACTGTCCTTTGGGGAAATAGTCCCTACTCACAGTGTCTCTCTGCCTTACACAAAAAAGCAGTTTGCCTGATATGTGGGGCATTACCCAGAACACACTACAAGGAATTATTTTTAAAGCTAGGAATTATGACATTACCGGGTTTATATATACATCAATGTTTACTTTTTGTAAAGAAAAATCAACATCTCTTTAACCCTTTCGCGGGCAAAATAGTTCTGGCAGCCTGACAAACCAAATTAATCTTAAAAACTATCTAGAACTCTCTTCTTAGTATTATGGAGAAGAGAGTCCAAGTTTCTCTCTTTGTCGTTTCCTATACGACGAGGTGGGAAGTAATCTTCCCACGGGCACTTCTGGGAAGTAATAAAAAAGCTTGTTGTGTATCAATTTTCTTTTTATTTATTGACATAAAATGCATAATTTATACACAAATAAGCTCCTTTCACTTCCCATGTAATTTTCTGAAGCAGGGTTCACTGCATAAAGGTGCATCACATGTTGTGCACATTTACCTAGTGCGTTTTTCAGCCACTTTAGTTCTGCAATTTCTGCACCTTCTGTAAGTGTTACTTACAATTGGTTGATGTGTCCCTACACCTATCAATCTTACATCAGGCACTTTCCCTCTTTTATCCAGAAATGCTGGATTGCAGCCATACTGTTTTCTACAAGAAAATCCTGCAATCAACTGCCTGTCAAGGTGAAGCTTGTATGTCTGTTGATCATAATTTCCGGAATTTCTTTTGTTTTTGTTTCCATAAAAGCTGTTTATTATTGCTAGATCCAATGAAAACTAGAAGATCCTGTTCCACCACTCTACAGAACGCATTCCTACTGCATATCGTTCCCTAAGCTGGTCAGATCTGTCCACACCTCCAATAATTTTGATGTAACAATCCACCACTAATTTGTTTTTGATATTGTGAAAATGCGAACAGTCACTTCCCCATTCCTAATTACTTTCTTCCGAATCTGAGTACTCTCCACAAGTATTAGGAATTGCAGGCATACTTATTTCAATATCTGTCTCTGTAACTTCATTCTCAGATTTACTGTTTCTATCCATGTGTGAATCATCCAAAGCATTCAGTTCATCTGGAGCTTCAGGACTTTTTCTCCACATCAGAATCATCATGAAAATAACATATCATACACCACATCTTGATACCTTGGGTTATTCAGGTCCAAGTATTCAGACATCTGAATGTGGAATAAGCAGATAAATAAAATGTATAATAGCATACAAGGCAGGAAATATATCACTATTATTCAATTGTGTGCCACAGTAATTATAATATGAAATGTTGGGGCCACAGCAATAAATATTTGTACATGAATTATCAAATAATAGGTTAGGTTCATAAACAGAACATCGATATATAATTATATTTGACATATATAAAACCTATTCAGTGCAAATATTCCCAACAAGTTATTGAGCTTCTCCAAGTAATACTAACAAGGGACAGTGCCGTGGGAAGATTACTTCCCACTCGAAAAAATTAACTTTACAAATTACGTGTACAATATTTTTTTGTGTGCAACACTTGAGAATATTGCTAAGGTACCTAATTACATAAATAGTATTCAGAATTTGTTAATGCTTTCCTTTAATAACAATTTATTCGAAAAAAACAGCAATTTCGTTCAACACAGCTTGAAAATGGACGCAAATTTCACAATGGTCATCAAGAAAATTGCGTTGCACAGACCACAATGTAAAAATGCACCATAAAGCGATTTTAACATGTTTCTTCAAGCTTCTGGCAGATGGCAGCACTTGTCAGAGGTGGTAAATGCGCTTCCCTCAAGAGCTTTAATTCAATTTGTCGAGTGGGAAGAAGGTTTCCCACCGCCCACGAAAGGGTTAAAAGACATATTGAGGTACTTGATCATAACACTAGAAATAAGCACAATATAAGAATTGAATACTGTTCACTTAGCATAACTAAATATAGTTTTAAGCCAATAGGAATCAGATTCTTCAACCATCTACCTAAGAATTTGAGAATAATGACACCAAATAAATTTAAAAATAGCACTAAGGATCTTATAGCTGCAATATGTCATAAAACAGAAGAATTAATTCATGTAATATATACTTAGTTACATTATTTATCTTATATTATCAGTTGTATTAACACGTATATATAATTATAGTATGTATATGACGAAGCCTATTTCAATATTGTATTATATTATATGATATGAGATTGAGCTATAGCTTGCAGTTTCGCTATACCCGTACTTATGATTCACATGAATTTTTACCTCAAAATCCTTCATAATCTGAAGCATATTGTTCTTTACCTCCTTAGGTTATTTGTTCTAGCCCCTCACTTCCCGACCTGCAAATGAAAATTTCCCCATCTACTTAGCTTGAAATAAATTGCCAATTTATTATCATAATGGTCTTCACTTCAATTCCATATGCTGTCTCTAAATCTGCCAACATTATTCGTCTCGCTATACATTCAAACAAATGCAATACTCTGAACCTTTTCCCTACAACCTCCCCAATGAGGTCTGCCCAGTCTAGTGTACACTCATTTCCCAGGTATCATCATCCATATATATAAAGATGAATATATATATGTTTGTTTGTTAGTTTGTTTGTCCTTCATACAAATCCACAGTTTTCATCCAATATAAATGAAACTTTGCACACTTATCCTTTGAAACAAGGAGAAAAATACTGTCTACATTTGGTTGATAAATTTTCCCATCGAATGGAAGTTGTCCAGTTCAAATCGGGCAATTTGAACAGCGGTAGATACAGGCGTAGGATGTATACGTCTCTGTACTACCTTTCCATATAGTGGTCTGGTAGCTCAGTTGTTAAAGCGCTTGCTTACTGTTGTCGGATCGTGGTCTCTGGTTCAAATCTCCGTGGAGGCAAAGATTTTTAACAAAATTGTTTTTGATCGATAAAATCACGCCTCGACCGTTGGTTGTTCAGATTGATTGTTAAACTGTAGATATCACAAATTTAGGGGTGCAATGCAAAGTAAATCCTAGGTAGTCTTGCAATGCTGTAGGTGCACAATTTTTTACATTATATTGATACCTCAGTGGTTGTTTGCAGTCAGTTTGTGTGTGATCTGCAGTAATTATACTATAAATGTGGAAGTAAGTCTCTGTCTTTTTGTTACGTTTTGACAACTAAATGGCTGTAACGATATTGATGAAATTTGTCAAGGAAATACTTTGTATCTGTACGAAGGGCACAGGATATTTTTTCAGTATGATTAACAGTTGTAGTCATAAAATTTTGATAACTTATCGAGTGGTGACAGAGATGGATGTGTGTGTTAGTCTGTAATGTTACGTCGGTTGCTCAAGCTGTGCTTCTCGCGCATTCTGTCCTCTATGCGCTCCTAAACCGTATGTCCGATTACAGTGAAACTTTGGAGAGTTGTCTAGAGCGCGTTGGAGAAGGTTCCTAAAAAATAAAATTTCCAAAAAACCATCCCATCTTCCCCATAATTTAAAAAACTCCACAGATTTTATCCGATTTTCATTGAAATTTGCAGACATATACTTTAAAACAAACAGAAAAATACTGCCCATATATGGTTTCTTAAAACACAACCCCTCTCCCCCTTCACACCCCCTTAATTTTTACACAAACCCACACTTTTTATCCAATTTCGATGGAATTTAGCACATGTATACTTAAAAAAAAAAATAGGCAAAATGCTGTAGACATTAGTTTTACAAAAACCCAATCTCTCTCCCCTATTCCACCCCTTCATTATTGTAAATGTTCTTTATACAAAGCTACAGTTCCTATCTGATTTTGAAGGAAGTTTGCACACATATACTTTAAAACAAACAGAAAAATATTGTTTACTTTCAGTTTGACAAAGCCCAATCCAACCGTATCCCCCTTTACCCCTCCCCTATTAATTTCCAGTGATCTTTATTGAAACCCACAGTTTTTATCTGATTTTGACAGAACTTTGCATTTGTATACGTCAAAACAAGGAGAAAAATGCTGTTGACATTTGGTTTTAAACAACAAACTGCTCCTCTCCTATACCCCAACCCCCTAATTTTTGTCAATATTTCATAATCATACCCACAGTTTTTATACGATATTGATGGAACGTTGCACACGCAAACTATAAAACAGACATAAAAAGGTGGCCCATATTTAGATTGCAAGAAAAAAAACCTATCATCCTAATTAAGAAAAATTTACACTTAAAACCATTCAGTTTTTTGGAATTATCTCGAAAATGCTGGGGAAATTAGACAAAGTAGATAGCAACATTATTAAAGTGCACATTATTTCCTGTTAAACAGCACTGGACAGATTACGATCGGAGAATTGCTGAACAAGAAATTCGAACTTGGATTTTAAAAATTATTTTAAAGTTTTTGTGGCAACACACAAATATACAGTTTTTATTTGATGTCAAAGGAAGTTTGCACACATATGCTTTACAATAAGTGAAAATGATTTTTATATTTAGTTTATAAAACTGCACACGCTTTCCCATTTCACCCCTCTTAAGACTGATTTACACGTACAATTTTTCTGTGTTTAGCATACATCTCCAAAACAAACTCAGATTCTTTTTTGTATATATGCCAATTCGAATCACCAAAAACATTGCGCATCCAAGACCATTGCAATAAACTTAAAATTGAAGGAAACAGTAATTAAAATTTCTACTTAAATATCTAATTTTTTACTAAATACAAAGTCAACTCTTAAATGTATTCATTCAATCTATATGTGTATTCCAGTCTAGCAATAGTGAAGCATTGCCAGGTCAGCTAGTCTTATATATATGTCCTCTATGCACTCCTAAATTGTTCGTCCGATTATGGTGAAACTTTGGTGGGCTGTCGAGAGCTTGTTGGAAATTGTTCCTAAGAAATAAAATTTTGAATAAACAATTCTGTCTTCCCCATAACACCCCATAATTAAAAAAAACCCACAGATTTTATACGATTTTGGTGGAAATTTGCTCACATCTACCTTAAAACAAATAGAAAAATACAGTCTACATATAGTTTCCAAAAACGCATCCCCTCTCCTCCTTCCCACCCCTTTAATTTTTACACAAACCCACACCTTTTATCTGATTTTGATGGAATATTAGTTTTATAAAAAAAAACATTCCCTCTCCCCTTTTCCACCTAAAAACCACCCCCTCTTCCCCCTTACACCCCATAATTTAAAAAACCTACGGATTTTATCTGTTTTTGATGGAAATTTGCAAACATATACTTTAAAGCAAACAGAAAAATAATGCCTACATATGGTTTCCAAAAACACAACCCCTCTCCCCCTTCCCATCCCCATAATTTTTACACAAACCCACACTTTTTATCTGATTCCGAAGGAACTTATCACACTTATACTTTTTAAAAAATAGAAAAATACTGTAGATATTAGTTTTACAAAAAAACAATCCCTGTCCCCCCCTTTTCCTCCCCCTCATTATTTTCAATGTTCTATATACAAAGATCCGATTTTGAAGGAAGTTTGCACATGTATACTTTAAAACAAACAGAAAAATATTGTATACTTTCAGTTTACCTATGCCCAATCCCATCCCCTCCCTCTTTACCCCTTCCCTATTAATTTCCAGTGATCTTTATTGAAACCCACAGTTTTTATCTGATTTTGACGGAACTTTGCATTTGTATACGTCAAAACAAGGAGAAAAATGCTGTTGACATTTGGTTTTAAACAACCAACTGCTCCTCCCCTATACCCCAACCCCCTAATTTTTGTCAATATTTCATATACATACCCACTGTTTTTATACGATATCGATGGAACGTTGCACATGCGAACTATAAAACAGAGAGAAAAATATGGTCTATATTTAGATTGCAAGAACCAAAACCCACTTCTCCGTTACCTCCTCCCTTACTTTTTACCAATGTTCTTTATACATACTTACTGTTTTTATTTGATATCGATGGAACTTCACACATGTATATTTTAAAACAAGGAGTAAAAAAATGTCTACATTAGGTTCCCAAATCCCAACCCTTCACCAAGCGTGGTGGTGTAATGGCTAGCGTTCTGCCCTCGCATTCGGGAGGGCGGCGGTTCGAATTCCTGTCCGGGCATCCAGATTTGGGTTTTCCATGGTTTCCCAAGTCACTCCAGGCAAATGCCGGGATGCTTCCTTCAAAAGGCCATGGCTGAATTCCTTCCCATTCCTTGCCCCCCCATCATTTCCCATCTCTAAAAGACCTCACTGTTAGAGAGACATTAAGCAGATAAAAAAAAAAACCTCATCCCCTTTGTTCTCTCCTCTTTTAATTTCCAATGTTCCTTACACTAACTTTATTCAATGTGGGCAAAGTGATTAACTAAAAAGAGCGGTTGTTCATTTGATCACTCAATGAAAAGAACTAGTTCTTTTGAATTATTCACTTGCTTAGTAGCTCAGTTTTATTTGAGACCTTTTTTTTTTAGCTCTCCATTCCACAAAACCGACGTGAGCTAGCTCTTCATGATCTTCGGAATCAACTGATTCACCCAGAAGAACTACTGTTCACTTTTTAGTGAGCGACTGCTCACTCGCTCTTTTAAATGAATTGTTCTAAACAACTGATTCATTCGCGAACGACCCATCTCTAATGTGGATGGAACTTTACACATGCATAAATTAAAGGAAAGAGAAAAATGCTGTCTATCTTTGGTTTACAATACCCACTCACTTTCCCTATCACCCTAATGAAGCAATATTGACACTTGAAACCATTCAGTTTTTTGTAAATATCTTGAAAATGATGGGGAAATTAGACAAAGTTATCAACATTATTAAAGTACACAATATTTCCTTTTAAATAGCACTGTATCGATTACAATCGGACCTGAATTTTAAATATTATTTTAAAGTTTTTGTGACAACACACAAATCTACAGTTTTTGAAGTTTGCACACATATGCTTTAAAATTAGTGAAAATGCTGTTTATATTTAGTTTACAAAATTGCACATGCTCTCCCATTTCATCCCTCTTAAGACTGATTTACATGTGCAACTTTTCTGTGTTTAGCAATATATCTCCAGAACAAACTCATTTTTTTGGATAGATGATGATTGGAATCACCAAAAACGTTGCATATCCGAGACCATTGCAATAAACTTGAAATTGAATGAAATAGTAATGAAAATTTATACATCAATATCTAATTTTTACTAAATACAAACTTTCAAATGTATTCATTTAATCTATATGTGTACTCAAGTCTAGCAATAGCGTAGCATTGCCGGGTCAGCTAGTATAAGATTTTTTTTTCTTTGTAAAAAATCACTATTTCCCTTCAAACCAAATTGAAATTGATAAATGAGGCATCATTTTAAGGATTAAGGTAACCGCTTTGGTCGTATCGTATTTTAAGAAACTAATTTTTTCAGATTCGACTCTTAAATAGCATAAATACCAATATTTCTGAAATACTGTATAATTTTTTTTAAGGCAAACCATTTATCTACCGTATTCCTAACTGAAACTTATTAATGAAATATCATTTTAATGATTAAGAATTCCACTTTGGTGACATCATATATTAAGAAAGGAAATTTTCAGGATTCAACCCTTAAAGGCAAAAGTATTATTATTATCCATAACTTTTTTTTATGAGCTATTTATCTCCCTTGGTACCCTAACTGAGAACGATAAATGAGGTAATTTAAAAGATTTAAGGGCTCCACCTATGCAGCATTATAAAGTAAGAATGAAATTTTTCAGAATTTGACCCTTGATGGACAAAAGTAACAACTGTAAATGTTGCGCAAATAAGACAATTCAGAGCCAAGTCTCTTGATAGTAGCAGCACATAGATATTAATAAACTGCTTCAATAGTATCGACTTTTGTTATGTACCTATTACACTAAACAAATAAACAATTGATTCAAATGTGGCTGTTCTTCTTTTGTCCTATTACAAACCAAAAAAAGTATTAATATTTCTACAAAGTGATTTTGTGCTACAAGTCATTTATCTCCCTTCAGACCTAACCAAAATCGATAAATGAAGTATCATTTTAAAGATTAAAGTCTCCAATTTGGTAAAATTATATTTTAAGAAAGGAATTTTTCAGAATTCGATCCTTAAAGAGCAAAAATGTACATATATATATATAAAAGAATAGTGTAAAGAACCATCACTTACCTTAGATGATGGTTTCGTGGAGATCAGTCACATGTGCCCATTTTTTTTGAAAATGGTTTTGCTGAAATATTGTGTTTTTTTTGTGTTTGTGTCATTTTTTATTGCTGCTTCCCTTCTTCCTTCAACTTTCATCAGTGTTGGGTATAAGTTATCTTTCTTTTCCTTATAAAAGCCCTATTTGTTGTATTTATTAGTCTTTTATGTTTTAGCTTATGAACGACTTTATGGTTCCCATAATCTAAATATGAACAATTGAACGTTTGGTGTGTTGTGATTTTTTATCCCAGTAATATTATCATTACAGTGATGCATTTAACATGATTGTGATATGTTTGTTTAATATTCAGTAGAATATAATATACTAGAATATTGAGAATAATGATAAAAAAACTTCATTGACAACATTTTTATTTACATTTTATAGACTTAGACATCATTAAACAGTTTTTTATTCAGATGTTAAATTAAAGTTATATACCTACAGTAGAGTCCCGCTAATCCGAACCCTGGTAATCCGAACGTCCGGTTAATCCGAACATGGCAAAGCATTACATAGTCTTAATATAAAAAATGGTAAAAGAATTAACACACCCAGAAAATACAGTTCATATGCTATATAATTGTGTGGTTAACTACTGTACATGTACACAATTTTAATTTATACAGCAAAATTAGCTAGAAAAGATTAAATTTAAAAATTGCGTAACACTGAAAGAAAAACTGTCAAACTTACGATAGTAGTTACAATGGTTAGAAACACACATTTCATCCCTACTTTTTAGAGCACAGAAACTCAGTAATTGTTTTTTTGGCGTAATGAAGACAGTCTGTTATATGACGCAAAGTTGCGCCATCGTCTGATAAACATTAAATCAGCTGGTGTAGCAGTGGTCTGTTGCTCCATATAGCGTAGCGCGAGATCAAAGGCTTCTGCCGCGTCAGTGTGTGACACCAACTCTCCTTTGTCACATTCCGTCTCATTGTCACTTTTGTCGTAACATTCCACTTTACCTGGTCTTGAGTCACAGCAGCCACTAAATCAACGTCAGTAAGGTGCTCCAGTATTGAATCATCTGCTGCCATCCATTCATCTACGTCTGCTTCACAGGCTTCTTCACATCCAGGGATTGTCTGTACCATTTTTAGGAAACTCTCCTCTTCATTTTCAGCTGGTATGTCCTGAAATTCAAGAGATGTCCATAGTTTTCTCCAAGTTTTCTCAAAGTGTTTTCTGAAATTTTCTGCCATGCCTCAGCAGCCCAATAAACAACATCCTTCAGATTTGTTTTTGTTTTTTTTTTTATTTTATTTTATTTTTTTTTTTTTCAACTAAAGGAATGTTATCATCTTGGATCAGCATTCTTAAGAATTGTTTTCTGTAAATCAGTTTTAATGTTTGTAGTACGCCCTGGTCCATCGGCTGTAGAAGTGGTGTAGCATTCGGCGGCAAAAACTTCTCCATCACATAATTCCTCATTGCTGGGGTGAGATGGTGAGTTATCAATCAAAAGGATAGCATGGGGAGGCAAATTATTTTCCTTGGAAAACCGCCGGACAGAGGGAACAAACTGGTCGTGAAACCATTCTTTGAACAGCTTACCATCCATCCATGCTTTTTTCTGGTTGCGATAGTATACAGGTAGGGATTTCACGTTGCAGTTTTTGAAAGCTCTGGGGCTAACAGATTTGCCGATCATCATTAAAGGGAGCTTGTGATTACCAGCAGCGTTGCTGCACACTAGTAAAGTCACACGATCTTAGCTCATTTTAAAGCCAGGAGCTTGGACTTCTGCTTTTGATGCCAGGCTTTTTGTTGGCAATGCCCTAAAATTAAGGCCTGTCTCGTCAGCATTATAAATTTGTTGGGGAGAATAATTTCCCTCTCTTATCAGTTTATTAAATTCATGCACGTATTCCTTCGCTGCATCATGGTCAGAAGAAAGCTTCTCTCCAGTAATTGTTAGCTGACGAATCCCATGACGTTTTTTAAATCTGTCCAACCACCCCGTACTCGCATTAAAAGACTCATCACCATTCATTAATTTGTTTAGGCAAACAGCCTTTTCCTGAACCATTGGTCCACTCAGAGGAGTTCCCCTTTCTCTTTCCTGTGTAAACCAAAAGAAAAGAGCTTCATCCACTTTATCGTACTGGGACTGTTTCAGAGTCTGCCGAATCTCGAGTGTTTTTCCCGAAGACGTTGCGCAGCACTGTTAAAGCTTCACTTGGTTCTTCTTCCAATCACAAATGGTTGCCTTACCAACACCTAGTTCCGTCGCAAGCTTAGATACATTCTCACCACTGTCCAATCGCTTCAAAGCATCCAGTTTTTCTCTGAGCGTTAACGTTGTATGTTTCCGTTTACTCATGGCGATAACACGCTAGTGTACACGAATTTTGTAAGTGTGTTAGCGATCGATTGCTAAGATTAACTCAGCAGTTCACGAGCCGTCTGAGAGTGCACTGACCACGAACACTTCAAACATCTCAACAATAAAGGGAGGGAGTGAGAGTGAGCCATTGTTCACCCAATTGTTACCATGCTGTACCTACTTATATGCTTGGTATACTTCTTTGTAGAAATTAGTCACTGTAACTCCGGCTAATCCGAACAAATCGGTAATCCGAACAAGGCCCGGTCCCAATTAGTTCGGATTAGCGAGACTCTACTGTATTTATGTTAAAGAAAATAAAACTAAACTTTTTTTTTCAGGTAACTGATGATTTGTCGTCCTTAGTTGTAGCCCAGTTGCTTTTCTTGCAGTCTGAAAGCAGTAAAAAACCAGTTCACATGTACATTAACAGGTATAGTGAATGGCTGTGGTCTCTGTGAATCAAGTTTTGTTTTGTATTTATTTAAAATGTTCTGAGCATGGATAGTAACTATTAATGAGATGAGGCATATTTTTTCCTTTATTTTTTTAATTAAATCAGAATGTATCATTTATTATATTTGAGCCAAATACAGACAAATGTTTACATGTTGGTATCATATTTTTCATGCAAATTCTAACTCTATTCGAGTCCAGAATTTCTGGCTGCACTTGGCAATTAATGAAACAAATTGTGCATAGCTTCTGAAAATACTGAAAATGAGATATAAACTCAAAGATCAGAAACAGAAATAAGGTGAATTGTTGTTTATTAAAAGAAGAACAGTGTTCAGGAATTATTGTGGCTATTGAACCTTCAAATTTCTCATCTGTCACTGTACACAAGAGATAATTATTTTAGAGACTTGTTTCTTAATGGCACGAGTATTGAAATAAACATCTATTTTCATTATGTTAAACATGTAAAAAAATAATACTAATCAAATTTATTGAGTAACTAGCTTTGCTCAGCATGCATTGCAATGCCTATTTTTCTTTCTAAGTGGATAAACCAGTGCCAGATCTTGGATGGTAGGGGGTCTAACTGGGGCACTTGCCCTGGGTAGCAATGTCAGGGGGCAGCAAAACCATGTTTGAAGGCACAGTAAATTGCAAATTTGTATGGTGGCGACTTTATTTTTTCCTCTTTCTCTCTCTACTGCCCTATGTGGCAACCGTCAGAGGGGCAGCAAAATAAAAAAATAGCTCTATACTGTTCTGGGTGGCAAATTCATGTTTGAAGGGGTGGCAATGTCAGGATTTTGCCCCAGCTCAGAACATTTGTAGATCCGCCACTGGGGTAAACAATGTAAAGCAGACACATTTATATGTACAAAAATAATTGAAATACAGTAAATTTTTGTGAATAAATTACATTTGAAAAAGTTTATTCTAGTGTTTTGGGATAAACAATATTTTTAGCCTTTCCATCTTCTGCAAAAGCAGAGTTCCCAGCTTTTCTTGGGAGCTGGATATGAAAGGTCTCATGTTTTATCCCAGTTGATTGGAGTATCATAATCATTCTGCATCATCAACCACTTTGGTGAATTTACCTAAAGTTTTCAAGATGAATGCAAAAAAACTTAAAAGTCACCCGTGTTAATTTGTCTTAAGAGGGGTGAAATGGGAGGGCAGCTGCAGTTTTGTGAAACAAAAGTAAACATCTTTTTTCACTTATTTTAAAGAATATGTGCACAAATTGCCTTTGAGCACCCTCCCATTTTTTGAGATATTTGGGAAAAAATGAATAGGACAAAGGGAGTGAAGGGTTGGATTTTTGTAAACAGAATGTAGACCATGTTTTTCTCTTTGTTTTAAAGTGTACGTGTGCAATATTCCGTTGAAATCTGATAAATACTTTGGATTTTTGTAAATAATATTGGAAATTAAGATGGGTGGGAGTAAAGGGGGAGAGGGATTTGTGAGGAGAATAACTGCTTGCGGGGCTGGTTTTACATTTAATCACCTTAACTCCAACAATGTTTGTCATGTGCCTTTGGATATTCGATTGTACTTAATTTTACGGCCGCCACCACTTTAATCCCTTCAAAATGGAAAAGGAAGGTTTATATTGTAAATAAAAGTCACTGCTTCACTATATTCTCAATAGAAATTGTACAATTCCGTACAATCGATAGGCAATTGGAAAATCTTCACCAAATTGTTGATTGCAAGTAATGAAAAGTAATCAGACCAGACTAAACCCCTTTGCAAAATTTGAAAGTCACATTGAAAATATTTTAAATTCTACTGTACTCCTAAATCTCAAGATGGCTGCCCCCGCACAAGCATCACCACGCTGCTCTCCCACCGTTTTGCACCAATCGCTTCACACATTGACAACCTCTCTGCTAAAGTGATAATCAGCAAAAGACACCATATATTCCCCATCGGTCATATAAACAGCCTGGCCAAAATCCTTCGGTGTACAAAGGTCGACTGAGTGTGAAAACTATGTATCCTTCACTGGTCTTTCACAATAATTTTTCATTTTTGGCTCCCACTTCTCCTATTGTTCTGAAAATTTAACATTAGCTAGGATTTTAAGTAAATGTAAATTTCAATCTGTTTGAAAATTTTTGTATCTTCCATAGTTTGGCTGTAAAAAATAATTTTCTGTTTTTCCCAAAACTACTTCTAATTTCTACAATTTTACAACTATGAGGCTGAAACAACTTTATGTTTACTTCTAATTTAATTCCCTTTCATTTGGTAATAAGCAAGCCATGTTTACTATTTTCTAACAGTTTAATCGAAAGTCTTGTGCAATCCGAAATTCGACCCCGCTAATAACTTTCTGATGTCTTTGAAACCTATTTTAAATGATTCTACGTGTTCTAAAATGACTGTTGAGAGATGACTGTTTGCTTCGATTTACTACGACTTTCTAAAGTGAACGTGATTCCGACTGATGCAACCGGCCATGTCTGCTTGCTCAGACCTGTTCTCAAAACTGTAAAAAAATCTCTACTTTGTTTCATACTGATCAAAATACTACATATCGCTTAACACGACTTACTGGAAACTTTTTAACAAATTATTGTGTATTCTGATTATGATTTACTCCCTTGAATTTACGATTATTATTAAATTGATTAATTTTACAACTTTTAAACTGCACTGAGCTTTCCCAAACTTTAGTATATTATATAAGCAAAAATCACGTTTCTTTCTTGCTATAAGTCGACTTCCTATCTTTTTCCAAAGTGCGACTTCTCGAATTTAAAGTATGTAACTGTGCGTTAATTTTCCATACCAACTTTTAGCTATTAATGTATTCAAACTTTTTAGTGGGATTCTCCAGCTACAAGGTTTATTATCTTTTTATTAGTTGTTATCATGAATGTCTCTCAAAGTGAATTAAATGTTAACTATTACTATTCTGATCTTATGTTCAATCTTTATACAGCTGATTAGTTAGATTTATAACTTGAATTTACTGTTTAGACTTTACTTATTGCCTGAATTAACTACGTAAATGACTCTAAAGCTGAGGTATCATGTTGTTCAACTGAGCCTGCTATTCTTTAAACAAATTTCGTTATGCAGTTTGCAAAATTCTAGGTTAACTTACAGATTACCAAAACAAATGTAGACAGTATTTTTCTGTATTATTCTGTAAGTCTACGTAGTCATGAGTAAGTATATGTGTGCAAAGTTAGATTGATATCGGATAAAACCTGTGGGTATATATAAAGAATATTGTGAAAAATAAGGGGGTGTAAAGGGGGAGAGTAGTTGGATTTTTATAAAACTAATGTAACAGTATTTTTCTCTTTGTCTTAAAGTACAAAGTTATATTGAAATCAGATTAAAACTATGGGTTTGTATAAAAATTAAGGGGGAGAGGGGGTGGTTTTAGATTTTTTGGTCAGAAATGTTCTCCATGAAAAAATACATATATGTGCCAACTTTTATGATGATCAGTCAAATGGTGTTGAAGTCTATTAACCTCAGATTATACAAACATCCATTTTTGTAGGCCTAGCAGTGGTGGGAAGTGGTAACACTGTGTATACTCGATAGTCAGAAGCGTGGAAAAAATGTATACATTTTCTCATTGGGAAACTAAAAATATTTTAGGGGCTCCAACTCACCACTACCTAGGTAAATCAAAGTCTAGTTTAATCCCAGAAATGGCTGATGTCAATTTAATGAAACATGAGACACATGTTTTTTGATGGAGGAATAAAAATAGTGAAAGGGTAAATCAACTCCAACCCTATTCTCCGGGTAGGGTGTGGGTCTATCTAGGTTTGTTTTAATTCTGGAAGTAGCCGGTATGAATTTAATGAAACTTGGAACATGTGTTTCTCATTGAGAGACTAAAAGTAATGTACAGATAAATCTACCACAGCTAGCTAGTAAAAAGCTAAAGTTTAATACCCTTAACTGGCAGGATAGATATATAACAGCAAACTGATCAGCAATATGGTCACAACATTTCAAATGACCTACTGTCATGAGTAGAATGGAATAAAGATAGTGTAGTATAATTTTTTAAAAAATAACAATGAGTATTGGAATACAATTTTACTTCAAAATTCATTATACTGAATTTTTTAACAGTGGAGTAATGTATTCATACTATAAAATTTAACGTATAATTAGAAAACCAAGTAATATTATTAGAAATACTGGAATTATTCATAACAACAGTAGGTGCAAAAGATGGAGTCAAAAAATATGTTACAGATACCAAAATGGGATCTTAGCGGTTGACATTAATGTGATTTATACATATGACTAGTTTGTGAATCATCACCGTGTAAATTTGAGGAAGTATGGAAAAGAAACCACCACAAATCACAAGTCATTTAGGCTAGTAAGATAGTGGTTTTGACGATGTTTAAATACGATATTGTTCCTCAGAGCTCTAGTGCCTTGCAGAGTTACATATTAGAATTCTTTTCACAGTTAGTGCCTGTTTACAAAGATAGAAATACAAGATGTAGTACTGTTTCCTCTTTATATTCCTCAAGTTCCATATAATTTATGTTCTGTAATAACATAGTATAATAATCTAATTAATACTTTTTTCCAGCCCAGGTGGTAGTGTCACAGCAGGTCTTGCCATCTATGACACAATGCAGTACATTTTGCCCCCAATAGCAACCTGGTGTGTTGGTCAAGCCTGCAGCATGGCTAGTTTGCTTCTTGCTGCTGGTAGCAGTGGCATGAGACATTCTCTCCCTAATGCCCGAATCATGATACACCAGCCCTCTGGGGGTGTTCAGGTATGATCTGCCTTTAATTTAGTAGTGAGGATAATACATAGTAATAATGATCACCAGCACAGGAGTTTCAGTTTTAGCTGCCACATGGTCTCAATTTATTCATTTATCTCTGCCATTGATATTTTTTTTGAGGGGGGGGGGGTTGAAAATGTTAAATTATGACACTCATTGTTTTAAAACCACATGCTGGTAATACTAATGTTCTCATGTGCTTTTTGTATTGTTTTTACACAAACAAATCTTTATAAATCAGAAAAAAAACACAATAAACTGAAATTTCTGGGGATAATCATTCATAAATGGGATATGAATAAGAAAAGAAAGGGAAATTAACCCACCACATACCAAAGTGGACGGATGCGATGAGAGAACACTAATGCTGACAAACAAACAACACAATATTTCGGCATATGCCTTGCTCACAAATAGAAAAAACGGGCCATTAGGCTCCGAACGTGTGTGCACACCGAACGTTACCCAATGACTAACGGTGTTGTGGTGAGGGGGGGGGGGGGACGGATAAGGAGTAAACTATCGGTATACAATGTCTGAGATAATATATTTAATATTTTGGCAGGCGATGGTAAGAGAAAATGTAGTAATTGTACGGTATAAACATAGCAAAAAAAAAAAAAAAAAAAAAAAAAAAAAGGTAGTGATGGGTTAATTGGAATTTAACGGTGGTTAAGTCCAGCCGGAGTTCTGCTGCAGTGGTGCTGTCAGGGAAAACTCTGACTGCTCTCACAGTGAAACAGTCGTTGAGGTTGTTGGAATCATGGCTATTGGCATGTTCTGGTACTGGAAGGTACAGGTTACGAGTATGGACTGTTTGTCTGTGGCCATTCATTCTAACAGAGAGTTGCTGTGTGGTGAGGCCTATGTAAGAACTGGTGCAAAAGCGGCAAGTTAGTTGGTATATCAGATGAGTGGTTGAACAGGTGGCATGTCCAATAATGGGGAAAGTTTCTCCTGTGGTGGGGTTGGAATATGTAGTGGTGGGTGGAAGCATGCTGCAGGTTTTACAGCGGGGTCTATTACAAGGATAAGATCCATATGGTGCTTTTGGAGAGTCTAACGGAGGGTATTTGTGGACTAAGATGTTCTTAAGATTGGGTGGTCTGCTAAAACATGCACGAGGGACATTGGGTAGAATTTTGGGTAGGAGAGTACGCATTTCCGGAAATGAGCGAAGGAAGTCATACCCCTGTCGCAAAATATGGTTGATGGACTCGAGACCAGGAGAGAACTGAGTGACAAAGGCAGGGCTATGGTTGGTTTTTGTAGGAGACAAGTGAGAGTGGTTACGTGGAGGGTGGTTGATCGCACGGGAGATCTGTTTATGTACAAGATCCCTGGGGTAACAACGGGAAATAAGGGCTTGGGATAGGTTTTGTGAGTATTGATGGAGAGAATGAGCGTCAGAGCAAATGCGACTTCCACGGATGGCAAGGCTGTATGGGAGGGAACGTTTCGTATGGAATGGATGGCAGCTATCAAAGTGTAGATACTGCTGTAAATTAGTGGGTTTGATGTGGACTGCGGTATGAAGGACACCGTGCCTGAGCATGATGTCAACATCGAGGAATGTGATGTGTGAGCGGGAGTAAGTCCAGGTGAAATTGATGGAATTGTTGCTATTGTTAAGGGAGTGGAGGAATTCAAGGAGGTGGTTTTCGCTGTGGGTCCAGATCATAAATATGTCATCTATGTATCTGAACCACACAGTGGGTTTAAAGGGAGTGTTGTTCAGGAAACGTTCCTCCTGACGACCAAGGAATAAGTTGGCATAGGATGGGGCCATGCGGGTGCCCATGGCGGTACCGCGGATTTGGTGATATACTACAGAATTAAAGGTAAAGAAATTTTTGGAGAGAACTATATGGGCCAAGGTTGAAATGAAGTATGTACTAGGCAGGCTATGTGGTGGTCGTAGGTCTAGGTAGTATTCTAGGGCACTGAGGCCCTGGCTATGTGGAATGTTGGTATAAAGGGAAGTTACATCAATTGAGACCAGGAAGGAGTCTGGAGGTAGAGGTGTGTGGATTGTGGATAGGCGTTCAAGGAAATGTGGAGTGTCTTTCACGTAGGAGGGAAGATTTAGGACAAAGGGTTGGAGATGTTGATCCACAAAAGCTGAAATCCTTTCAGTCGGCGATCCATATGCCGCAACTATAGGTCGCCCAGGATTACCAGTCTTGTGGATCTTAGGAAGAAGATATAGTGTGGGAGTGCGGGGATTCTGGGGAGTCAGGAGGGAGATGGACTGAGGAGAGAGGCCTTGCAGGGGGCCTTGTAGGTCAAGAAGATTTTTTATTTCCTGGCATATGGAGGTAGTGGGATCTGTAGCTTGTGGAAGGTAGGTGTTAGTGTCCGACAGTTGCCTTAGGGCCTCAGCCACATAGTCATTGCGGTCCATCACTACTGTGGTTGAGCCTTTGTCGGCAGGGAGGATGATGATGTTCTGGTTTTTGGACAGTTCTCTCATAGCTCGAGTTTCCATATTGCTGAGGTTTTTAGAGTGTGGGATGGAGTTTAGGAAAGAAGGTGAGGAAAGAGAGGATGTGAGAAATTCCTGGAATAGAATAAGGGGATGGTTTTGTGGGAGCCGGGGAGGATCTAGAGAAGATGCAGGTTTAAACTGTTGTAGACTGGGCTCAATTATGCCAACTTATTCCTTGGTCGTCAGGAGGAACGTTTCCTGAACAACACTCCCTTTAAACCCACTGTGTGGTTCAGATACATAGATGACATATTTATGATCTGGACCCACAGCGAAAACCACCTCCTTGAATTCCTCCACTCCCTTAACAATAGCAACAATTCCATCAATTTCACCTGGACTTACTCCCGCTCACACATCACATTCCTCGATGTTGACATCATGCTCAGGCACGGTGTCCTTCATACCGCAGTCCACATCAAACCCACTAATTTACAGCAGTATCTACACTTTGATAGCTGCCATCCATTCCATACGAAACGTTCCCTCCCATACAGCCTTGCCATCCGTGGAAGTCGCATTTGCTCTGACGCTCATTCTCTCCATCAATACTCACAAAACCTATCCCAAGCCCTTATTTCCCGTTGTTACCCCAGGGATCTTGTACATAAACAGATCTCCCGTGCGATCAACCACCCTCCACGTAACCACTCTCACTTGTCTCCTACAAAAACCAACCATAGCCCTGCCTTTGTCACTCAGTTCTCTCCTGGTCTCGAGTCCATCAACCATATTTTGTGACAGGGGTATGACTTCCTTCGCTCGTTTCCAGAAATGCGTACTCTCCTACCCAAAATTCTACCCAATGTCCCCCGTGCACGTTTTAGCAGACCACCCAATCTTAAGAACATCTTAGTCCACAAATACCCTCCGTCAGACTCTCTGAAAGCACCATATGGATCTTATCCTTGTAATAGACCCCGCTGTAAAACCTGCAGCATGCTTCCACCCACCACTACATATTCCAACCCCACCACAGGAGAAACTTTCCCCATTATTGGACATGCCACCTGTTCAACCACTCATCTGATATACCAACTAACTTGCCGCTTTTGCACCAGTTCTTACATAGGCCTCACCACACAGCAACTCTCTGTTAGAATGAATGGCCACAGACAAACAGTCCATACTCGTAACCTGTACCTTCCAGTACCAGAACATGCCAATAGCCATGATTCCAACAACCTCAACGACTGTTTCACTGTGAGAGCAGTCAGAGTTTTCCCTGACAGCACCACTGCAGCAGAACTCCGGAGATGGGAACTAGCGTACCAGAATATCCTGGATACAAGACACCCACCTGGACTTAACCACCGTTAAATTCCAATTAACCCATCACTACCTTTTTTTTTTTTTTTTTTTTTTTTTTTTTTTTTTTTTTTTTTTTTTTTTTTTTTTGCTATGTTTATACCGTACAATTACTACATTTTCTCTTACCATCGCCTGCCAAAATATTAAATATATTATCTCAGACATTGTATACCGATAGTTTACTCCTTATCCGTCCCCCCCCCCCCCCCCCCTCACCACAACACCGTTAGTCATTGGGTAACGTTCGGTGTGCACACACGTTCGGAGCCTAATGGCCCGTTTTTTTCTATTTGTGAGCAAGGCATATGCCGAAATATTGTGTTGTTTGTTTGTCAGCATTAGTGTTCTCTCATCGCATCCGTCCACTTTGGTATGTGGTGGGTTAATTTCCCTTTCTTTTCTTATTTATATCGCCTAGAAGCCGCTTCCATTTTCCTTAGTTGCATCATAAATGGGATATGGTTATACATAGTGTTTGCAAATAAAAAATCTCAATATTTGGTGTTTACCTTTTGTGTTATTTTTCTTAATATTAATATTTAGTTAAATTGCGATGTAGTGCACGCCCCGGTGACGATTTCCCTACACACCCATCTTCTCCATTTCCTGCACCCACCTACATTTGCCCTGTGCAAATTTTAGCTTTAAATTCTTTCAATGTTTTTGGTAAATTATTCATCATTTCTCTTGGTAACTTATTCCAATCCCTGACACAAAAAAGAGAATTTTCCTACACCCTTGTTCCTGAAATTGAGGGCTAGCTTGTGGTCATGGTCATCTTTTCCCTTCCACGCATTACTTTTAATTCTTACACCAATATATTTCCATGCCTCATCACCAATATATGACTTGTACACTCACATGACCCTCTTCACCCTCCTCCTATCTTCCAATGAATCCCATTCCAGCTTTTTTTATCATATCTGATACTGATTGCATTCTGCTTTAATTTCCAGAAACAAATCTAGCAGCCCTTCTATGCACCTTCTACACACCTATGCACCTTGATACACAAAATGTGGGTCTCATACTGCACTACCATATTCAAGCAACGGTTTGATCAAAGTTTTGTAACCAAATTCCTTTACTTCTTTCGTACATCCCCTCATCACTCTCTCCAACAAGTGCAGAATTTTGAAACCTTTTCCTACTACCAGACCAATGTGTCCTGCCCAGTTAAGCTTGTTATCAAATGTAATGCCAGGATATTTACATTTCAAGTATTCAACCAACAATGCTTTCCTTACCTTATAATCGTAATCAACCTTTGGTTTTTTATTTGTGTATCTACTAAGCTGACTCTTCTTTGCATTTATCTTCATCCCATGTTTACCACCCCAACTAGATATACTGTCCAGATTACTGTGTAGCTGTTTACAGTCCTCTACCATTTTGATCCTTTTATATTGCATTACTAGCCCGTACCCGCGACTTCGTATGCGTGGATTAAGAATTTTTTGTCAGAATTAAATATAGAAAGTTGTTGGTAACCAAGGATTGGTCCCAAACAATATCTAGTCAGAATAATATGACAGGAAAGCTAACACTATATCATTGTACCGTCGAACCTGTCTCTTGAAGAGAATCAATTTCCAACATATTTCTGTCACCATTCGATAAGGTCTCAAAATTTCATGACTATAACTGTTAATCATACTGGAAAAAATATCCTGTGCTCTTCATACCGATTTCCTTATAAAATTCCATCACAACGATATAGCCATTTAGTCGTCAAAACGTAACAAAATGACAGAGACTTACTTCCGTATTTATAAATAATATTACTGTGGTTCACACATACACACAGACTGCGAACAACACCTGAGGGATCATTATAATGTAAAAAAGTGTACACCTACAACATTGTAAGACTACCTACGATTTGCCTCGCATTGCAACTGTAACTTTCTAATATCTACAGTTTAACATTCAATCCGAATAACCTACGGCTGAGGCCTGACTCTTACGATGAAAAACAATTTTTAAAAATCTTACTCTCCACGGAGATTTGAACCGGAGACCACGACGTTCGTAAGCAAGCGCTTTAACCACTGACCTGCCAGTCCACTACACGGAAACACGGTACGGAGACGACCATATCCAACGTGTCTGTCTATCGCCGTATTTCGAAGTTATGAGACAACATGTGTTATTTATACAGATAATTTTTCAACCAAATGTAGACAGCATTTTTCTCCTTGTTTCAAAGGATAAGTGTGCAAAGTTTCATCGAGATCAGATGGAAACTGTGGATTTGTATGAAAAATAAGCAAACTAACAAACAAACGTACATTCATCTTTATATATAAAGATATCATCTACAAATAATCTAATTTCTGACAGTAAACAATCAACACAATTATTCATTAGAATAATGAATAGCAATGGTCCCAATATGCTACCCTGTGACACTCCCATTTTTACTTCCACTTCTTTTGACACTGCATTTCCTACCCTAACTTTCTGTTTTCTACCTTTTAAAAATTCTTCTACCCAACAAACCACTTTCTCATCCACTCAATAGCGTTTACCTTATTTACTACAATTTTAGGCTCACTCTGTCAAAAGCCTTTGAAACATCTAATGCTACACTATCAATTTGGCCTCCCTTGTCCATTTCATCTGAAATATCTTGCATATATCCCACAAATAGAGATTCACATGAATATTCTTGCCTAAAGCCATGTTGCTTACTTGAAAACCACTTACACTCCTCACGTATATATCTCATGGGGTTGCATATCAATCTCTCCATTAATTTACGTACCACTGATGTCAAACTGCTTGGCCTGTAATTTTCTACTCTATTTATTCACCCTCCTTTATGTACTGGCACTACTATCGCACTTTCCATTCCTGTGGTAAGCATCAAGTATCCAGACCTTATTTTAACATAAGGTACAATGCCACATCCGGCTATCTTTAAGATATCTTTAATAATATTATCTACCTCAGCTCCTTTATGTTTTTTCAGCTTTCTTATTTCCTTCATGAATTTCAAATTTTTTTATTCTGTTCATTTCTATTTGTGTTGTTAAGCTCGTTCTCCAATTTAGACCCTCCCATTTCTGATTCATTGTCCCTAATGCTTTCACTAAGCCAGTTACTTAAAATCTCTGCCTTTTTCAAATCACCAGTAACTTCTTCTCTATCTTTATCTATAAGCATCTCAATGCTCTCCTTTCACCTCAGTTTTCTAACATAGCCAAAAAAAATTCTAGATTCATCAGTCAATGGTCCCCCTGCACTGACAATACTCTTCATAAACCCATCTTTAGCCACCTTCTTAGCTATTATTAAGTCCTTGTTTAGTTGTTTTAAATATTCCCTACTACCCTGCCGCCTCTTAACTCTGTTCTCTTCTTGCCAACCTCTTTAACCTCCTCACCTCCCTATTATAGTACACAGGTTCTCTACTTCTCTTTATTTTTTTGTAATAAATTTTTCTTTCCCCTTTCTTATTATCTCCTTGAACTCTTCCCACCTTCACTCTACTGTACTTGTACCTTCCTTCCATTTGCTGAAACACTCTCTGAAATATTTCTTCAAATTAGAAATTTGTGCCTTTTTATAATTGTACCTAATTCCCCTTCAATTTTTTGCTGCTGGTTTACTCAATCCTCTAATATCCATCAGAACTTCTTCATGATCACTTATTCCTTTGGTTACTTGACACCCCACAAGGTTATCATCGGGCTTTATTAGCAATATATCCAAAATATTTTGTCCCCTACTGTTCTGCTCTACCACTTTTTTGTATGTGTGTTTACATGGTCCTTTTACAATATTTGGTAAGTGATTGTTCCTTCCTTTACACTTTTTTTATCCATTAGTAGCTAACCAGCACCTTTTATTTTCTATGAAATCAGAAATAGTCAAAAAGTGTCAGAACTGTTTACTTTTTGTTATTAATAGTAATATACTTACCTGAAAACTTCAAAATTCTTGTATACGCCTACAACTTAATCCAATGCTTAGCTGCAAATAAAAAATGGGAAAATAAATATATTGCCATTACAGCAATCTCATTAAATTGTGATGTTATTGTAAATGCAGTGAAATGGTTATTTAATGTATGCATATGTAATTTCAAAAAAAAAAAAAAAAAAAAAAAAAGAGAGAGAGAAGAAGCTGATGGATGGTTAAGACGTTGCTGTGCGCATTGTTAGCAAAAGCATTTCTCTCTTCTTTCTTACCCATTTCCCGAATCATTTTTATGTGTGGAACTATTGTCTATAGTCTATATATATAAAGATGAATGTATGTATGTTTGTTTGTTTGTTTTTCATACAATCCACAGTTTTATCCGATCTCGATGAAACTTTGCACACTTATCCTTTGAAACAAGGAAAATTATCTTTATAAATAATACATGTTGTCTCATAATTTCGGCATACTACTGAACAGCGATAGACAGACGAGTTGGATATGGACGTCTCTGTAGTGTTTTTCTGTGTAGCGGTCAGGCAGCTCAGTGGTTAAAGTTCTTGCTTACAAATGTTTGGGCTGTGGTCTCCAGTTCAAATCTCCGTGGAGGCTAAAATTTTTAAAAATTATTATTGGTCGTAAGAGTCACGCCTGGGCCATAGGTTATTCGGATTGAATATTAAACTGTAGATACCACAAAGTTAGGGGTGCAATGCGAGACAAATTGTAGGTAGTCTTGCAATGCTGTAGGTGTACACTTTTTTTTTTGCGTCATAATGATCCCTCAGGGGTTGTTGGCAGTCAGTGTGTGTGTGTATGTGTGAACCACAGTAATAATACTACAAATACGGAAGTAAGTCTGTCTTTTTGTTACGTTTTGACGTCTAAATGGCTATATCAATATTGATGGAATTTGACAAGAAAATCTTTATGAAGGGCACAGGACATTTTTTCCAGTATGATTAACAGTTGTAGTCACGAAATTTTGAGACCTTATCGAATACAGAAATATGTTGGAAATTGATTCTCTTCAAGAGACAGGTTCGACGGTAGAATAGCTTTCCTGTCATGTTATGCCGACTCGGTGTTGGTTGGGACCAATCTTTCGTTACCAACAACTTTCCATATTCAATTCTGGTAAAAAAAAATTCTTAATCCATGCGTACGAAGTTGCGGGTATCAGCTAGTTTTTTATAATAATAAACTTCATAATCAAGAATTACCAACGCTGTGTACTTTTTGGTATCAATAGTAATATCCTTATTTGAAAATTGTTAATTTCTAATTGACAGGGACAAGCTAC
>JARYHS010000821.1:0-10017 GCA_031002005.1 Vandiemenella viatica
AATTCCGTCTGGTGAATATGTGGTTACATCATACAATGAGGAAAGTATATAAGCATAGCAAGGATGTATGGGGAAACATTTTAGCAACGATAAGTGTGGCAAATGGTAAAACCCCCTAACATAAATGACTTTGACAAAATGCAGATTGTTATGACCCAGCACCTGGGAAACAGCGATGCTAGTCAGCTGTTTGCATGCTACCATAGTAAGCTTGAATAAAAAGTGGTTGAAGGATAGTGAAACCACAAGTAGGTGACAGGTGGTGAACCTCCATGCCTCAACACAAAATGTGGTGGGGAGATGCTTGCTCACTTTGTAAAGCAGGACAGTGGTATGCAGGCACATGTGTTTTGGAGCACAGTGTTCAGTGCACATTGTTGAACATGAGGCTCCATAACAGATGGCCTCTGTGTGTTCCCACAATGACCCAATGACACTGTCAATTACAATTGTAGTGGGTACAAGATCATCAATATATTACCTGGTCAAATAATCAAGTTTCTTGTTGCATGAGGCAGATGGTCAAGCCCAGATACATTATCTTCCACGTGAGTGGCTGCTCGAAAAATGCACTGTTCCACAGACACAAGCCAGTGGCAACAATATAATATTATGGGGGACTTTCACCTGGACTTTCATGTCACTGTGATAGTGATCGAAGGCACTATAACAGTTGTGGTTTATATAAAAATTAAGGCAGACCAAGTGCATGCTTACATGTCTTCCATGTCATCTTCCTACAGGATAACTAACTAACATGTCACAAGGCCAGAATCAAGCTGCAGTAGTGTGAGGAATATGATAGTGAACTCGATGTTGATGTTTTCACCTGTTCTCAAACCACTGACCCATAATTTAAGGGAATTGCATGACCTGTACATACACATCTGGTGCCAATGCCTCCAGAAATCTCCCAAGGACTTGTCGAATCGATGTCATACCAAATTGCTGCTGCATTGCACTCCAAATATGGATCAACACACTATTAAGTAGGTTGGTCATAATTTTTTTGCTCATTAATAAATGTGAATGTAGGGATAGATTGGCTGGATCAAATGCTCTCTCATCACTACATTTCATTTCTATCATGGGTGTGATAATAGAGAAGACGGACGAAAAAATTCAAGAAGGAAACTTGTAACCAATGGCATTTGTAGATGACCTAATGATCTGAGTGAATATGGAAAGAGAAGTCCAGTGGCAGTTAGAGAGATGAGCAGAGATTTTGGATCAGTATGGTATGAAATTTAATACAAAGAAAAGTTAGTATATGGTCACAGTGAAAAATAAGGAGAAGCTAACCAGGGGAATTATGATGGCAGGAGAATAGCCAAGGAAGACAAAAGTTTTAAATACCTGTAAAGTGTTGCAGAAGAAAGAAATGATACAGATAAAATTAAACTAGGGAGGCAGGCAGTAACATTTTGAAGAAGTGTCAGGGCCTGATATGGAACATGCCACCGGAAGTAAAGGAATAATTTGCAAGATATCAGTAAGATACAAGAAGCAGAATAGAGGTTACAAGAATTAACAGGCTAAGGAATGAAAAGGTTAGGAACCCAGTAAAAAGGAACCCCTGAAGGATAGTACAGATATGGCGTGACTCCAAGTTTTGGACATGTCAACAGAATGGCAAATCATAGAGTACCAAGAAAAATACCTAAAATGAAGATAGAAGGTAAACTGCCCAGAAGATGTCCAATAGATAGATGGCTGAGAGGAGAGAAGGAGTGTCCGCTGAAAAGAGGGAAGGGTTGTACCAATATAGTGACAGGAGAGTTGGTGAGAAGAGGTGGGAATATGAGATGCTTGTAAGCAAAGCAAATGCAGGCAGTGGGTGGAATCTGTGGGAGATGTAGGATGATCTCATCTATACTATTATAAGTCTGTAAGTAAGCTGCGTATGTCTCTTTATTTAAACGGGAGCCGCACAAAAACTATGACAGTAATTTGGACGGGGTTTTCAAATTTTTAGAACTAATGGTGCGAGTCAAAATCTGCGAAAATAGCTAATGACTTATATGTACCATGGGAAGGAGTAAGCAATTAAAAACTTGTTGGTAATTGTGGGCCGCAGATCATTACGCATTTTCAAATGCTCACTCCTTTCGCAAAAATCTGACAAAACTAAAGATTGAATTTTATTTTTACTTTTGTTATTCAGTTTTTTGTACCGCAGTACTCTAAAGTTAACGGAATCAAATGTAATCACCATTATTTTACATTGTAACAGGTCAGTTGTCATGTAAAATGCATCAGATTATTAACGTGGTAGACATACATTGTCTTTGGTAGACAGTTAAAGTTTGTCTCTGGTACAATATGTCTTGCATGATCGCCAGAGGAAATACAATAAATATTATTACGCCAATATTTTTTCGTTACATATCAAAATTCAGTTTTTTGTTTTTTCAAAGAAAGATGTCTTAGAAAAAAGCTAACGGATAAATACGTAGTTTTTCCTTAATAACTTCTATTAATAACTTTCTATTATTTTGATGCACTTTATTTGATTAATATATATTTGGTGGCTCTCATGTTCAAATATTCTTAAATGTGTGAACAAATTCTGGCTGCTGTTCAAACCACTAGCAGTAAAATAAACTGTTCTTCCTATAAAATAACTTCATAACCCTGATTTTCTTCTATAGAACTGTTTATTATTTCAATGCACTTTATTCAATTAATATATATTTGATGGCTCTCATGTGCAAATATTCTTAAATATGTGTACAAATTTTGGCTGCTGTTCAAACCACTAGCAGTAAAATAAACTGTTCTTCCTATAAAATAACTTCATAACCCTGATTTTCTAAAGTTTATCCCCATACGTGTAATTTAGTTAATTGCGGTAGCAACGTGCAACCAATGAAATTAAAACTTAATTAGGCATCTTAACATCTTATGTTACACCGTGTAAATTATAAAACTAGATCATTTTGTCCTATGCTGTAATGTAGCGTGTCAATTGCCATTCTGGTCGAGGCTGCATTTCAACCTAATGACAAACTTGGCTTCTGTCACATGCGCATTAATACATTCACTGTTTCGCTATTGAATCTTTGTCAGCTGGGGGTACTTATATGCGACTAAAATAATAACATCAATAATACAGCTTTATTGAAAGCAAAGATAAATTAAAATAATTCATATCCTGATGCTACATCGTATTAATTATAAAGCTAAATCCATATTGCCACTTATGTTTCAACAAAGCTTATCAATTGTCATAATGGTCCAGGCTGTACTTCAACCAAACCATAACCTCAGATAATATTGACGTTCAAAGTCATAGCTTCAGTCAAACGTGCATTAATACACATTATATCGTGAATAAATCATGACAATTTTGGATGATTATTTATATGTGGCTGAAATAATGGCATTAGTAATATGGTGATGTGAAAGCGAGGAAATTAAAAATAATTCTTAATGTGTGATACCACGCACGATTAGTTTTAATCCAAGTAAATTTATATTTTATAGCAAAAATAACTGATCGTACTAAAATGTTGTCAAAATAAAACCAATATCCTAACAGCAAAAGGGAAAAAAAATATTTCAGAAAATTAAATTGGGATCGCGAATCACTGGATGAAGGTAGGAGGGTGAAGAGAGTGCTGGGAATATACAGGGCATATGTTGGTAATGGGGCATGATGGGATATTGGTCAAAGAAGGAATATTGCATGTAATGGGAAACACAACCATGACCACAAGTTGGCGCTCAATTTCATGCATAAGGGAGCAGGAAAATATTCTTGTGTTGGTAAGGGTGTCAGGGATTGGAACAAATTATCAAGTCAAGTAATGAATAAGTAATGTACCAAAAACCTTTAAGGAATTTAAAATTAAAATTTGTAAAACAGAAAAATAAATGGGGGAGGGATTTAACACATTAATTATAAAAGAAATATTAAAAAATAAAATAAAAATGAGTAATTAGATGACTGGGAGAATTGATGCCGGAGTATTAACTCCATTGCAATTAAATTAATAATAATATTAAATCGTGCAGTCCTCCATATCAGCATTTAAAAATTGCACTTAGAGGTGTTACAGTGACTAACCTACTAAGTAAGGTAAAGGAAACATTTTATTTCTCTTAAACATTGTTACACCAACTTACATCACAAAATCAAATTTTCTTCTTCTCACAATAATTATCTCTACGAATTAGTACAGTTAATTTTTCAGATAGCTTTTCTACTAATTCATAAATTGTGTAACATTAAAATATGAATGAAATAAAACTCTCGGACATCAGTGTGAAAACTAAACCTAAACAAAGGATTTAGAATTCACTCCTCTCAACGTTAATATATGGTAATAGAATAAAATTGGTAAAGAACTTTTACACATACCAAAGCATACGTGCTTGAAGCAGCAGGCAAATGCAAGTTTTAAATAATTATTGACCTTTTTTTTTAGAAAAATAGGCCAGGAAAATAAATTATCACTTTTTGTTATAGGGAGGATATCTGGCATAGAATAAAATGATGTTTTACTTTGGGAGAGAGGGAGATGTTCTTATGCTACTGAAATATAGATGGATATTAAAGTGGAATGAAAGAAAGAAAACAGTTCAGCCATATTAACACATTGTCCATGTAGGAAACTAAAAAAAAAAACACATAGCTGCCAAAGCAGCACCATTAACATGTAACACTACTTTTGAACACTGGAAAATTGTGACTATAAGGATTTATGAAACTTCCAATAATAATGAAAGCTTTTATTTTGTTAGAGAAATTTAATTATATCTTGATGCCAAAGATTTATAATGGTTTAAATTTTTCCCTAAATTTAACCTATTCTTGCTGTGTAAAGGAGAGAAAAACCATCCATTTATTGACTTAGTGACAAGATAACAGAGAGCTTAAATTTTAGGCGCAGCCCATCCTTGAAAACAAAAAAAAATATTGTGGAATGAGAATCAGTCCCTTTTCACTCATCATGATTTTGAGACCAAAATGGTTAGAATACTTCCGTCCCCCCACTTTACTTACATTGTTTTAAAAACAAAAAAGTAAACCTATCACTTATTTAGGACAGGAGAGCTGTGACAACACAAATAACAAAATAAACACGATTTGCTAAATTTCAGCAGAATAAAAGTCATTCAGTACAGAAATACATGGCAACTCAATAGATATGCTCACATCAACAATGCCAATTAAATAGTATTTTGCAGTTTTATCCTCATTTTAAAAATTTACTTCTGGTTTTGCTGTAAAAACTGAAGCTAACTACACACATTTTTAAAAACATTTCTTGTTTTCAGATTTGCATAAGTTGGATGAGTGGAAAGTTATTATTCCAAATGATTTAGCAACTCAAGAGTGGATTGATTCTAGCAGTGACTCTGAAGAAAGTGAAAGTGAAGGTGAAGAAGACAGCGAGACCGAAAACAGTAATGAAGAAAGTGTCAATGCAAGTCCAGACGATATTGTGATGGAAATAGACTAATTTATAATAAAATTAAATATTTCTTTTCAAAAAAGTAGTTTGTTCCTCATTAATCCTGTAAATATGAAATAAGTTAAAAGAAAATTCTGTTCCATCTATATTATTGAAACTTTTATCTGTAAATCTCTATATTATATTGAGAAATACTTTATTATCCCAGTAAAAAGTTACAAGTTCTTCAAAATTATGTGTTTCAGGATCTTTGCTGGAAAATTAAATAAGAGAACAATTTTGAAATATTTCCCAACAAGATATGTAGCCAAGAAAGTCTATTAATCATTGAAGATTTGGATGTTTTCCATTTACACTTAATTTCTTTTTTAAAAAGAACTGAAGTAGGTAGTTTCTGAACACACCTTCCTACCTTTAAAAATGAAATGAAATTCTAAATCTATTTCTTCAAAAATCCAATTAATGTCTTCATTATTTTATGTAGTTTTGAACAGTAATTTTAGTATGGAAAGAGAATGGACCGTTGATGGAACAAAAACATTTAGCTACAAAGAATTTTGAGGTACTAGTCTGTAAGTACAAAATTGCAGTGAGCAATTTGAAATGATGTAACAGTTAAGTGTATACAGCACTATCTGTCCTATCACCTTTTTTATTAATATTATTTTTAGCCTATTTTGATTATACATTTAAACGATTTTATTTCCTATATTTTTTGTTTGTTTTTTAAACGGTCTCATCCATGTATCTAATATATTCACGATAGGAAAAGAAGTCAGTATAGTGGAACTGGAAGAGACAGCTCCATATGCCCTTTTAAACTATAGTGAATGTTATTTGGTTAGGATCATGCTCTGAATTCTTTGCCTTCATGGTGTTTTCTTCCCAGTACTCATTTAACAGAATATTTCATGTGCTTGGGAAGCTTTTGCAGGCATTGTGATATATCCTTTCTTCATCATGATTTGAATCTTGGTCATCCAAGTGATAGTCTCACTATCAAGAAAGCAGTGTGGCCACTCTCATTTAATATCATTCTGATACTAGAGTTCTGTATCTACATCCTGTAATTTTGAAATATCATCATCATCATCCTTAACAGTTTCCTGCCTCTGGCCGGGTCTGCTTTATGCACAAGCCATTTGCTTCTTTCATCCCACCACCTCTCTGTCACCACTTTGTTCCAGTCCTCTCCTCTCTTCCGTACACCCTCCTCTACTCCTTTCAGCCATCCATCTCTTGGACTTCCTCTGTGTCGTTTACCATGCATCTTAATTTCATGGATTTTTCTTGTGATTCTCTGAGCCTCCATTCTCTCTACATGCCCATACCATCTCAGTCTGGTCCTTTCCTGTAGGGGTTCCTCTTTTATGGTGCGTTTAATCACTTCATTGCTTATTCTTTCCATTTTAGTAACTCCCATTCTACCTCTTAAAAACTTCATTACACTTGCTTGTACTGTGCTGATGTCCCATTTTTTCATTGCCCACATTTCAGCAGCATAAGTCAAGATAGGCACATAGTATGTATGATGATTACTCTCTTGCTTCTCTGTAGCACCTCTTTATTCCATATCAGGCTTTAATGCTCCTAAGGAATGCCTCTGCTTGTCTTCCTCTTTCACTTATCTCGCCATCATTTCCTCCACATTCCTCTAATACACTCTCTTGAACCTGTTTACCTTCTTTAGTTGTTCCCCTGCCATCACAATTCCCTGGGTTAATCTATTCTTCCTTCTGTTGTTATCGTGTACTCACATTTCTTTACATTAAATTTCAGCCCATACTCCTCCACACTGCCTGTCCATACATCCAACTGCTGCTGCACTTCCTCTTCATCGCCTCCCCAGATAGTCCGCAAAAGCCATCACCTTCACGTTTTCCTCTCCCATCCTCACTACCACCTTCTGCATTATTTCATCCATGATTACAATGAAGAGTAATGGTGATAGAGCACTTCCTTGTTTTAGTCCATTCCTTTGTTCCAGCCAATCTGATCTTCCTTCCCCTATTTTCACATAGCTCATAATAATGTAATTTACAATGTTGAGTAAAACTTTTAATCCAGAGGTTTCTGTGAGAGTAATTTCCTGCAGCAGAACTATACATATCTGCAGTGTTTGTAGCTTGCAAGGAAGTCACTTTGTAGGTTTGGTTTCTCAGCCAACATACTTCAAATCATGATTTAATGCTGTAACTGTTCTCTCCAGTTTAAGAGTCACAGCGCTGTTAGTCTTTTAACAATTAACAAAACAGAAATTGGTCAAAATCTTTTAAGTGGCAATTTAACAGAGACCAGCATTTGTAGTTTGATTGAAATTCAAACCTCGATCTCAACACTAGATTATAATGAAGTCATGACAGTTATGGCTCCTTTCACAAAAATAGTCCCAGAGGGGTTACGATGTCTCCCTACAGTTCCAAATGAAATATGAAATTATTTTCTTCACGTCATCCAAAAGTTGGCAAGAAAGTATGTGAGAAAATATTGAAATTAATTTCAAGCAACACAACAGCATCTTCAATTGAACCTTTCTGGTTTGTTTCATAATTTATTTGCACTAATGTAGGCACGCACTGTTATTTTCCAACACTGGCTGATATCTTCCTTCTCTTACAATGAAGCAGGTTATTTCCTGTACCTTCATTAAACGCTAGAAGCAAGCCTACAACCATGTTTTGGATATGGTTCACAGGTCCAGAATTGTTCCCAGGTCATAAATTTAGTATCATACAAAATAGTAATAAAGGAATAGGAACTAATGCTGTGAGGCGATATTTAATGGAAAAGAAAGTTAAAATACACCCACCACTAACCATGTGATGGTCCATGGCCCTTTCTAACAGAATCCCTGTATTCCCACCTTGTACCTTCTTTCCAACAACCCTAGCCGATCAATTATAGCGGCACATGGATCACCTACTGAACAGATTTCAGCTCTTACAGATCAAAACCTCCAACCTTGTACAGAACCTCTCTTTAACATCTTTCCACAGTCCCCACACCTTTATAGATGTCACTTCCTTGTACACTAACATCCCCCCCTGTGAGAGCCTCAATGCTATGGAACACTTCCTGGAAATGTGACTCCCAAAATGCTTTCCCAATACATCCTTCCTCAGCTCCTTGGCACACCTCATTGTGCCAAAAAAAAACTTCTTAAACTCTCAAGTTTACCACTGGGTAAGTGGTATTGCCATAGCTACCCATATTTCTCTGTCCTATATAACTAATTGCTGGGCTAAAATTATTGCGTAGACTTCCACGGTCATTGTATGTTTTATCTTGGTTCTCCGCATGAAGCCGCATTGATTCATTAAAATCTAACATTAATGGCTTTCATCAGAGTCATCTGACGAAAGCACAGCATGATAGCTGAAATGTTAGGTTTTAATAAATTGATGCGGTTCAACCCGGACAAACGAGATAATAATTGCAGAGAGCTGTCTGGAGCAACAATTCCTGAACAATACCTCACTCAAACCTCTTGTGTGGTTGAGATACAAAGATGTTATTTTTTATAATCTGGACCCACAATAAAAACCACCTACTAGACTTCTTCAACTCCCTAGACAATAACCACTCCAATTTTACCTGGACTTAGTCCCACATACGTCACCTTTCTTGATGTTGATATTTCCTTACATAATAGGGACCTGCATACCTCTGTTCACATCAGATCTACAATACCTTCACTTTAACAGTTGGCACCCCTCCCACGCCAAACGTTCTCTTTCGTACAGCCTGGCCATCCAAAGCAGATGCATCTGTTTCAGTGAATAATCTCTCTCTAGATACACCGAAAACCTGTCCTGAGCTCTCATTTCCCATAGCTACCTCTTTGAGCTAGTAAAAACAAATCCCTGATGCTACAATCCCTCGCCTCTTAAATTGAAGTTCCATTTTCATCACACAGTTCTTTCTTGGACTTCAGCCCATGAGCTAAATCCTTCATTGTGGGCATGCCTTCTACACTCCTCCGAAATGTGCACCTGCTGTAGCCTTCCTACCTCTACCTAATAATTCTTGGTATTTTATGTCAATCAGACTTCTTTTCTGGAGATTGACTGCATTCTTGGGAGGATGTTTACTTATTGATCGCAAGATTAAGAGGCAGGAACAATTACAATGAAATAATAAGTTGATTGATGCATCACACAAAATTCAAATCATTTTTAAACAAATCTGATACAGAGATCAGCACTAAAAACTGGAAAACTGCGGCAAAATTGCATTTAACAAATACACAGGACTCTTCCAGAAATATTAACCATTTATCTTAGCATAATAATACACATAAGCAATTAAATAAGTTCGTATCAATCTTCCAAACAAACTGTTCTAAAAATAAACAATTTCTCTTGACATGATCACTTTTCTTCACATAATCACACGTAGCAAAAGTAAGCATTTGTACAGTGGCATAAAGAGGAGAATGGACTTGCATCTCTGCAAAGCAGGCTTCCGATACAGGTAGTAACAGCTACAGATAGATACTGAGAGACCATTCGAGTGACGTATTGTGTCTGTTTCAAATTGATGTTACCTACCCTGATTTCATGAATTTATGTTGCCTTTTGGAACCTCTCTGCCTTAC
>JARYHS010000822.1:0-49291 GCA_031002005.1 Vandiemenella viatica
AGCACACATTCCACAAACAAAACAATGCTTATAACACAGAACACAAGCTACATATTTCACAGACAGATGGAAACACACCCAATTCCACATTAAAACTATGACAGGCCTAGCAAGCCAGTAGTAGATAGAGCCTTGCTTTCAAATAAGCAAAGCCGAACAAAGATGTTGTTGTTGTTGTTGTTAGGGCTTTAGGGCGCGTCAACATCTAGGTTATTAGCGCCCTAACTAAAACCTGGTTTAACAGCGTGATTTAATACCATTTTCGTAGCCGACTGTGACTTGGTCGGCCACGCAGAAGGTAAAACAAACTAAAATATTAAAACAGCAACAGAAATACCGCCCGCATGGCTGACTGTAAAGGGGTCAGCCACACAGACGGGGGGGGGGAGGGGGGGGGGAAACAAGACTAAAATACTGGCAGAAATGCCAACTGCATGGCCGGCCACAAAGAGGTCAGACATACAGACAGCCAAAAAGGGTACTAAAACGATCGCTGCAAATTGGTCATAAAAAATTAAAGGCAAAAATAACTGGTTCACTGTAAAAAGGCCAACCAGGTTAAATGATAAAGGACACTCGCTGGCTAGTTCCTTTAGGGTGCATCGATAGTGGGGTCATTAGCGCCCTATTACCAGCTACCTCTGTGGATTAAGAAAGTACTAAAATACTGTCTGCATGGTCGACTGTAAAGGGGTCGGCCATACAGACAGCAAATAAAATAACTCATAAAATCAGACGTGGCTTTAAAGCGACCACAATGACTTAAAACCGTACAACACCTGTAAGGCTGTAAAGGGGCCAAACAGGTTCAAAAGAGGATAAAAAACACTACATGTCTTGCTGGCTATGTATTGGCCAGACAGACATGAATAATAACAATACAAAAAATAAAAACCATGCATATGGATTGGGTGGCTGTAAAGAGGCCACCCATCAGTCTTAAAAATAGACCGATCTGCCTAAAATTGGTTTCACCCGACTCGGTTCGGGTGGGTCGTTGGTCATTCCCCGCTGAGGAACGGGATCAGGCTCATCCACCAGCATTGCAGTTTCCTCTGGTTCTGAAGAGTCTGACACCTCCGACTCAGCGTCCTCCTCGACTACTTCCTTGACCTTCTTACTCGCTTTCTTTCCCTTTTTCTCCCTTTTACCAGGTGATCTGGGAGGGGACGAAGAGGGAGATTTAACGAACTGAGTCGGGTCCGTCAGCCTAAACCTCGGACCCCGTGTCTTCGCGTCGCCTTCAGTAACGTTGGTTTCAGTTGGTAGTGCTACTGCTTTCACGGCACGTGGTGGTATTGGAGGTGCTGGTAATTTCACTGCTACTGCTGGTGGGTCCTGTTTCACTGCTGCTGGTGTGATCGAGGTCGCAGACGTGTTGCTACCTACGTCCGCGGTCTTAGGAGTTATGACCTTAGAGGGTTTTGCACCACATTTACACTGACACGAGCACGTAGTGCTCGTGCCCATGTCTGCAACGGACGTCTGGGTAGCAACACTCTGTTTCCTGACGGGAGCTGAAGCCATCTTAGCAAAACTAGTTGCAAATACTGGGGCGGCAAGTAACTTCGCCTTCTTCTTAGCTTCCCCATAAGGAATCCGCTCTTTGGTCTTCAGCTCCTGTATCTTGCGTTCTTCAAGATACACTTGACACTCCCTGCTCCAGGCGGGATGCGAACCGGAGCAGTTGACACAAGCCTGTGGAAGCGTACAACTGACACCCGGCTCGTGTGCGCCCTTCCCGCAGTTTCCACAGGTGGGGTTGCCCTTACATGACGCCGTCGTATGTCCGAACCGCTGACACTGGAAACAGCGCATCGGGTCCGGAACATATGGACGGACGTTAAGGTTTATATATCCGGCCTTGATATTCTTGGGCAATACTGGAGTGTCAAACGTCAGGACGAAGGTGGCAGTCTTTTCAAGATTGCCATTCACCCTTCGTGTGATCTGACGTACCTCGATCACTTTCTCCGATTTCCATTCCTTGAGAAGCTCGTCAGTTTCTAAATCCATTACGTCACGGCAGGTGACTACGCCTTTACTGGAATTTAGGGACTTATGGAGTTCGCATTTTACGGCAAACTCCCCGAGCCTCTCACAATTCAGCAGTTGGGTAGCTTGCTTACTGGTGACTGTTTCCAGCAGCAGTGTCCCATTCCTCAGTTTTTTAACAGTGTTAAGGGTACCAAAAAGACCCTCCAGACCCTTTGAGATGTAGAAAGGTGACACCTTTTCAAACGTTCCTTCAACTTTTTCCATAATTACAAAAGCGTTCTGTACTGAACAAACTTTTCTGTTACTGTCACTGTCAGATGCGGGGGGGGGGGGGGGGGGCTATCAACCCTCACCCGTTTCTTTGAACTGGGTGTATTTATATTAGCCTGCGGCACACCCGTACCGCAGGTTGGTTTGGTTTTCTTGTGAGGCTTAATTTTGGTCCCATGAGTATTACCAATTTAAAACGAAATGCTAATACAACAGGGGTGCGCAGGTGCCCCTGAGGTTGCATGCTAGCAAGTGATTTCCCTCATCACCCATTCGCCTCCTCGGCACGTGTCTGACCTTGAGGTTTAGGGTTTTTTTTTTTTATAGAGGTTTGTTCCGTCCTCGCAATCCGGGTGATGAAGCCAAGATCCCCGTTCTCCTAGGCACACAACGTTCCACCGCCACGCCCTACGGTGGTCGTTGAAGCATGGTAGGAGTTTACGGTGTGGGAAACTTGCGGCACTCGCAAGTTTCCAGCTCGGGCACCGCGGGTTCGCCAAACCCGTACCTGGCACTTGCGTACCAGGCCCCTGCGGGGCCGAACAAAGAGGATGTGCCAGATGACCCACAAAGAAGTTGTAATGTTTAATGATTATCATAATAACTGATTCTCACAGGCAAAGTGTCTTAACTGACCATCCAAAATTCCTAGTTGTTACTCATGTTAGCACAAATAGCATTAAAACATGCATCATGGATCCAGCATTCAAGGCCTAAAAACAACAGCAACCTTCTCCCCGAAATCTCCCTCATTTCACCCTAACATGTTACAAAATTAAGTCTGCCCATTACCACTGACTCTGCAATTCAAGTCCTTCCCCACAAAATAACCAGAACTGTTCCAACAGGGTGCAGCACCAAAGCATGCATGCATGGTGTTATTGAGTTTTTCGTTCCACGAATTTGGTCCAAAAATTCAGATTCTATTGTGCCCAACGTATTTTTCAGGTTGATGCACCTACATTAGGATCCCTCGCAGCCACAAGGATTGGACTGCAAGGGTTAAGCCAGGTTTCCTAATTGAATGTTTGAGAACAAATGGGTATTTTACATATAGAAAGGTGGAGTCTTATGGGGGGGAAGTGCTAGAGAGATACAAGTTCAGACTTTTGGAAGGCAGTCACATCTGTGAGTTTGCAGGGCAATTAAGTAGTTTACAGAGCCAGAGCAAGGCCATGCTAGACGGAGAGCAAGAAGCAGTTTTGGAGGAGTCAGTTAGAAGTGATTGTTAACCAGGACAGAGTCGGGACATCAGGAAACACGAATTCATTAAATTTTGTTTTGCAGTTGCATACAACTCTAGCACACAGAAACCAACCAGAGTTAGAAAGCCTTTTCTGCTCCCAACTATCCTGGAAATTCTAACTGATGAGATTGATTGTATACTTATTTTTACAAGGAACTCTAGTAAAAAGAATTTATCAACATAACTTTTTATTTATGAATATTTATTCCATCCAACAAAGGCAGCAGGCAGCTTGTATATGTGACAAACTGCTAGAAGAAATATCAAAAATATTAATGGAATGTTTTTTTTTTTTTTTTAAGTTTTGCTGTACCTTTTCACCAAGATTGACAAAAGAAAAAAATGGTACTGTTGAGTCGAGTCCCAAATCTTGAAATTAGCAGAAAGTAGGAAGCGTAAAGTGTGAAGTATCCAAATATATTTCCATAATTGCATGTAATTAATGCAAATTGTTTTCTTTTTGCCTGCTCATTTGGTTGTGGCACACTGATGGTGTCCTGTGCTGGCATGGGGTGGAGGAATGTTTAATCATCAGGACTTGGTTGGCAGGATACAAAGAGGTGGTGGTGAACAATTCTAAACATTGGATTGTGCATCAAAGTCCTAGGTTAAATTCTAAACTTCTCCACAGTGCGTACGGAGTGAGGTCCCGCAACAGTGTTGATGGTGATTCGTTCGTAGGATGGGGACATTAAATCTGGCAGCTGTCCCTCCTCTTTTCCAGAAGAGTAGGCCTGAATGGGCCAGCACCGGGTTTAAACCTCTAGTTTCCATCATCTGTCATCCACAACACAAGCAATACTGTACAATGAACACACACACACACACACATACAATAAGAATTACCAACACTGTCACACTGTGGAAGGCAATGGAGTAAACACCCCACATTATAATCTCCTACACTCAAATACGGTATGGCACTCATAGAAGAAGCAACTTTCTTTTTAAAAGGAAAATAAGGGGGAACAGTTAAAACACAAAGGAAACAACATCAAACAGAAGCAAAGTTTAAGTCCAATTAGTGATGATTTTGTTGAGAGACATGGAGAGGGATACAAAGGGAGAAAACGAAATCAGAATGGATTAATACACAGGTTTGGTAATCTACACAAACATATACTACCAAAATAAGTAAACATTACCAGCTGGTTGATTAGAGCGTAACTGAGCTAGTAATTTCGATCTATCTTCTTGAAGAGCCTTGCATATCTTATGCATCTGAATCATCTTTTTGTTAAGTTCAATCGTTTCAGCACTATACTTCTGTTTTTCAATAATAGCTGCACATAACTGCTCATGAGTTTTTTCCCAACGTGTTTTCCAGGTAGAAGTTTCTTTCTCAAGCTTGGTTATTTTCTTTGACATCTGAAATATGAGAAATTTGTTGTTACTGATTTTATGTTTTAAAAGTATAAATTTAAGATCCTATAAATTAGGAAATATATCTACCGTCATATAGACTGAAATATAATCTTCGTGGGTTGGCTGTCAGATTGTGTAGCCTAAAGACGAGCTTCGGCTACACAATCTGGCAGTGAACCCGCAAAGATTATATTGCAGGGACATGCCAGGAAGTCCTATGTTCACACATCAAACTAACTGAAGATAGACAGGAATATCACTGACTACATTAAAATGCTGAACATACTGGAGAAGTAATTTTGATTCAAATGGAATTAGGTCACTTTTTATGTCAGTCTGATAAAGAGCAAACAAACATAACATACATACTAAAAAGAGTATCCCAGAAGGATTTTTTCCCTGCAAGCTTGTTGAGGTGCAACACATGATAGAATTTTTGTTTTGGTTGGAATGTTTTTGTATGAAATCTGCACTTTTGAAAGTGTATTTTTTCGATCTGTCCAAAGAACGTCAGAGCTTGAATCAGAGTAAGAAAAATTTTAAAAAAATGTTTAGCTATGAGTAAGTGAAGGTCAAACTAGATTAAAATTTATAGTAATACCATGAAGAAAATTTGAGTTTGCAAGACTACAATCATATCTCCTTCAGAAGACAAAGTGCCTCCATGGTTTTCTAGCAGAAATTGTAAAAACATAACAACCTTGCCAACTGATTGCTGGAAATGAATTAGGAAGTGAGCACCAACAGGGTAGAAGTAATGTATATTTTAGCTGAATATCTTGAAATAAGGTAAGTAAGTGCAATAATCTTAAAATACATCATAGACGAGCTAAATCAAACAACAATTTAGATCACACTTTAATAAGGAAATACGAATTCCTGGGATGTGGCTCCCAATTTGCTGAAACATGTGTCTACTAATATATGAGGTCTGATCAAAAAATAACGAATTTTTTAAAAGAATATTTATTTATTAATCAGGATCAATTTTGTCTCCTTCAAAGTAATGCCCTTCACATAAAACACACTCGTGCCAGCACTTTTTCCAGTCTTGGAGGCACTTCTCAAATTCACTTTTCTGTATAACATTCAGCTCCTTCAGCGATTCCGTTTTCATCTCATCAATGGTGGCAAAACGTCAACCTTTTAAGGTTCTCTTGAGTCTCGAGAATAGAAAGAAGTCATAGGTGACCATGGTGGCTGAGGCAAAACAACAATTCATTTATTTACCAAAAAATCATGAATAATCAGTGAGGTGTGAACTGGCGCATAATCGTGATGCAATTTTTTCACAATTCTGGGCGTTCAATGAATTGCTTCACGCAAATGGCACATAACTTCCAGGTAGTATTCCTTACCAACAGTACGACAATTTGGCAGGAACTCCTGATGCACAATACCATTGAAATCAATGAAAACAGTGAGGAGAATCTTCACATTTGATCAAACATGTCCAATTTTTTTCTGGTCTTGGCTCTTCAGGCAGCTTCCATTGCGACTATTCGGCATTGCTTTCAATATCAGACACCCATGTTATGACCATTTAAAGAAGTTCTGGATCATTGTTGACTTCATTCAACAATTCCTAAGCAATGTCTACACAACATTGCTTTTGGCCAAAATTCAGCAATTTCGGAACAAACTTTAGTGCCATGTTTCATGAACAAAATATTTTTTTTACAAAATTGCTTGACAAGAGCCATATGATATTCTGACTTCATCAGAAACCTCTTTAATAGTGATACAGCGATTTTCCAGATTCATTTTTTTAGCTGTACAACGTTGTCGTCGGTTGTTGATGTGCTAGGGCATCCAGGGCATTCACGGCTCTCTTTGAAAACATTTGTTCCACTCATAAACTCTCATTTTACTCATAGTAGATTCGCCAAAAGCTTCTGTTAACAAATCAAATGTGGTACTGCACTTTATTCCATTTTTCTAGCAAAATTTTATAGAAATTCTCCGAGATATATCTTATATATAAAATTCTCGTGTCACAATTTTCGTTCCCATACTCCTCCGAAACGGCTTGACCGATTCTCATGAAATTTTGTGAGCATATTAAGTAGGTCTGAGAATCGGCAAACATCTATTTTTCATCCCCCTAAATGTTAAGGGTAGTCCACCCCTAATTTTTTTTTATTTTTTAGACAAAATTTTTATTTTTTATTTTTTTATGATACAACATACAAAAATACATACAATCCTAAATTTTCACCCTTCTACGATCAACCCTTATTTTTTAATAGCCATTTTAGTAATTCTTTTTGGATGCACCGGGTGGAACTGGCAAAACATTCGTTATTTCGATAATTCTTGCTGAAATACGATCAAATAATGGCATCGCATTGGCCGTTGCATCATCGGGCATTGCAGCAACTTTATTGGATGGAGGCAGAACAGCTCATTCAGTATTTAAGCTGCCACTAAATATTCAGAATAACCCTGACGCAGTATGCAACATTAAGAAACAATCGTCCATGGCCACCGTGCTGAAACGGTGTAAAATTATCATCTGGGATGAATGTACTATGGCACACAAACATTCGCTTGAGGCGTTGAACAGGACATTGAAAGATACTAAAAACAACAACAAACTATTTGGCGGAACTCTATTGGTCCTTTCAGGTGATTTCAGACAAACACTTCCAGTCATTCCACGTTCAACATACGCTGATGAGTACAACGCTTGCTTAAAATCATCTCCATTGTGGCGTAATGTTGAAAAATTACAGCTAAAAGTAAATATGCGCGTTCAAATGCTTCAAGATCCATCAGCTGGAACATTTTCAAAACAACTCTTAGATATCGGTGATGGAAAAGTTGCTATAGATGAAACTGGATACGTAAAATTACCGACCGATTTCTTCACAATCGCTGATTCGCAAGATACTCTCATTGAACAAATATTTCCCGATGTACACACACAGTACATAAATCATGAGTGGCTTGCAGAAAGAGCAATTTTAGCGGCAAAAAATGTAGACGTTTTGTTATTTTTATATTCCCTCATCGTTCACAGCGCTCCATGCCTATTTCAGGCATATACCACATTCTTACATACATACAATATACACATTCTTACATACATACATACTTACAATAAGTAAGCTATTTTTTGTATACACAGGGTGGCCACAATGTAATGATTTAAAAATTCCCTGATATTTCCAGGTTTTCCAGAAAAATTTTCCATATTTTTCCCTGATTTAGAAAGTTTATTTGCATGATTAAGATATTTAAAGTTTTAATTAGATTTTGATTGTAAATAATTAAATCTGGTATAAAACTAAAAAATTTAGAAAAAGAAGCACATTTAAGAATGTTTATTTGAAAATTTTATAACTAATTTAGTAATCATATGAAGCATAATTAAAAATGAGTAGCACATAAATAAGATAGGTCTAATGACTAATATGAACTAGAACAAATTAGTAATCTTTCAATATCTGGTAGATAAAATAACTGAAGATTTTTAAATTGTTCATCAGTAACTTGACTCAGTCAAAAGCTTAGCTTTTTTATGGCTTTTTTCATTTGCTACACATTTCTTTTCAAATCTTCTGTTTCAGTTATTGTAGCTTTTTTTGTTCCATCTTCAATTTCTTCTGTTGTGGAGTTAACACTTTCACATAAGTTTCCGTGAGTCTACGCAAGATAGCATGAACACGAGTTTGTATAAACCATGCAATCGTGTAGGCTCACCTTGCGTGGTTGCTTGGGTGTGCCGCTCGCCTGGGCAGTGGTTTATTTGGTGCAAGTCAAAAGGCATGAGCACGATTTTTATACTGTCACATCGATTCAGCATTTGAAAGAGATCTAAATGACGTAAAACTTTATAAAGCCTACCTGTTTAGACCTCTGGTTAGTATTTACATAATCTTATGTATTATTTGGTCCTGCTTTAATTCAACATATATCATTAATACAAAAAGTTATAAAGCCGTATAATTATCGCTATTCAAATTTTTACTGGCATTGGTATCTTGAATCTAGGCTTTTGTTTTGATATTAAAAGTTCAATTTCTCTCAAAAGAAGCTCAAAACCAGCTTGTGACATTCTCCAGGACTTCGAAAACTCTCCACAAATTCAATTTTTATGGAACATCTGTTTCACACTTTGCTTGAAATTATAAAACTGTTCAGTGAAACATAAAAATACCTTTATAAACTTACTACTCTACAATTGCTGTTTTATTCAGTAAAAAATATAACTTCTGAGTTTGCATGTAGTACTATAATTCTGATTTAGATGTCATCCACTTTTTTTTAAATATAATTTCGAATGCTGAGTTCCAGAGAGAGTTCACATCGGCACTCGCATATGAACATCACGTCGTCGTATCTCGATGAGGCGCAAGACGAGATGCAAGTTGCTAGTGTAAATGCGGCATTTGTTGGCTATTTTATGTCAAAAATATATAAGCTGAATTATTTAATGCAAAAGTTCAATATTAAAATAAATTATCAAAAAATTTCCAAATTATGGGTTGTTGCAATTAAAATTCCCTGATAATTTTTGAAATTACTTGGATTCCCTGATATTTCCATGATATTTCAAGGTTGCTTTAAATTCCCTGATAATTCCAGATTTTCCAGGTTTTCCAGGTCTGTGGTCACCCTGATACACTATAAATTACTTGAAAGTTATTTATATGGCAAAACAACGTTTGCCGGGTCAGCTAGTATATATATATATATGGAAAGTACAAAATTGCCGAGCACATCAGAACACACTAAACCTTTTCAACTGTGGAAAATAAACTAAACATTCAAAATAGCTGCCATTTGCAATGTGCTTCAAGTATATTGGTACCAACAAAATAATAAAAAAGATATTTGAAAATCGTGTTTATGAAGCACGCTAAATTAAAAATTTCCGATTATTTTTTGATCGGATATCGTATACCTGCAATTCTCTATGATAAAGGAACAACTAAAAGGAGCAATTTTGATAGTAAATAGACTAACTGCAGCACCCATAATTTCACTTATCTGCATAACCATGAAAAATCATCCCAAGATAATATATGGAAAGTATATGCAATGAAATTCTGCAACAAGGTAACATACTATTAGTTGCAATTCCCAAAAATAATTGGAAGACTTAATTTTAAGATTTCACATGCTACTAAATCTTAGGAGGTATCCTTCTACAGTGAGAGATAATAATTACCAGAAAGTTAGTATATACAAAGAAGTATGCGTTAAAATAATGAATTAGCATATGAGGTGCACGTCTCTGCATAAGAGTATTAGTGTATGGAATAATGACTAAGTTAGCTAACCTGTAAGCTTCATCTGAATATAATGATAATCACTGGTTAAGCAAGGAAAATATAGCTGTAGGCAACATTTAAAAAAATAAAATAAAGTACATTAGAGTTTTAAAAAAGAAACGTCGAGTAACACTACTGCAAGAAAAGTCAAATAGTAAAATCGTTGAACAAATTACTAACAAGAAATTTGGAACAAAAAATCTTAACCAGTGATGTGAATTTTATGCAAGACAGCGATGACTTATTTTAAGAAGCAGAGAGGGAAACCTAACATTCAACATGTAAAACAGGTAATATGTTTAAACATTTATATCAACTACTCAGATCTGTGGCATCGTGGATGAGTTAATAAGGACCCTCTTACATTTGACAACCCATTTCGGTGAACAACGGAAAGTAATTAATTTAAACGATCTGTAATGCGTAAAAGCAGAAGTTTTGTGTAATTTCGAACCAAGAAATTCACAAAATGAAAATAATAAATTTAACTGAACCATAAAAACTGAAATAATTAATAAAGCCATAGAAATATTGCCAGTATTTGCAAAGAAGTAATTTTGTTCATAAATGGTAACTTTATGGGTCAAAAATTGTAAGTAGAATATTGTGTACTAAGTTTCCGATGCAGAAAATGGACAACTCCAGAGCTGTGAGACTGTATAAGATATCTGTATATTTTAGTAGTATTTGGAGGAATTGTATCTGGTTCATTTCAGCATTGAATTAACTATAAATTGTAAGTAAATCTGAGTGCAGTGTTGTACCTACACCCATCTTAATTTTTTTTTTTTTATCACTGGATTCTTGAAAGCAAAATAGCATGTATGCTCCATACCAGTAATAGTTAATTAAGCGTTATTTGTCAACATGGTGAGTAAAGCAGGAAATGAAATTTTAAAAAGATGTTTGGGGAAATTAATCCCGAGATATGGGTGCATAAATGAACTATTTTGGGTTTAATAGGAAATCTCAAATATTTGATCAAGTATTGGGTAGCTAGTTTGAAATTCAAGTACGATAATACTGGCATGGGTATGCTAGACCTCTAACAAAGCATAATAATGGTTCTCTCTGATCAAGTAGCAGTTACTGATGAAAAATTCAGAAACAGCAGTCAGATAACAATAAAATATTATTTATGTTCATGCAACAAATTGTGCAGTCACAAGTAAAAATTACATGAATGCTAAATGGAAAATATGCAGTCATGAGAAAACTGTGTGTCAGTGAAGGCTTTCGCAATGTGTCACTGAAATACAATCTTCATGGGCTCACTGCCGGTTTGTATTGATGAAAGACCAGCTTTTGGTGGTGTACTCTGTGACCATCTTCAGGCCTGACACTCACACTGTGACAACCAGAGCTGCATCTTATATACCCTAGACCTCAACACCTCCCCTCCAACAATCCTGCTCTGTCGTTCCTGCCAGCTGTGGCTCCATATTGCGTCCATAACGCTGGGATGCCAACGATCCAACTGTGAGCCAGTTATAATGGTTTATCTTCCAGTGGTGCCTCACTATCCTTTTGATTTTGGCTGTCTAAGAATAGACAAAGTGGGGCTTCCAGGCATCTGTTAATTGTGTTATTATTCAGCCATAGAAATATGGCTGAATAAAAACACGTGCATAGAGAGGACCCCAAAAATGTTTTAATCACCCTTATTAGCGGTTTTACATCCACAGTAAGAATTATTAGCTAGATGATATTTTGAATTTAGAAAAGAGTTTACACCTTTAAATTAGGAGACTGGAAACAGGACTAGAAAGAAGCTAAAAAAGAATCCCTTGTTCAAATTGCTCTCTGAATCTGCATGGAGTAATTGCAAAAGAAAGGATTTGAAGCCTGTTCATCCTATACTCCTTTCCAATGACAAGGCAAACATGTTGCCATGCTTGATAAGAGGGTACTGTAGCCAAATTACACATCAGAAGTGAAACATTTTACTATAATGAAAGAGTACTGACCCACAAGTGAAGGCATATAAATGTGACTGTCTCTTTCTTAATACATTTTCAATGTCCCCATTCAGAAACAATACAGTTTTCATCTTTTGGTTAGGGCTTAGTGGCTTGTGGAGACATTTAGAGCTGGGAGATAAGCAGCAAGGAACCGGAAAACATTTGACTATGCCCTTTTGGAGGAACCATGTCAGCAGTTGACTACGGTGATCTTGGGAAACCATGAAAAACTAAAATTTGGATGGTCAGACCGGGGATCAAACCTGCATTCTCCTGAATACCAGGTCTGAACATAAATTTTGAATTTACTAGGTTGAGACAGTGAACCCAAAACTGAAACCTGTAGTGAAAAATCTTGCCAAATAACAGCCTGGATGTCTGCTGATTTCTTCATAAAATTTTTCATTAGTAATGTTCTATTCAGAAGAACACAATCAAAAAATTTACATTTATTCCATATGATTATAATTATTTGTTAATTTAGTTTTGCTACTGGCTTTATGTCTCATCAGCATTGAAGTCATTAGAGGTGGGAAAGGACTGGTGGGAAAGGACTGGTGGCAAGGAACTTGGCAATGACTTTTTGAAGGAACCAGAGCATTTGCATGGGGTGATTTGGGGGATACTATGGAAAACTCAAATATGGATGGCTGAAAACAGAGTCCAACTCGCAATCTCCAGAATGCAGGACCAGAGCATTACCAATCACCCACAACGCTTGGTCCATCTGCACTTGCATCAATAACAATATAGATTAGGGCTATAAGTTTTCTATCCCTGTGTCAATTAATAGACCAAGGCAAGTTGGAAATAATACAAAATGTCATTAAACACTCCTTTTATCCTTGAATTATTCAACATCGCAACAAGATGTCTTCCAATGAAGGATTAAGTGTAGATGTAGCTTTTTGTTCTGTTAACATGCCAAGTATCTTTAAGAAAAATCAAGCTAAGTGGTTTGTTGATGTTGCCATTTGTTTGTAAACGGTGTAAGCTTTGGCTAGTGTGTTTTGTGTTACTTGGCTTGGGTAGTTTTTAAGTGGGAAGTGAGAAAAGATCCAGCTTCTGCCTGCAGAATTATGAAAAACCGCACAGAAACAATGATCAGAATGGCTAGTACACTACTATCAAAATTTGAACTCACTCCAGCAGTACTTTCCAGTTAGGCAGCCTTTTAATTCAGTTAGTAAAGTATCAGTTTATCAAATTGTTTCTGCTCTCTGGATCTTCCCATGTAAAGTAACAATTTGATAATTGGGCCTCAACTGCAGATTACTATGAACATTTTACATTTTAAAACTAGGTAACGAAGTATTTTGAATGTTTTACTTATCCAGTATTTGATTCTGACCTTTTCCATTTCTGTCTTGAAATTTGTAAACACACTATTGCTCTTGCTGAGAGCACTCTGAAAATCGTCGTACTTGTCAGTATAAAGGCTTATCTGTGATCTCAGTTCTTTCTCTGTGGCTTCCATGACACCTATCTTTTCTCTCAAGGCCTTATTTTCCTAAAACAACAGGAACAGAATACAAATTAAATACAAGTATGTAGTTTCTAGTACTAAATTTAAAAAAAAAAAATTACACACTTTAAATAACACAACCTCACATAACAACATCCCAAAATGCAAACTCTGGCAGTTCAAAATACTAGTTAGTTAAGTTTAACACTGAAAAACTAAGTTTTTACAGAAATAAAATTTGACAGTCATAGTGGTTTAAAATAAGATGTATAAAACTAAAAATGCTGTTAAATAACACCCAACAAAATATGTATAACAAATTCTGTATTTTTACTACTAGTTACACTTCAGGAGTACAAATAAAAACACTAATGGCTTAGACGCCAACATACCGTAAAAACTGAACAACCAAAAGTTCTAGGAGCTAGTCAACATCTTCAAGTTTCATGCATCTTTGCACACTAATGCACAATTATAATAATAAGAGGGAAAATACTTTGAGGCGACGAATTATTTAAATTTAAAGATTCTTACATGCATGGTGTACATCAGTGATAATATGGGTGGTCAAGCTCTATTACAGTGAAATGACAGCAGAGCCTAGAAAATTATTACTCTTACCTGCCTTTAATTTATGACTCATTGAATGAAGAATGGTAATTTTTCTTTAAACAAAGATGGTCCTGCATAGCCTTTTATCATAGGAAAGTTTAATCAATACTTGTTGCTTCTCCCGGTTTTCAGTTTTTGACTAATTACTCTTTAGTGTTATAAGCCGTCTTAATTAGGGGGGGGGCAATCTTGTAACACAAACAGTAACAAGGAGATCTTTATTTCGGTGACAATTTCCAGAAATTTGTACATAGACCAAATATTATGTATGAATTTAGATCCCTTCATGTTAAAAATTAAACAACTAGACCAGTATAACTTACCACTACCAAGTTATTTCTTTCTTGCAGTATAGTTGCTTTCTCTGCTGCCGTTTCCATCGTAATTTTGGCTAACCTAGTTTCTGATAACTGTAATTCCAGTTGCAGTTTTTTGTGTATCTTTTCCATTTCCTATAAAAAAAATGCAATCTAGGTTACAAGAAATTATAAAATGTATTTAAACTTTTTTTTTTTTTGAAGCAGCAATAAATAGCACCAAATTTGGAATAGGTGTAAGGTTTCTGGATGTATCTCTTGCTTATCTATTTCTCAAAGAGAAAACTGTAAGCTGAGTAAGTCTATTATGAAATGTGTGTAGCCAAGCTGTCTTCATCTGTGTCGAGAGTTCATTTCTCCTCATCCGATTCTTAGTAACTGCGCACACTGAAGAAACATTAAAGTAGCAACAATGGAGTAGGAAGTAATATTAGTTAAATTGGTTGCACAGGGGGTAAAAGTTGACAAACTTGAGCAAAATATTGCAAAGAAAACATGAGGCCAGTTTTGCATGCAAATAGAAGGGACATTTAATTTTTTTCTGAATGCCAATTGATGATCTGTTCTCTGGAGTTACTAATATATTAAGAATCTATATGCTACAGGATGAAAATGTGAAACCTTGCTTAGTAGCGACCGTTACATTCAGGCCTAACTGTTCTCCGAAGAAGAAAACATGAGGGATGGGGATTCTACATACAGCATGGCATATATAATACAAAACAAAGACAAAACTGATAAATAACAGGAAAAGGTAACAAATTAGAATAATTAAAATCTTTATTTCAACATTTTCTATTTTTATTGTATAGCTTCATTTTATAAAATACTCTTAGCATCAATATTTGTTCATTTTAGTTTTTCCCGGCGAATTGTTGAAATAAATAATTCTCGGGTTTTCTGCCGGTTAATATATTTATTTGGATCTTTCAACGACGTTTCGGCAACTGCCATCGTTGCCTTCATCAGGTTAAATCACACTTGCAAGGACAAGACACGACTGACTCGCGAGCCAGTCCTGGCTCCTATTTATAGCCTGTTGTCAAGGGAAGCTTCACGCTGCTCTTTGATTGGTCGGCGGTGCACACGGCCATAGACGGGGTCAAACCGGTTTGGTTGCATCTCTGCATCTCGTGGCTGCATCCCGTAGCTCAGCAACTGGATGGCATTTAGTAGATCCATGGCAGTATCTTGAGTGGTCACCCATCCAAGTAAAAACCACGCATAACGTTGCTTTAACAGTTGGCATATGCGGTCACCCATCCAAGTGCTCTCCACACTCATCGTTGCTTAACCGGCGGCATTACACGGGGGCTCTGGAACTGACCAATCACGAACGACTTATCTCCCATTGGTCGACGTGTCATGACGGCGTCTGCTCGGAAGGTTGTGTCTAACACATTGCTGTTTTAGGTCTTTTACGACTGGCTCCCAAGCCTCGCTCAGGAACAGACCACCATCTCTGTTAATGCTGTTGTCACTTAATCGAATCTCCAGCGCTTCTCTGATCACTGAGTCCCAGAAATATGATATCTTAGCCAGAACTTCAGTGTTGTCGAAGTTGATGCTGTGAAAATTTTCTATAGCATGCTCTGCTAATGCGGACTTGTCCAGTTGTAGTAACCGCAGATATCTTTGGTGCTCATTGCGGCGTTCCTCGATAGTTCTTATAGTTTGTCCGATGTATACTTTGCCGCATTCACAAGGGATCGAATAAACTCCCGGAACTCGAAGCCCAAGGTCGTCTTTCACCGTGCGTAACATATCACGTATCTTCATAGGTGGACTGAAGATACTCCTTACGCCATATCGTGCTAAGATTCTTCCGATTTTTCCAGAAGTATTCCCGGCATAAGGCAACACAGCGACGGTTTTTGGAGACTCTTGTTCAGGTGTTAGTTTCGGTTACTGGGGGAGAAAGGCCTGTTTAATATGTTCTTCAGAATAACCATTCTGTCTGAAAACTTGCCTAAGGCACCTACGGCAAGTTTTCAGACAGAATGGTTATTCTGAAGAACATATTAAACAGGCCTTTCTCCCCCAGAAACCGAAACTAACACCTGAACAAGAGTCTCCAAAAACCGTCGCTGTGTTGCCTTATGCCGGGAATACTTCTGGAAAAATCGGAAGAATCTTAGCACGATATGGCGTAAGGAGTATCTTCAGTCCACCTATGAAGATACGTGATATGTTACGCACGGTGAAAGACGACCTTGGGCTTCGAGTTCCGGGAGTTTATTCGATCCCTTGTGAATGCGGCAAAGTATACATCGGACAAACTATAAGAACTATCGAGGAACGCCGCAATGAGCACCAAAGATATCTGCGGTTACTACAACTGGACAAGTCCGCATTAGCAGAGCATGCTATAGAAAATTTTCACAGCATCAACTTCGACAACACTGAAGTTCTGGCTAAGATATCATATTTCTGGGACTCAGTGATCAGAGAAGCGCTGGAGATTCGATTAAGTGACAACAGCATTAACAGAGATGGTGGTCTGTTCCTGAGCGAGGCTTGGGAGCCAGTCGTAAAAGACCTAAAACAGCAACCTTCCGAGCAGACGCCGTCATGACACGTCGACCAATGGGAGATAAGTCGTTCGTGATTGGTCAGTTCCAGAGCCCCCGTGTAATGCCGCCGGTTAAGCAACGATGAGTGTGGAGAGCACTTGGATGGGTGACCGCATATGCCAACTGTTAAAGCAACGTTATGCGTGGTTTTTACTTGGATGGGTGACCACTCAAGATACTGCCATGGATCTACTAAATGCCATCCAGTTGCTGAGCTACGGGATGCAGCCACGAGATGCAGAGATGCAACCAAACCGGTTTGACCCCGTCTATGGCCGTGTGCACCGCCGACCAATCAAAGAGCAGCGTGAAGCTTCCCTTGACAACAGGCTATAAATAGGAGCCAGGACTGGCTCGCGAGTCAGTCGTGTCTTGTCCTTGCAAGTGTGATTTAACCTGATGAAGGCAACGATGGCAGTTGCCGAAACGTCGTTGAAAGATCCAAATAAATATATTAACCGGCAGAAAACCCGAGAATTATTTATTTCAATATTTGTTCAGTTATAAATAATTGTATTGTAATACATAATCAAATATTTCAAAGCTTATTATTGGATACCACCATTTTATATAAGTAGCACTGACGTAGGTGTTGGAAGTGAGCTGTTTACCAAAGGATTTATGACATGGTCTTTTGCAGGGAACTGAAAAATTAACATCTTCAAAGATAGATTGGCACTTAAGGACTGGAAATTACTTACGTTGAAGGCTCTATTAAAGTTTATTCAGAGAGAGACGGATTTTTGGTAGTAGGAGCTTCATTTCTGGGCAGAATCTGGAAAATTTACAGCCCTGACTCATCCCTGCTTTATGGATTATTGGCTGTGGAAGTACTGGCCAAGAAGTATGTGGTTGTTTGGAGAGAATCTACTGAAAAACATTGTAAGGGATAACAAATTAGTTGAAGACCAGATGGAGAAGGATAACTATGATGTAAATGCTTAGATATGTTATCAATGCAATAGGTTAGAGACCGAGATACTGAAACAGATGATTCTTCTATGCATTCTGAAGCTTATGTGAAGAAATGATGAGTGCAGGATGAAAGCAGCTTTCGAAGTGAAAACATTTGAGATTGGTGAGCTTTATTTAAACAGAAGTGTGGATGGAACCATGCAATCATGAGAAGCCGATATAAAGAAATATGGTAAGGGAGTATTTCCATGTGAAACTGAGTGCGATTTGACTGTAGCAGAATTCAAGGAAATTCAGGATACAGTTCTCCCCATGTGTACATACCAAAACACCTTTTGTGTGTCTGAACAACATGAAAAATCTGAGAGAAATTCTTGCAAAGGACACTTATGTCATCATAAAAAAAGAAGAGTGCAGGATGTGTCAGGCCAAAGACTCTAGTTTTTGCATCAATACCTTTTTAATGGGGCAAAATATATAAATCTGTTTCTTACTTGGGAACCATCAAACTTGTTAAGAATCGATTTTGATCTCCTTCATATATGTTGAAGGGTACACAGCATATATGTCTGTGGTGTAGTCATTTCTCAAAATGCGCCCTAGTTTTTTTAGATATTCGCATGCATAGAAACAAAAAATTCTAAATGTCGGGTATGTAGTACATTATTGCCCCAGATTATCAAATGGCAGCGTGGTCTATGCGGTAGCATGTTAGCTTCATAATTTTCTGACCAGAGTTCAAATCCCCAAAGAATCAAACATTTTTATTTTTATCTTGAGAAATTGTCGAGCTCGACCTTTATATTTTGTTAAAACTTCATTTACACACTTTTATTGAGTGAAATAATATTTAAAACGAATCATATAACCTACAATTCAGAGTCATTTTTTCCCCTGAAATTCTTTTTTTTCGTAATGAATTCACGGGTCTACCGACAGATTGTCTTTTCACAACATAAATCGGCCACACACCCTTGAAAATTTAATTGCAATCATACATCAGGAAAGTCTCCATTCTTACATTATTTTTTCACTTTTTGTTAACAAGTTGTTTTGGCGAGTTTTCAATTGAAATAGTTACTATCATGTTATTTCATCTTCGTTGTTTCTTTACTTGTATATCATCAAGAGGTATTTTAAACAAAATACGTAGCATTGGGAAGATAGTTTCTTCTTTCTTTCTTCTACACTCGATTTGTTCTGTTGCTTGTAAATGGTTTAAAATAAAATAGTAGGCCTATCCCTGAAGAAAAATGGAGCTCAACAAGGAAACAGAAGAACAAGTGACAAACGCTTATAAACAATGCAAAATTCTTGTGTCAGATTCCAGTTTACTAGTAGATTCGCGTCCAGACTTAATTTCATTGGGTATAGGTGAGTCATATTAGGAAGTCATTGTTGATATATGGGCCGAAAACATGAGGTATCATTTTAAAGATTAAGTTCCTTTTTGGATAAGATAATTAAGAAAGGAATTTGCCATTAATAGCAAAATTACGAACAACCAAGATCATCGGCATGTGATAGTTCAGAGTGAAGCTGCTAGGCTCCACTGGCTCCGAAAAGGAGTGATCACATTACCACTAGATAGCAGCAGTACATATCGTAGAGATATTGATAAACTGTGTTTTTTTTCTAGAGTAAGGAGCTTTTAGGATATTTTTGTTTCTGTTAGGGAAACATTTTATCATTTATAATTGTTTCATAAGGGTGAATACATGCCGAGTAGCTCACTGTGAAGGTGAAGGTCACGGTAGATGTTTCATCCATGTGAAACAAAAGCATTGCTAGTAATGAGTCAGCGCTTGCCGAGGCAGCGGCATGCGCCACCATCCTCGATGCACAGCGCAATGTCGATGAGAGAACAAAGCATTTTGTTTTCACATCGCGGCCTAGCATGCTGCTGGTGGTCTGCTTGGCTCAGATTGCTTGAGCTATGTCACGGTCACGCGATCCAGCTTCTACACTTGATTAGGCAGTTTAGCTTTCGTATTGTACAGAGTGGTGGTGTTTAATTTTGTATTGTTCTAAATATTGATTTATTTAATAGATGTCACGTCATTTTACACAACTGCAGATATAAATTAACAATGTACTGACATTGACAATGCTACCTTCTGTTTTAAATAAATTATTGTATGAGATAATAAGTACAGATTTTTTTATAAATTGCACAACTACGGAAAAGTTAATATTTCAAGCAATTAGACAATCAGCAGTAGGTAAATTACAACAACTTTTATACAGTAATTGAAATAATTATCCATTGTTAGTGACTTGATTGACTACTCAGAAATTATTACAGATCATTTACTGACGGAAATGGAACATCAAACAGAAAATTCAGTCCAACAATCATTATAAATTTAAATAAGGTAAAAAAATATTTCTCGTGTTAATTATTATTTAAAATAAAATGTTGACTGAATTTGAAATGGAAAATTCTGATTTTTAAATAGAAATTCTGATTTTGGATTGAAATTTTTTAAATTTGACTTGAAAATGCTTTATTAAACGGTACATTACTTTATTTACAATAATTATCATTAAATTATAGTCATGAGGAGTTTTTCCTCATCATGTATTGGATTGGTGTGGTAACTGTTATAAATATTTGACTTCTCCAGTTTGTCCAGGATTTTACTGTAAAGTTTTTGGTGTCTTTCGTAGGTGGGCATGGAATCAGGATGGATGATTTTTCAGATCCCGATTTAAATGGCGACATTCACCAAGCGTTTGTCTCTGTTCATTTATTTGCTTTTAACTGAACTCTCTGATACCAGCCACAGAAAGTAGCCACCACTATGTGGCTACTGACAGACCATCATCATCCCTATCATTATCACTTCCACAAATCATTGCAGGTTAAATAAAGTAAATGATATTCGCATTAAACACAAAATATAAACAATTTATGAAGTGTGGCACCTATAAGGGTTTTCAAAACACTGGTGAACGCTAGCAGCTATACCTCGACATCTACCTTCATCTTCACCGTGAGCTGTGCGGCATGTTTTTACCCATTGACCGCGAGAACTACCATCATCGCGACCGCAACAATAACCTTCTTCCCGACCGCGACAACAACCTTCATCCAGACCGCAATCTTCCCCTTCACTGCGACCTGCTCAGCATCTTTTTACCCTAAGACATTGTGATTTGCTACGTGCCTGTTTCAGTTGACAAACACACACTACAAAGAAGCCGGTTCTTCTTTCATTCTACTACAAGCCATCAAACTCGCTATTCATCGTACATCATTCATGAAATTTTCTCACGGGCCACCTAGTCTAAATTAAATTCAGACTTCACAATTTTCTTTTATGTCAGTTTAGATGCCATGCGACAGTAAAAACAGTTTTGTTGCAATGGTTTGTACTTGGGGAAATCAATATAATGCCTTCAGATAAGAATATAGCATTCAAAATAAAATGTTTGAGTGGTTCTTCCAGTACTCTAGGAGAGGTTCGAAATATGTGCATACCTGCCAACTTTTCTAGATTTCCCATAAAATTTATGGAAAGTGCTGTATTTTACACCTGTATGGATGAACTGTGCTATTTTACAAATTTCCAAACCAAAATTTGATTGTGTAAATTATTATAGGTAGCATCTTTATATGGCAAAGGATTTTTGTCATTTTTATGAACAGTTGTGGTAGCTTTCTTATTTTGTTCTAGGCTGTAAGACTTATTAGGTACACCATATTTTACTTTATTCAATAATTTTACATCAACACTATTTTTGAAGGATGAATCAGCAATCGTTTGAATGCCATTATCTTCCACTTCTGCTTCATTCTGGTTGCATTATATCGCCAGTTGGACCATTGTGTTGACTGTATTGTGCATTATATAATAACTATAAGAAACTGTCTTACCAGACCAATAGGATTTCCATGAATGTTAAAATCAAGAAAAGGAGAAAAAAAATATATTTTTTACAGAGTGTAGGCGTGATATTAGCACAGCACGAGGTGGAAGAAATGATGTGGCCAATCTTATGAAGTGTGGTAAACACAACAAGAATTTGAAATTGGAGAAAGAGAACCAGAAAATTTTATTTCTTTTCCTCTGTGTTCTTGGCAGAATACAATATTCCACTAATATGGCTGTGGTTTCAAAAGAAATGGCTCAAAATGCAATATATGACGTTGTGAAGTGCCTCCAGTCTGGTCCACTTTCAATGGCAACATATGGGAGCAATGTTACTAATGCAAAGTTATATCCCACTGTCATTACATTTTATTATTATTATTATAATTACTCTGCAATTCACTAAAAGTGTGTGGCGGAGGGTGCATTGCACCTATCCAAAAGGGTGTTAGTTTGGAAGGAATATACAGGATATGGCAGGAGGTGCCCGTGGGCTATTGTGAGGAACCATCCTAGCATTCGACTGAAGTGATCCGGGAAAACCATGGAAAACCCAGATCAGGAAGATCAGGATGGCCGGAGTGCTTTATCGAAAGCTACTCCTGTCGGATTTTAAGTTTACTCGCCCGGTAAATCCTTTCTATTCCATTCCCTAATCGCTCGTGGGAAAAATGAGTACAGAAATGAATCGGTTCTGGCCCAGATTTCTCTTATCTTATTTCCACGGTCATTCCAAGATATGAATGTTCCTGGTAGCAATATTTGCTGGCCGTCAGTCGTGAATTTTTCAATTAGCTTCCATCGAGAGCAATGCCTTCGGTGTTCCAGGTATTCCCAACCTAACTCCAACATCGCACTCACGCTTTCCCTCCAACTAGATATACCCGTCATGAATCGGGCGGCTCTTCTTTGGACCTTCTCTAATGCCTCCATTAACCTCTTTTGATGGGGACCCCATACAGAATAACAATATTCTAAGTGAGTACATACTAGTGACTTGTATACAATCGATTTAACATCTGGAGTGGACAGATTTAAATTATGACCTAGAAATCGGAAAATACGATTTGCTTTCCCAATTACATTCTCGATATGCTCATTCCACGACAAATTGTTACCAATTGTTACCCCTAGGTATTTAGCGGAATCTACCGTTCTAAGGACAGTACCATTAATTGTATATTCAGAGCTAAATGGTGTCATCTCTTTACTTACACGCATGACTTGGCACTTTTTAGCGTTTAACTCCAACTGCCAATCTTTACACCACGCGATTATTTTCATAATATCGTCTTGTAACAAAGTGCAGTCGTCCTGGGTTTTGATTTCACGATAAATAATAGCATCATCGGAAAATAATCTTTTCATCCCCCCCCCCGCATTATGTCGCATAAATCATTAATGTATATGAGAAACAACAGAGGCCCTATCACCCCGAACCTCACTTCGGTACGTGATGAACGCTCACCATCGAGAACTACACACTGTGTTCTGCCCTTCAGAAAGTCTGCAACCCTGTCGCATATTTGTCTAGATATACCATAACGACGAAGTTTCCTAAGTAACCTAGTGTGAGACACAGTGTCAAAAGCTTTTTTAAAATCTAATAGAACTAAATCAACCTTTGATTGCTCATCTATAATTCGGCACAAGTCGTGAATTAGAAGTGCAAGTTGTGTTTCGCAGCATCGCCCTTTTCTGAATCCATGTTGATTTGGGTTTAAAATCTCACCTTCATCCAAGAACCGCATTTGAATAGATGATATGTTCTGAAATCCTGCAAAATATTGAAGTTAACGAGATCGGCCTCTAATTCTGAGGATCATTAACATTCCCATTTTATGATGATATACCAGATAATTTTTTAAGTATTGTGATATCCATTCTAGCATTGGATGGAGATCTCATGTTATCACAGTTGGAACATTGCCAAAAACCAATTGGAAACTGTGTGGCATTATGTTCCAATAATGCACTTGCATTGATAGACAAAAGAATGGGGTTTCAGCAGTTTTGAAAGAAGCTCGTCCAGATACTATAATTATTGGTTGCGTGTGCTAATTTTTTAATTTAGCTGCTGAAAGTTTACCACTCTTAAGATAGTGACTAGAAAGTTGCAGGTTATGCAACAAATATAATAAGTAAGTGGATGAGATTTCATTTAAATATGCTGTTTAGAATATAAATTTCTGGCAGTTCATGGTGGATTAAATGAAGATGTTAATGTTTTGGCTCTCAAGGTTTTTTAGGTATGTGTATTGCAACATTTTTATCCTGTAGCTCAAATTATCCACTATAACTTGACAATTTCACGTTCTATAACTAAGCAATTACAGTTTGTGGCTTTAATTTTCTCCTTCCAAAGTACATCCTTTCCCTCTTACCATTATTCATAATCCATGACGGTAAATTTATGGCCAGAGGTGAAAATTGCTCTCAAAAGTAATCATACATAAGCTGAATGTATCAAAATGACTGACGTACTTGTTTGTAAATTCATTTCTTCCAGCCCGAATCCTGAAACGTGTCAACTGAACCACAGACACTGTATTTCTGCACGGATGATGCTACGTGTGACTTATGTAGCGATGAAACCCACTGGGAGGAGTTATGCTATCATGATGATTGTTCATTACAGAAAATAAACATACACCACAGCTGCACATAGATCAGGTAAAAATCAAACTGAAACAACTCACCTCATCTCGCTGTTCATACTGTTTAAAATGTTTGCAAAACGTTCAGACATTTCTTTATTTTCTGCTCTGAGTTTATCATTTTTCTCCTTGTTTTGTTCAATCAGATTGGTCACATCAGTCAAAGTTTTTTGAAATTTTAAAGTCATTTCTTTGCGTTTTTCTTCTTCTTCCTTTATTTTACAAGACTCTCATCCTTTCACAAAAATAAGATTAAAAAATAAATTTTTGTCATTAAAAAACAGAAACCACATATATGTGGAATCACATAAAAAGAACAGAAAAAAACTTATAACACAACAGGTTTTAATGAAGTTCAATTCAAAGAAACAAACATGGTAAAAGGAACATGAAAGATGAAAATACAAATTTGTTTTTAAATAAAGCAGGTAAATAAATGTAAGAATGAATGAAAAATTTAACACTGGTTTAATAGAACATATTTTAAATAGTGGGCATTTTTTCCAATTAAAATAGTGATGATTGTTCATTATTTAAAGGATGATAATGGTTATTACTAACACAGTATATATATATATATATATATATATACACACACACACACATATTGTACAAACCTACCTAACTTAAATTTAAAAGATTTATATAAAAGCCAAAATTCTTACTTTAATTATCTTGTTTTGTTTTTGAAGTTCTCTGCACAAGCTTTCCAACCGGCTTTTTGCCTGCATAGTTTTGCTGAAATCATGATTCTGTATCACCATTTCCTTTTTGGAAGCTGCAAGTTGTTTTTGGAGTTTTCTAACAAGTGCCTACAAAAGATGTAGAAAACTATATTTATCAAAAATGAATTTAAGGTTATAAAAGCAACTATAATATAAAATTAAAACAAGGGCAGAGGAAGGAATAATGATGATTGTGTTGACACATGAAAAAGTAAGGACACACAAAAACCATCTAAATTTTCATGTGAAAACGCTTCATCAGATGAATACTCCGAGTAAAGGATGGAGTCCAGAATGAACTTATTATGGAACATAGATTTCACAAAACTGGGAGATGCCAGACTGTTAAATCCTGAAACTATTAAAGAGGACAAAAAATCTCAAGAATATGGTTCTAGAAAAAGTTGGTGGTTCAAGTTGGGAATGTGGCTGAAATTTCTTGAGGATTGGCTGTGTATCATCCCATTGCCCAGGCTCCTTTCTGCCAGAATAAAAATGGGTACTGTCATCAGAGTGCATGCAGAAAATTTTATTATAGTGGCATGGCCAAATTTTAGTGTTGGTAAAAGGCGAGACCTTTTGAGATGATCAAAAGCTGAGTTTCTGGGAGAGGGGTGTAGGATACTTCCACAACTGGCAGTTTGGCATTCAAAGGCAAGTTGAGACTAGGAGTACGTGGAATAGAATTTAAAAGATACGACTATAAGAATGTTGAGGCATTGGGTAAAAGAGAATTTGGAGGAAATAAGAGAAGGCTGTAACATGGATTGGTGACAGTGTGTAATGCTAAGATGGCAAGGAAAGGAAAGACCAAGAGTGAAATGGGACATACTCAAGTGGTTCAGGGCATAGGTGCTGTTTACCTTCATGGGTTTCTGTAGGATCTCCAGCGGGTTTCAAATAATTTGTGGCGACCAATGCAGAAGTATTTTACAGAGGGATGTAAGGGGCATAGTTTACCAGATCAGTACAGTGTTGGAGAACAAGACGCATTCAAGCCAATGACGATTTATGACAAAGACGTAGAGAATATGTTGAAATTGTGGGGGATAACCAGATACAGGAAGTTTTACAGTGTACCTTGAGAGGAAAACATATTTGTAGGAAGAGGATATATTCGAGGGGTATTTTTTAAGCAAGTACCGTTTTGTCACACCATGGCTGCAGCGCTACCGTCGGCGTTCCGCGCATGCGCACTGGGTACCTACATCTCTTGCCTACGCACTGACACCATTACAGTCTAATTCTTCCTTGTTTACGTTGTTCACCGAGTGTTTAAGATGCCTCTGATAATCGTGAGTCCCGCCGACTGTGAAGTACGGGCTGTTATAAGATTTCTTTGTGCTAATCTGTGAGATCTGTACAGTTTATGGACAAAAAATTATGAGTGATGGAATGGTGAGAAAGTGGGCGAGAGCATTTAAAGATGCCCACACAAATGTGCATGATGAACAACGGAGTGGGCGTCCTTCGGTCGTTAATGAAAGTTTGGTGCAGAAAGTGGATAATAAGGTGAGAGAAAACAGACGCTTTACGATTTCCTCCTCGTGTGATGACTTTCCTAATGTTTCTCATAGTGTTTTGTATGGCATTGTGACCGAGCACTTGAATTACCGAAAATTGTGCTCACGTTGGGTACCGAAAATGTTAACGGATGTGCACAAAACCAAACGTTTAGGCAGTGCATTGACTTTCCTTGAGCGGTACCACAACGACGGTGATGATTTCTTAAGCCAAATTGTTACGGGCGATGAGACATGGGTGGCCTATGTCACACCTGAATCAAAGCAACAGTCCATGGAATGGCGGCATTCAGATTCACCCAAAAAAGTGAAGTTCAAGCAAACAATTTCTGCCCGGAAAATCATGTGCACAGTTTTTTGGGACAGAAAAGGAGTATTGCTTGTGGAATTTCTGCCTCGTAATGAGACAATCAATGCAGCAGCTTATTGTGAGACATTGAACAATCTGCGCCCTTCAATCCAGAACAAAAGACGTGGCAAGTTGAGCAAGGACATTATTTTGCTGCATGACAATGCCCGTCCACATGTGGCTAATCAGACCAAAGATCTCATCACATCTTTTCGATGGGAAACTCTAGGTTGTCCTCCATACAGCCCTGATCTGGCACCCAGTGACTACCATCTGTTCCTGCACCTGAAGAAACACCTGGGCTGTCAGTGTCTTGAAGACGATAATGAAGTCAAAACAGTTGTGATGCAGTGGTTAACAAGTCAGGCGGCAGACTTCTACGGGGAGGGTTTTCAAAAACTGGTACTACGTTATGACAAGTGCCTCAATATTGAAGGGAATTATGTAGAAAAGTAGAGTAAGCTACAGGCTTTCATGTAAAAATAAAATTTTGAGATATATTTGCACGTCTTTTTTTAATTTCAAAACGGTACTTACTTAAAAAAAAAAACTTGCCTCGAAGATGACACTGGTAATGTAGCCAGTTGAAGAACGTAGTATCTGCATGTAGAGAGGTATTTACTGACAAGGTTCATGTTGTGTGTAAAGAAAAGTAGGAACTTAGTAATGAAGATTTTTGGTGTGTTCAGCTTCTCAACTGGTTTTATGAAACCCTCCATTTTTTTCTGCCTTGAGTTAACATCTTCATACCCTATGTCCTCTTTCTGTGAGATTGTTCCATAAACTTCTTTTCTTGTCCAGCATTTGTAACACACATTCATTTCGTACTTTATCTGCTCAGTTAATTTTCAGCATCTCTATGTAGCACTACATATTGAAAGCTTCATGGTTTCTTCTTTCTGGTATTCCTGAAGTCCAATGCTTCATATAATAAAGTTTCGGCCTCTATACACACAATTTACAAAAGTTCAGTTGTAATTTTACTTAATCATCATTATCTTTTGAACGTTTCCACTTTTGCAGGTTGTCTGGCTTATTTTGAAAGCAAGCCTCAATCTACTACCAGCTTGATAGGCCTGTCAAAGTATTGATGGTGCAGCGGATGTGTTGCTATCTATCTGTGAATCATGTAACTTGTGTCCTGTGTTAAAAGTATATTTTTATTTGTAAAATGTATAGTTAATGAGATGCAGATTGGGGACCATTCCAACATTCTCCTAGATGATTGGGAAAAATCATTTTACTTCCCAAAGTAACAGAATTCACTTTTTCTATTAAATCTGATCCTGTTTTTATATTTAATCTTCTGTTATTGCTATGATTTATGATATATTTGATGACTTTTGTCTTGCTAAAGTTTATATATAGTCCAAATTCTTCCCTCAGTATCTTATTCCTGCCATTTCATAGTTTTTCGATACCCTCACTCTGTTCCGCTAAGAGGTCAGTATCATTAGCAAATCATAGCATTCTGATCGATTGTTTCTCCTTGAACACTTATGACAAATTCAAATTTTTCTTTTACTTCATTTGTTGCTTCCTCTGCATAATAATTGAATATTAATGGAGATAGATTATAAACTTGTCTCACACTCCTTTTAACTTAAGCATGTCTTTCATGATTATTTTACTTTTTTTTCAGCCACCTGATTCTTATATAAATTATTTCACTTTCCCAATATTTTAGACCTGACTTAGAATTTTTGACATCTTGTCCAATCTAACATTATCCAAAACTTTTTCTAAGTCAACAAACGCTATAAATCCCGTTTTTGATTTTGCCTTTCAAATATTATCTTCAAGCCAAAATTACTCTTCTTGAACCCAGGTTTTACCTACATACAAACTAAACTTCACCTAATATTTCTTTCAATATCATTTCTATTTTTCTGTATAGATGTTAAACTTGCCGTGTTACAATTTTCACATTTGACAGCTTGTGCATTGGGGGTAAGAGAATGATCCTTTTATTAAAATCTATTGGAATCTCTCCTGTTTCATAATGTTTTGACATTGATTTGAGTAATCTTTGGATTCCTTCTTCTCCTAGAAATTTTGGAAGTTTTTCAGGAATTTCACCAATTCCTATAGTCTTATTCGAGTTCAAAGCTCTGTTAAAGTGCCTGAAACAGGATCTCCTAAATCATCAATGTTGATGCTGACTTTTCTTTCCAGAATACTGCTGTTCAAATCATCCCCCTCATACAGTTTTATTCACTGGTTAGCTCTATCCTCTGAGCTTAAAAGGCAGCACTTCAATGTTTATACACCTCACCTTCATTTTTACAAAATTCTGTTTGCTCTTACTACAGGTTGAATCTTCTTTATTTATGTTCACTTACACTTCTTCACACTTTTGTTGCAGTCAGTTTTCTTTTGATTTCTTATTTTCCCATATATTTAATTTCTGAAATATCTGTACTATACTCTTCCTGCTTCTTCTGGTTCCCATCAAGTCTGGATGTCGGCAACCATCCTAGCTGTCTTGTATCTGTTGTTGGTGCTCAGAAAACCTTACTAGTTGTCTTTGAGGCCACAGTTCATAGATTTCTTAACCAGGAAGTTCTTCTGCTACCATTACTTCTCTTCCCCAGAATTTTCCCCTGTAGAACAAGCTATAGGAGTTGGTAACAGCTATAATTCCTCATGATATGATCGAGGTGCTGTAGCTTCCATGTTTTTACCATAGTGAGCATTTTTATGCCTTCTCTGATCCATCAACTCCAAAATATATTTTGTGATCTTAAGTTTTCAGTGGGGTGTAAGGGTTTGGGAGAGACTGTACTAGCCTTTTCCAACCAAAAGTCAACCTCGCCTTCACGTGGTGCACCTTTTTTGTGACAAAGATTCCTGGTATAAGAAATCACCCACTGCTTGCCAACGGCCTCCGAAAGTAGGGCGGAAGAACGGGGAGCAGTTCAGGGCACCCTCTTGCCCTTGGGGTTGGAAACGGCCCCTAAAGGTGGATGAATCAGAAATGATCAATGGCATGGGGATGCAGAAGGCAACGGGAAACCATTGCATTAAAGACCCAAAGGGTATCCCGAGGACATGTAATCCTCTCAAATTTCATATATCATGATGGCTTCTTCCTGGGTAAAATATTCTGGAGGTAAAATAGTCCCCCAATCGGATCTCCGGGTGGGGACTGCTCAGGGAGGAGTCATCAGAATGGATAGAAACATTCTACGAGTCAGAGCGTGGAATGTTAGAAGTCTGAATAGGACAGGTAGGTTAGAAAACATAAAAAGGGAGATGGAACAACTTAAGTTAGATGTTGTTGGGATTAGTGAGATTAAATGGAAGGACGCACAGGATTTCTGGTCTGGGGAACACAGGATAATTAGCACACAAGCTGTCAATGGAGTCACTGGTGTAGGATTTGTAATGAACAAGAAAGTAGGGAAACGGGCGAGTTATTATGAACAGTTTAGTGACAGGATTATTTTGATGAGGTTAGAAACTAAGCCCGTCCCAACCACATTAGTACAAGTGTACATGCCAATGTCACAGAAAGATTATGAAGAAATAGAAAAAATATACGCTGAAATTGAAGAATTAATACAATATGTGAAGGGGGAGGAAAATCTAATAATCATGGGTGATTGGCACACCGTTTAAGAACCATGCAAGAAGAATATACACCTGGAAACGTCCTGGGTATACAGGCAGATATCTGCTAGATTATACCATGGTCAAACAGAGATTCAGGAAACAAGTTCTAGACTGTAAAGTGTACCCAGGAGCAGACATAGACTCTGACCATAATTTGATAGTAATTAATTGCAGGCTGAAATTTAAGCACATAAGGAATCAGAACAGACGAAGTGAATAAACTGAAACAATCTAGCACGAGAGAAAAATTTGCAGAAATGGTAGACTTAGGTCTAAGAAATAACTGTGAAAGGAGCTCAACCGAGTACGAATGGAATGCATTAAAGACCGAAATAATGAAAGCTGGTAAAGAAACATTAGGCTTTAGGAAACAAGCTGCCCGAAAACCTTGGATCACAGAAGAAATTTTGGAGCTGGTGGATCAGAGGAAAAGGTACAAAAATGCTCAGGATGAAACAGGAAGAGAGCAGTACAGGAAATTTAGAAATCAAATAAATAGGAAATGCAAAATAGCAAAAGAAAAATGGCTACAAGAAAAGTATGAAGAAGTAGAAAAGGAAATGGTCGTAGGAAAAGTAGATGTTGCATATAGAAAGATCAAACAGAATTTTGGAGAAATGAAGAAAAGGGGTATGAACATTAAAGCTGCCGATGGGAAACCTCTTTTAAGCTCAGAAGATAGAGCTAACCGATGGAAGGAATACATTGAGAAACTGTTGGGGACGACTTGAACAATAGTGTAATGGAAAAGGAATGCGATGTTGACATTGATGACTTAGGAGATCCTGTTTTGAGGACAGAATTTAATAAAGCTCTGAATGACTTGAAAGCAAATAAGGCAGTTGGAATTGATGAGATCCCTGCAGAACTTCTTAAATCCCTAGGAGAAGAAGGAATCTAAAGATTATTCAAGCTGATATCAAAAAGTTATGAAACAGGAGAAATTCCAACTGATTTTAATAAAAATATCATCTTCACACTTCCAAAGAAAGCACAAGCTGACAAATGTGAGAATTATCGCTCCATTAGTCTAACATCATATGCTTCAAAATTACTGACCAGAATAATATACAGAAGGATGGAAAGGGTACTAGAAGAGATAGTAGGTGAAGATCAGTTTGGGTTTAGGAAAAATCGCGGGCAAGGGAAGCAATTCTGTCTTTAAGATTAATACTTGAAGGGTGGATCAAGAAAAACAAAGATACTTTTATGGCATTTGTTGATTTAGAAAAAGCTTTTGATAATGTTAGGTGGGACAAGATGTTCAAAATTTTAAATAAGACAGGTCTAAAGTATCGAGATAGAAGAATACTCTATAAACTATATAAGAATCAAGTGGCTATAATAAAGGTAGAGAATCACGAGAGACATGCATCAGTTAAAAAGGGTGTGAGACAGGGCTGTAGTGTATCCCCGTTAATATTCAACTTGTATGTAGAAGAAGCAATGAAGAAAGTCAAAGAAAAATTTCTGTGTGGCATAAGTTTTCAGGGAGAAAAAAATCAGTATGCTACTATTTGCTGATGACTCTGTCTTGTTAGCAGAGAAGGCTGAGGATATTGAGAAGTTGCTGAATGGCATGAACAAAATACTGAAGGAAGATTTTGGACTGAATATAAATCAAAGCAAGACAAAAGTGATTAAATGTAGCAGAAATGATACCAATACTAGTAGATTAAATATAAAAATAGGATCGGATGCAATAGGAGAAGTAAGTGAATTCTCTTACTTGGGAAGCAAAATTACAACTGATGGCCGAAGCAGGAATGATGTTAAAAGCAGAATAGAGCTAGCAAAAACGGCCTTCATGAAAAAGAGAAACCTTTTAGTTTCAAATATTGATCTAGGAATTAGAAAGAACTCTATGTGTGGAGCACAGCACTTTACGGACGGTAGCGAAACATGGACTTTAGGAATACCGGAAAGAAAGAAAAATTGAAGCATTTGAAATGTGGTGCTACAGAAGAATGCTGAAAATGAGGTGGTCAGACAAAGTAAGAAATGAACGAGTTTTGGAGATGATTGGTGAGAAAAGAAGTTTATGGAAGAAGCTTACAGAAAGAAGAGACAGGCTGGTAGGTCATATTTTGAGACATGCTGGATTGGTCAATTTGATAGTGGAGGGAACAGTCGAAGGTAAGGACTGTAGAGGAAGACAGAGATTAGAATATATGGAGCAGATAATTGAGGATGTGGGTTGTAAGGGGTATGTAGAAATGAAGAGGTTAGCAAAGGATAGGAAGGGATTGAGGACTGCATCAACCCAGTTGAAAGACTGACGACAAGAAAAAAAAAAAAAAAAAGTTTTCAGTCAGCCTTTCTTCCTAATGCCCAATGTTCCTTTATCAGCTTTGAATATCTCTCTCTTCAGTACATTCCATTCCATTCTTTTAAGTTAAACTCCTTTTAGAGTTAGTTCTTAGACCAATGCCAACAATCTCTGCAAATTTTTATTTCAGGCTGTTTACCTTGATCCCGTTTTGCTTCTATACTCTCTTGAATTTCAGCCTGCACTTCTCACACTGCAGCATTCCAATCAATCATCACTATTAGATTTTCCTTCCCCTTCACATACTGGATTCATTTAAATTTCATCATATATTTTATCTATTTTGTCATCATCTTGTAAAGTAGTCATATAACATTGTACTAATGGGGCTGGCAAAAAATTTAGTTTCTATCCTCATTCTAATAATCCTGAAACTAGACTTTTCATAAAAACTGATTTCCCAACTCAATTGTTCATTACAATCGCACGCTAATAATTTCACTGACCACTTGTGTACTAACAGTGGCGTAGCTAGCGTGGGTGACACCCGGGGCGGATATCGATGGTGTCACCCCTTGAAAACTTAAATTCAAAATTAAGTAAAACATATCTTGTAAGTGTAAAATATGATATTAATAAAACATAATTAAAAATTAGTATTATTTAAAATAATAGTTAATAAAATTATATTATTAACAACATTTAAAAGATATACACAAACTAAAAACAACTGCATCCATAATCACCTCTTTCTTGTTTTAACAGCTGCAAACTCGTAAATTACATTTTCAGAATTAACAATTGGAGTTACTTCATGCTCAATAGTCAATATGACACTCTCGGTGATCGAAAGTGGTTTTAGATTAATTTTAATTTCTCTGAAGATCGGGCCTCACTTGCCCGATACTGTTCCGCACCGAAAGAGTTCTTAATGCTGGCACTCACTCAATGGAAGTTTGTCCAAATGACACGGTGTCTCATCCGACACTTGGCCATCACCCGGCTATCATTGGTTTGGTTTATGTTTTGAAGGTGCGGACCAGTGTCGGCCTGCTGGATGTGGAGAAGCGCATAGAGAGAGTTCGGAAATTTCCATTAGCTTGCGACCAAATGTTGTTTTCATGTTATGTTTGCTTTAAAACATCCATGTTCATCGGATGTTCGTAAAAAGTAGGAAGAGTCATAGCATCTTCGCATTAAAAAATCAAAGCTTTGCCAGAGCTGAAGATCAATTTTAAGACCCACAAAAATTGCAGCCGAGATTTGCATTTGTAACGGGGACATTCTACATCCGAATCGCACGCAGGTACCAGACGCCAGAAAAATCTAGAAGTAATGAACAATATGTATTCAAACACATAAAAGTGGATTCGTGTTTTCTGATAGCAAAAATAGATGATATAGAAAAAATGTTCATTTTATCATGTTTGCATACTTATTTTTCATTACACCTACATTCGGACTGGTGACTGAAATGACTGCGTGCGATTTGGGTACTGAATGTCCCGGTTCAAATCCAGGCCTCAACTGTAATTTTTGCGGGCCTTACAATTGACATTTACATCTGGCAAAGCTTTTATCTGTTAATGCGAAGATTCTAGGAAGCTCCGTGGTTCGAATTTCACGTTAATCTGTAGGTCTCATTTTAATGTTAGGTGACTACGATATAGGTGCACTGACATTTTCTCAATAAGAAACTCTGTGACTTGAACTTTGAGATAACTTGAAATTATTATTTTTACTATACAAAATCATTACGACCTATATTTAAATTAAAATATGTTATAATCTCCTTCTTTACTAACAAAAAATAATGAGAGAATCGAAACGAACCCCAAACAAAACAAATGCGTCAATGCGAAGTGATTGACATTTCTTTCTGATGGCGTTGAAACACGCGAAAATGTGTCATTCCGGTACAGTGTGGTGATGATTTGTTAATACTGTGATGGGAAACTATTTTTGTACATAAAATATCAACCAGTTAGGTGATTACGTAAGTAAGATAAAAAAGTATTTTTATGTATTTTCGTACCTAAACTGTGCAAAATAAAGTACAGTATAATAAAGTAAGGTATCAGACCTACCTGTCATCCCCAACACTTATTCCCTGAAACAATCACTTGAAAACGTTGAAGGAGACTAAAGACAGGGTAGGAACGCGGGTGAGCTATGGAAAAGAGTGGACGCGAGGAAGCGAGCCGTCACTCAGTCGATTGTTGTTGCGGTGACGGCAAAGTGCAGCTCGACCTTTTACACTTAGGGCCCTATTACACTAGGCGACTTGGCGGCGCAACCAGCCGCTGCACTGGTGTCTCTGTTGGCGACGCAACCAGGATTCTGGTGGCGCCGCCAGCCAGCCACTCGCACAACCGAGCAGTCACTTTGCTGTTATCCTCGCATTGTACGCGAATTGTGTAGTTGAATATGTCCAGTGAACTACAGAATGTCACTGTGGAAATGACGGGAAGTGAAAGTGTAGAGAAGACAAAGGGGTAAAGAAAGAAGAATTTCTCATTTTCGTATCTTTCCCGGTAATATCAACCTTTACTAAGAACAATGATTAAATGAAAGACGATTTAGACATTCTTAAGTAATTAAAAAACTTATTGTCGTCTGAATACAGTTCATCAAAAAGAGTATAGATTCTCTTAGCAATAGAATATGATGTACATACATCTTTCTCTCCATTCGCCTTCCTTTTTCTTTTTAATTAATTTAATTGCGATGGAGCTAACACTCCGGTAGCAATTTTCCTAGACATCTAATTTCCCCTTTATGTATATATTTAAATTTTCTTTTATAGCTGGAATGTTACATTAATTTTTTCCACTTCCTTATGCAAGAAGGTTGTGGTCATAGTCGCCTTTCTCCTTCCATGCACTATTCCTAATTCTTTTACCAATTTCGCTCCAAGTCCCATCACCAACATGTGCCCTGCACATTTACAGCACTCTCTTCACCCTCCTCCTTTCCTCCAATGACTCCCAATCCAGCTTCTGTATCATATCAGTTACTGACTGGGTCCTACGATAATTTTCACAAACAAATCTAGCTGCTCTTCTTTGCACACCTTCCAACTCCTGTATTTGATCTCCAAAATGTGATCCCAAACTACACCACCATATTCAACAAATGATCTGACCAAAGTTTTGTAACCCAACTCCCTAACTTCTTTGTTACATCCTCTCATCACCTTCTTCAGCAAATGAAGGATTTTGTAACCTTTTTCTACCACCTGCCCAATTGAGTTTATCAAACGTTATGCAAAGAATTTACACTTCATCAAGCAAATCTGACCCCACTCTGTAATCATAATTAACCTTTAGATCTATTTATCTGTGTACCTTATAAGCCGACTCTTCTTGGCATTTATCTTCATTCCATGCTGCCCTACCCATTTAGATATTCTATCCAGATCATCCTGCAACTGTTCAGTCTTCACCTGTTTTTATCCTATTGTATACCTTTGTACCATTTGCAAAATACCTAGATTCTGACCGTAACACAGTTATTCATTAGAATAATGAACAGCAACCCCCATATTTACTTCCACTTCTCTTGATAATATATTTCCTACTCTAACCATTTGCTTTCTGTCTTTTAAGAATTCCTGAGCCCAGCAAGTAACTTTTTCATCCAATTCAATACATTTCAGTTTATTTAAAACCATTTTATCGCTCACTCTGTCAAATGCCTTAAAAAGATCTAGTGCCACACTATCAACTTGGCCTCCCATTTCCAATTCATTTGAAATATCTTGCATATAGCCCACTATCTGAGATTCAAATGAATATCCTTGCCTAAAGCCATGTTGTCGATCTGAAAACTAGTTTCTTTCTTCACAGACATTTCTGATATAGTTGCATATCAATCTCTCCATCATTCTGCCTATCACTGATGACAAACTAATTGGCCAGGAATTTTCACCATATTTTTAACCCTTCCTTTATGAACTGGTACTACTATCGGTCTTTTCCAATCCTCTGGTAAACAGCAAGTCTCCAAACTCATTTTAAACAAAATTTTAAGGTAAGGTACAAAATCATATCCCACAATCTTTAATAAATCTGTAGTAATATTGCCTACACCACTTTTAGCTTTCTGAGTTACTTCGAAATTTGCTGAGAATTTATTTCAAATTTTGTAGGTTCGCCATTTATACTCTCCTCTGATTCATTCCCTCCCATCAGAGGATGACTGTCCCTAGTTGTCTCACCAAATCTGTCACTCAGTATCTCTGCAATTTTAAAACTGTAAAGTAGGAAGGGGCATATGAACAGTAGACTGAACGCGTGGTGGCGAGTCTGGCGGCGCCGCCTGGTGGCCTAGTGTAATAAGCAGGGTTCGGATCTTTAGGAAAAGTTATATTTTTTTCCTGCCTTCTTTTTTAGCTGTATTGCCGAATTAAACACTGATTGCACGTTTCTGATTGTATTTAGAGGTATTTTATATAGCATATAAATGCATATTTAGACCATTTTGCCAGTTTTTGTCATATTACGATGAAATTTATGATCATATGGTCATATTCTGAGGAAAAATCTGGTATTTTTTTAAGAGTACCGGGAATTCAATAGATATAGATGAGAGAAAAATTTAAGATAATTATTCAGAACTGTGCTCATATTATACATTGGAGAAAAAACCAAACTAATTTTCCCAGAATGGGTCAGAATTCACCAGTCAAGAATTAAAGTTATGCTTTACTGTCACTCTCTAAACGTTAATGTTCGCCCGCCTTTTAATCTTGACAATGCAGCAGCAGCATGCCTGTATCTATCCGCGTTAACCAATGTCTCAATGAAAACTTTTGAAAATAATCCTCAGTCAGTTTTGAATCTGCAGTGGATCAATGAGTAACGAGATGCCGAAAATAAAATTTTCTGAAAGTGGGAAGTTACAGAATTATGGAAGGGAATTTGGGGAGGAGTATTTTGGTACAGATTAAAGAGTTCTTTCCTGTAAATTACATGGTATATACCAAAAGTAGTAGGACTGATTTAAAAAAAAAAAATGATTGAAGATATCTTTAAAATTCCTTAATCCTCTTTCGAAATAGCACCCTTAGGCAGCTACACGCCAAAAATTACGCTGCTGCCATTGGCCATACGCCTTCTGGAAGTCAGTTTCGGGGACGCTGTTGGGAGCCCTCGTCGATGCTGCTTCGAAGTCCTGGATTGAGTCAAACCGCTGTTCCTTCAGCTGATTTTTCATCCATGTAAGTAAGAAAAGTCAGATGGAGCCAAATCAGGACTGTAGGCGGGGTGCAGCAACGCGACAATGTCGAATCGGGCCAACAGTTGTCTCATGACGGCGCGCCTGGGCACGGCGCAGTGTCGTGATGCAGAGTCCAGTTGGCGGAGATGACTGGTCGGACGCGATTCACTCGGTCTCGCAGGCGGTTTAGCACTTGCACGTAAAAGTTCGAATTGACAGTTTCCCCAGGGGAAACGAACTCCTTATGAATCACCCCGCGACGGTAAAAAAAAACACGATCAGCATTGTCTTGATCTTTGATTTGCTCATGCGAGCCTTCATTGGACGGGAAGGATGAAGAAGGCAACTGTTGGCCCGATTCAGCGTTGCTACGTTGCTGCACCCCGCCTACAGTCCCAATCTGGCTCCAACTGACTTTTTTTTTTATTCCCACGGATGAAAAGGCAGCTGAAGGAACAGCGGTTTGACTCAATCCAGGACGTTGAAGCAGCATCGACGAGGGCTCTCAACAGCGTCCCCGAAACTGACTTCCAGATGGCGTATGGCCATGGCAGCAGCGTAATTTTGGCATGTAGCTGCCTAAGGGTGCTATTTCGAAGAGGATTAAGGAATTGTAAAGATATCTTCAATAATTTTTTTTAAAAAAAATCAGTCCTACTACTTTTGGTATAGACCTGTATGTGAAATTAAGGCGACTACAACAAAATGATTTAAAATATAATTTCCCAAAAGTGCAATGAGTGCACGGGAGAAAATTATGCTGTCAACGTGAAAGCAACACTACTAAATAAAATAATTGATGTGTAATTGGGCATGTTTTATGTATAGTAAATTTAAATGTTTGGTCATATTTACCTGTTTTTAAGGTCATATTTGCCTGCATGTTTCTCTATTTTTTTGGTCCTAAGATCCGAACCCTAGTAATAAGCTAGGTAAGATACAATGCCCCGCCACGACTCTTCGGCCACCAGTGGTTGCCGGTCTGGTGGCCGGGCAGGGCAACGAGCCGGCCGCCAGTTTGTGGCGGCGCCACTGGCTGCCCTAGTGTAATAAGCTCCATAACACTCTATGCCCAGCGACGAGCAGAGCCACCAGTTGCCCGGCTGGTTGCGCCGCCAAGTCGCCTAGTGTAATAAGGCCCTTAGCAACTGACACACAAATTGGCGCAAATTAAAATCCTAACACCCAGACGGTGTTGTGATAAATGAATGAAATTTGGCCCCCAGTATCCCGCATGAAGAGTATTAAATGGTAAAAAATTGAAAGTTTTGTATGTAATAATATGAGGATTACGGTGCTATTTATTATATAAATTTCAATTTAAAAAAAAAAAAATGTAATATGACACTTTATTGTCTTCAAGTTTTTGTTGGCTAAGTATGCCAAGGCGAAGAGTGACAACTCTCTACACCCAAATGTCTAACTGTGACAGAGGTCGGAGAATTGACGTGTTTTTAAAGGGTGCATCATATCGTGAAATCTCCCGAAGGATTGGCCGTAGTGCAATGTCAGTATACAGACTTGTTACACAGTGATTGAAAGAAGGTCCTAATACTCCTAGAGCAGGCATGGGTCCATACAGATAGATTAACAGCACGTGAAGACTGCCAAATGGTGTGGGTGGCTGTTGCAGGCCAGATCCAAGCAGTGGTTACAGATAGTCACCCTCCTCCCCCTCCCCGGACGATTGTAAACTAATTGCTTGAAGCTGGGTCACACTCTCTGGCCCCTGTACAACGTGTCCCATTAATCTAATTTCATTGCCAGCATCATCTAACCTGGTGTAATGCGAAACACAAATGGACATATCAATGGCGTACATTTGTGTTTAGAGACGAGTCTCAATTCTGTCTATGGCAAAGTAATAATCGACGACATGTTCGCAGGCTTAGTGGAGAAACGGCTTACCTACTGTGATTTCAAAACGTCACACAAGTGTAGCCACTGGTGTCATGTTTGGAGGCAATCATTTTCGACAGCAAGACTGAGTCGGCTGTTGTTGATGACACAATGACAGCCCACCACTATCTGGACGGGGTACTGCATCTTATTTTGATACCCTTCATGTTCACCATCCAAATCGCATTTTCCAACAAGATAATGCCCGTCCTCATACTGCGGCCATCGTCACAAATGCCTTGGAAGGAGTTTCGATCACAATTTGGACAGCACGATCCCCCAATAGAGCATGTCTAGGATACTGGAAGTAGACACATTAGATCAAATGGTCACCCAGCACAAAAAGTTTCCTAAAATTCTACCACTCATGTATGCATGTTGTGATTTTAATATAAATTTTTAAAAAGTCGAAAGCTAGCCATTTGTTATTGAAACGTTAACATAGGCTGTATCTCGGTATTTGCAGGACCAAGGGATATTAAGAGGAAAGTTAACAGAAGTGGCTTGATCCAAGTAGAAGCAATTCCAGATCCAGATTGGTTCCCATTGGTGCAATCCAGGATCCGGGTCCCCAACAAGTTGTGAGACCTTGGGGGATTACTGTATAGTCAGAGAAGCAACTATAAGTTCCTTCATAAAAATAGAGGAATAAATAAAATAAAAAACATAATTAAATGTATTAAAAAAACAACGGGTCAGATAGTAAAAGAACATGCCTTTGCGATATCTGCCGTCTTTACATGAAGTAATTAACAAGTATTTTACCACCCGCCTAAGAAATAAATATCTACAGACTCCTAAATATGACATTGTATGTACTGAAGATTTTTGAATTTCTAGCACCGCTCTGTAGTGTATAAATAAAGATTAAACGGCTCGAATGTTCGTTCAGTTTATGATTAAAGATCAATTTTTGTTCAGGAGCGGAAGTTCGACTCCCTGTCGATTAAGGAACCCGCAAGAATTTAGGTACCTGTATTCGACAGAGAGGTTACCCATAATAGAAATCTTCTTCTATAAATTTATTATAGAAAAATTCTTAGAGAATCATACGCTTATTATTTCATCGCGATCATATTTGCATATTCTCAATCAATAGAAAGCATAGCAAACTTACGTGAACCTAGAGTTAAAGTGCTTACTAATGTACGATTTCGCTATCAAGATACGCGGTACCACTGTTTTAAAACATGCCCTACAAAATCTGATTACCAACGACAGACGATAACCTCAACGAACACTTGTACTCGTTCGAATTGACTTGAAACCTGACAGTATTGCTAGTTTAATGCAGTTTTTCCGAATCATTTTATTTGCATAAATTCGAACAATATACGGTTTCATGTCGAGTATAGGTGCACTGTCACAATAGGTAGGTACGCAGACCGGATAACACGAAATGTACTCAATTTATACATCACGAATCTGTTAGATGATAAATTCAAAAATTACTAGAAAATACTTCAATGCACTTGTGAATCTTAGCTAGAAAGCTAATGGAATTCTAAATAAGCAAAACAATTTTGAAACGCTTGTTTGCCTTTTATTAAAAAAAAAAAAAAAAAAAAAAAAAAGAAAATCTAGCATTTTTCTTGAAATAATTTAGAGGATTTACAATTTAACTGTCTAATTACCATGATTTTAACAATTTTAGATATATATAATACATCCTTTAATTTTAAAACTACCTCTGTTTATACAAGAAAACTTACATTATATCCACCGCCGCTTCTAACAAACCAAACAACAGTGACGAATGGCAAGCACAATGAGTTACTGTGATTGTTGGAGCTACAGAGCGATGTTCTCTTTGTTTAAGCGTGTGTTGCCAATAATTACTCTACTGTAATGAAAGAGCACAGCCCCCTGGATCGTACTTGAAAAAGCGATAGATCAACTTGAAACAAATATTCAAAACATTCAAGGTAGACGTGTTTCGACACCAAAGGATAAAAGAAGTCTATCAAAAAAAAAATTTTTTTTTGTATCACACTAATTTCGGTTACTAGTTTGGAAATGCGGGTGTCACCCCCAAACGGGTGACACCCGGGCGGACCGCCCCCACCGCCCCCCCCTAGCTACGCCACTGGGTTGAGGTACCAAATGCATCCTCCGAATGGGTGGAACATTCGTAGATGGTATCGACAGTTTGTAGATACCGGGTGTGTATGTAAAGGAAAGAGTCCTGGCCGCCCTCGTGTTTCTGAGGCACATGTTGCACGAATTCAAACTGCTTTCCAACGTAGTCCTTCAAAATCAACTCGTCGTGCCAGTCGGGAGTTACAACTACCTACAACAACAATTTGGCGTGTTTTGAGACGTCGGTTGGTTATGAAGCCGTACAAGTTACAGTTGTTACAAGCTCTGCGTCCTGATGACAAACGGAAACGTGTGGCATTTTGTAACGAGATTAATGATGCTATTGACAATTATAACACTTTCGCACAACGCATCGTTTTCAGTGATGAAGCGACTTTCCATGTTAGTGGTCAAGTAAACAAACACAGTGTTCGAATTTGGGGTCTACAGAACCCACATACAGTCATTGAACATGTACGAGATTCGCCTAAAGTCAATGTGTTTTGTGCGATATCCCGATCATCTGTTTACAGCCCATTCTTCTTTGATGGAAACACGGTTAACGGTCAGCAGTATCTCGCTATGTTACAAAACTGCTTGTTTCCGAGGCTGCACGAAGACAACTTCATTTTTCAACAAGACGGGGCACCCCCTCACTGGAGTCGCCAAGTGCGTGAATATCTGAATGAAACTCTACCGTACCGTTGGATTTATCGTCAAGGAGCTGGTGACTTAGCATGCATCAGCTGGGCTCCACGGTCACCGGATTTGACACCCTGTGACTTCTTCCTGTGGGGATTATTAAAGACAACGTTTATGTACCACCACTCCCACAGAACCTTGAGGACTTGAGGAACCGGATCCGTACTGCCGTAACATCAGTGACGAAGGACATGCTTGCCCGAGTATGGGAGGAATTTGAGTATCGATGTGATATTTTTCGTGTGGCTGATGGAGTACATATTGAACATCTGTAATATGAACTTAAGAGGTTCGTAAATATGTGTGTAAAGTTTCATATTCGTATGTCTTACAGTTTAATAAATATATGCATTCAAATACGTATATTCTTTTTGAAACACCCTTTATTTAGTGGCTAATTAGTGAAGACTCTACGCTTCTGATGCAAATAATGAGTTTTTTTTGGAAGATTTAATACCTCTTACTGGTAAAGTTTCGAGACATTATACACGAAGAACTTGACGATATTTCACTGGCAGGGACATCCGTGTAAACAAAATTTAGAAATGCTCTTTGTGGCAATACCTAACAATATTTTCCTTTTTCTTGTTCGTTTATATTTCACACTGCGAAATATCATTTATTATTTTTTTAAATAAATAAATAAAACTACCTAAATCTACACCATCAGTACTCGAAAAATCAAAAGTGCTTTTCTACTGAATATTGTCCTTACCTCCACCTAAAGAAATTCGAAAAGGTTTTTGTCTTCGTTTTGTAGAGTTACAGTTTTTCAAAAAGAAATAAATTTTCACGAATACTGTCACACAATATTAGGACACAACACGCAACAGCACGACAAAGTAAAACATTTTGCGACATACCGTCGACTAGTGAAATGAGATTCTACCATACTGCGTGTGGTGTTTGGTGAAGGCACTAAACTTGTGGCGGCCACATAACGAGGCAAAATAATTTTCGGATAGGCAAAAAATTCCTGCTGGCCGGTATTGGTCAGGAAACCACTGGACTGAAGAATACTGTTCGAAGAGGTTTTTTGAGCGAACATAGTTATGTCTGGTAGGAAATTGCTTGTTCTTTTTTTTTATTAAAAAATAAGCATCTACAACCACTCCGTATGCGGAACAATAGAGCCTTTGCTGAGGTCGGCAGTCTGGGCAATTGAATACGACTAGATGATCCGTGCACCATGAACAGCGAGGTTGGTGGTTTGTAGCACGGGAGCGTCCATAAATTACGTAGCTCCATTTTGGCCTCCTGTGAACCCCCCTGTCCCCCACGTAGCCCGATGTGGTTTTTGCCTCAACCCCCCCCTACCCCCACCCCTCCCGTAGCACGCAGCGGTTTTCCTATTGATTCCAGAAGATATTTTGTACTGTTTTCTCTTGTCTCAGACTATCGTAAATTACATACGGAGATAGCTAAATGACAGAAATAAATATTCACATGCTGTTGGGTGTTCTGTATCTTTTTTAACTGAACAAGAAGCTACGTGGCTTAGCTTGGAAGCTCCCTCCCCTCCCCCACACACGTAGCTCAGCATAGCTTTCCAGACAATCCCCTCCCCCTTTTTCTCTCTCTCTTTTCCAGACGGAGTCACGTAGTTGATGGACGCTCCCCAGGATGAAAGAAGAACCGGCTCATTGCAGCAATGTTTTATTTGTCAAGTGAAATAGGTACAACGACTTACTAAACAATTAAAAACACTTTTGGAGGCGTAAAACATATGGCTGTTTACATTACTAAACAGAAATTACATAACATAAAAAAATATCCGAAAAGTCCTTACTATAGTAAACATACACAGTTTACGAATATCTCTGTGAAACGCGGTGTTGCTATTTAATGGTAACGGGATCAATCCTTATTGACGGCAGTGAAACCTAGTGGTTTGGCTCTGAACTGTCTCATACGCTTGACCTTGATAGTTAATACTTTTGCCCTTTACTGGTTGACTTCTGATAAATTTTTTTCTTACTTTATGGTGTTACCAAATCTTTAAAATGATACTTCATTTGTCGATTTAGGTTAGGTATGAACGAAGAAATTAGTGTCTTGTATAAAAAAAACACACACACACATTTTAGAAATAGTATATATTATTATTAATTTTTATGATGGAGCTAACGCTCCGGTGGCAAGTCACCTTGTCATACGAGGTGCGTCCAGAAAGTAAGTTCCGTTTCAATTTATCTCCACTGCAGCGCTGCGATTGCAGTTCCGCACATGCGCTGTAGACGATGTGTATCAAGGGGAAGAACGTGCGCCATTTGGAGATCGCTGTCAGTTACGTACGCTTTGTTGTGCTTGTTTGAAATGTCGGCGTTGATTGAAAATCCCGCCGCCTGTGAAATCAGGTCTGTGATTCGGTTTCTGAATGCGAGGAAAGTGAAACAAAGTGAAATTTATCGGCAAATTTGCGATGTTTACGGACCAAATGCGATGAGTGATTCGATGGTGAGAAGATGGGTCCGACAGTTCAATGGCGGGCGTAGTGATGTGCACGATGAAGAACGAAGTGGGCGTCCACCTTTGGTTACAGAAGAACTGGTTCACGCGATTGATGACAAGATCCAGGAAAACCGTAGGTTTACAATTAGTGCTCTCGTTATGGACTTCCCCCAAATTTTACGATCGCTGATGCATGAAATTGTTACCAAACAACTGAAATTCCGTAAACTTTGCTCACATTGGGTACCAAAGATTCTCACTGAGCAACACAAAACACAACGGATGGGTAGTGCACTTGAGTTTTTGACCCGCTATGCTGAAAGCGGCGAAGAATTTCTGAGACGGATAGTCACAGGGATTTGGCTGAGACGTGTTTCACCATCCTCCGTACAGCCCTGACCTCACTCCTAGCGACTTTCATCTGTTCTTACATCTCAAGTCTTTCCTTGGCGGTCATCACTTCACCAATGACGACGAGCTGAAAGAAACTGTTTCCAACTGGTTGAAGACACAGGCGGCAGATTTCTATGAAGAAGGTATACAAAACCTGGTGCCACGCTATGACAAAAGCCTGCAAAATTTCGGCAGTTATGTGGAAACATAGTTTAAGAGTTGTAGAATTTTGTGCAGTAAAAATTTGTTCTGTATCTGTGTACAATTTCATTTTATTACCAAACGGAACTTACTTTCTGGACGCGCCTCGTATAATTACTCCTTCTTATATTATTTTTTTAAAATTTTCTTTTATAACTGAAGTGTTAAATTCCTCCCCCATTTACTATTCCAATTTGATAATTTTAATTTTAAATACTTTAAGCGTTTTTGGTAAATTATTCATCACTTGGTAATTTGTTCCAATCCCTGACACCTTTACCAACAAAAGAAAATATTCCCATTCCCTTATGCATGAAATTGAACGCCAGCTTGTGGTAATGGTCGTCTTTCCCATACATTCCTATTTTTTTTTTTTTTTTTTTATTTACCTCCAAGACCCATCACGAACATACGCCCTGTACATTGCCAGCTGTTTCTTCACACTCCTTCTTCTTCCAATGACTCCCAACATATACAGGGTGTTACAAAAAGGTACGGCCAAACTTTCAGGAAACATTCCTCACACACAAACAAAGAAAATATGTTATGTGGACATGTGTCCGGAAACGCTTACTTTCCATGTTAGAGCTCATTTTATTACTTATCTTCAAATCACATTAAACATGGAATGGAAACACACAGCAACAGAACGTACCAGCGTGACTTCAAACACTTTGTTACAGGAAATGTTCAAAATGTCCTCCGTTAGCGAGGATACATGCATCCACCCTCCGTCGCATGGAATCCCTGATGCGCTGATGCAGCCCTGGAGAATGGCGTATTGTATCACAGCCGTCCACAATACGAGCGGTGAATCGAGGAAGTACATTACATACTAACGAAACTAAAATGAGCTCTAACATGGAAAGTAAGCGTTTCCGGACACATGTTCACATAACATATTTTCTTTGTTTGTGTGTGAGGAATGTTTCCTGAAAGTTTGGCCGTACCTTTTTGTAACACCCTGTATATGATGGAGACTACTCACTTGTTTGAAGGTTTGTCACACTTTGGCCTAACCGTATCGCACCCCTGCCCTCTCTCACCCGGCAGGGATCCTCATAAACAGCAAAGTGAAACTGCTGTGTGTTTGTGCTCTGGAAATTTAATGAGGACGCGTTTTAAAGTTCCAGCGCATCCGACGGCTGGACGGAGAGGGTTGGTATCACTAATGAAGTCAGCTGAGGGTCTCTCGCTCGATAGCGGGCAGCGAGTCGCCACTTTTGTTTCTAACGTACTATTGCCGCAGTCGTAACTAAAGAATCCATTATTACAAATTTCACGTGAAACTGAAACAGAGAATTATTAAGGCAAGTTCAACATAGGGATGATCGATATTAGAAAAACATCGATGTTGACATCGATGTTAACATCGATTCAAAAGTATCTATGTGTGATAAACATCAAGAGAAAAACATCGATATGTCTAAAACATCGATGTTTTCGGTAGGAAGTAAAACTGTCTATTCTATGTATTAAATGTGTTTATTGTTATTGAAAATACAATACAATATTTCGCCAATATCTATTAGTATCGCTCATTCCTAACCCTACGTAATCCCTCCGTCACTGGCCCACCATGCAATACAAAAAGCGTTAAGCTTTTAGTAATTCACTCACCTGCATGCAAAGCCAACCGACAACGAAAAAAGAATCCTTAACACTCCTTCAATGCAAAACAAAAGCAGCAACCAGGAAATATTTAATCTCGGGCAATGTATTCACTTTTTACACAAAATAACGTAAAAAGTAGGAAATAATACAGTGAACAAACTCATGGTACCTACATTGTTGGGTTATATTACCGCAAAAGTTACTGATCAAAGAAATAATAATACAATACAGAATAAAGATTTACCATACCTGTTATTTCGTTATTAACAATATCAATAGCAAATTAAAATCGCTTCGCTTCACAAGTTCACTCACAACACACACGCACGTACAAGAATCACGCGAGCGTTGAAGTTGACAGTATTTTTTTTTAATCCCTTAGAAAATGCAAAGATGTAACTATTCGTACGGCCTACTCCGGTTACGTTGATCAGTGTCATCTAGTGTAAAATAGTTGAACTTGATAGTCATCTAGCTAGTACATCCAATGCACGCTAGATGGCCCTAAAGAATATATTGACGTTTCGATATTTTATTCTCATAACATCGATGTGTCGATGTTATCGAAGTCAAAACATCGATGTTATGTTTTCGAGCTAATCATCGATGTTTATTCACCATCGATGAATATCGATCATTCCTAGTTCAACACAACTTCACTTCCGTATGAAGCTGATTTTTTCACTTGCGTATTTACTCCACTTCTTCATTTCACAACTAACTTTATTTATCAGCGAGTATGTAGTGTTAAATTCGTATCATCTTTTTAGTCAAAACTTTTTTTGCTTATGGTTTTAAGCCTCGTTGAGCTCATTAGGGGCGGGAAAGGATAGGGACAACGAGCGTGAAGGAGTTCGGCCATGACCTTTATCTTTGGAATACCGCGGAAACACGTACAGCACGAACGTGTGTATTTAAATTATAAATAAATATTGTTAATAGTTATTTTTGATTGTAATAGTAATTCGAAACTCTAAATTTTAATACATTTTACTACTGTGAGCGTTAGTGAGTGTTTTTATTCGTGCAAAAAAATTTATTTGTGATTTAGTGCTTTGGTCTGTTCCGTGTTTACTTTCTGTGTTTGTTTACGTTTTTGAACGCTCGGCTTAAGCTCAGATTTTTGTTATAGAGCGAAAATATATTTAGATAAAGCTTACTTGTGAATTAATTTAGCAGATTTTTTGTAAGGTTAAGTTCAACAAATTTGTTTCTCGTATTGTGTACTTTGTTGTTGTTAGTTTCTTGTAATCATGAGTGAAAAGTGTGGACATTGCCGTAGATTTTTGAGGGTTGGAATTTTTTGCGAAGGGTGTGAGAAATGGTTTCATTGGGGTGCGATTTGTAGTGGCGTCGAAGTTGGGGAAATTGAGGAGGCTCTCCCATGATTTTGTAAAGATTGTTTCAAAAGTAGGAAGATATTGGAGCAGGAGGAAAGGATTAGTGCCCTTCAGGCTGAACTGATAGAGGCTAGAAAGGAGTTGGATAGGCTGCGCAGGGAGGGAAACAGAGATGGTTGGGAACTGGTGACAGGGAAAAGGGCAATTAGAACAAGAAGGGCTTCTGATTCTTTTGTTGTTGGGGTGCAAAATAGGTTTGCCCTGTTGCCAGAGTTAGACAGGGATGAGCCTTCTGTAGTTGTAGGTGTAAGTAAAAAGCAGCAGACTTGTAGGAAAAACTGTGTAGTTAAGTCTGGTAGGCAGGGATTGGGGAAAAAG
>JARYHS010000823.1:0-26793 GCA_031002005.1 Vandiemenella viatica
ACTGCTGTCGCGTTAGTGGACAGTGACCGACGCCAGACGATTCGTGAGCTCGCCTACGAAGCCGGATTAGCGCATACGACTATGCTTCGTATCCCGAAGGAACGCCTGGGCATGCGAAAAATTGCATCACGATGGGTTCCGCATGAATTGACGGAAATGAAGAAATGGATGCGTTACGACGCTGCTCAGATGCACTTGGAGCGCTATGAGCGCGAAGGAGAGGCTTTCTTACGCCGTATCGTAACACTGGATGAGACATGGACCACATCGTACGAGCCAAAACTGAAAAGCCAATCCAAAGATTGGCGTCATTATGGGTAACCGCGAAAGTCGAAAGTGCGTCAGAGCCCAGTATAGTGAAAGTTATGGTGCTTCTGGTATACGACTGTGATGGTGTTATTCTAACGCATTACGTTGCTCCACGGCAGACCATCAATGCACAGTATTGCTGTTGCTTTTGGAGCAAGCTGTGGCTGCTCTGTTCGGTCGATGGGACTGGGAAGTACTGTGCCATCCACCATACTCTCGGACTTAAGTCCTTGTTACTTTCATTTGATTCCGAAGATGAAGGAACCACTTCGTGGCATTCGCTTCAGAACTGTTCCAGAGATTCGACAGGCAGTAGACCGCTCCATTCGCACCATCAACAGAACAGGCTCTGCTAACGGTATACTACGCCTTCCACATCGCTGGCAACGGTTTCCACACAACGCTGGTGACTACTTTGAAGGACAGTAACAGTGCAAACATGTAACGCATTTGTATCGGTTGTGAATAAATAGTTGCCACTATTTAAGTTCCAACGCTCGTAGTTAAAATAGACAACACTGCAGTCTTCTTCATTAATATTAGCTTTTTATGCTGTGGAAACAATAAAGAACTTTTAAAAAAAAAAGCAAAGTGACTTAAGTGGTTCTATGAGAAAAGATCAGAATGATACCATTTGCTGAAGACATTGTCCTATTAGCAGAACAGACTGAGGATATTGAGAAGTTGTTGAATGTCATGAAGTAAATGAGGAAGAGCTGTAATAAATATAAACCAAAGCAAGACAAAAGTGATGAAATGTAGTAGAAATGATAACACTAATAGTAGATTAACTATAAAAACAGAATCAGATGCGATAAAAGAAATAAATGAATTCTGCTATTTAGGAATAAAACAACTGGCCGAATCAGGAATGTTGTTAACACAGGATAGCAGTAGCGAAAAGAGCTTCCATGAAAACTTTAAATCTTTTAGCTTCAAATATTGATCTAAGACACCGAAAGAACTTTTCAAAATTCTATGCAGTTTATGGCACAAAGCAAGGACTTTAGGAATTAAAAGAAAGGAACATTTGCAATGTGCTGCTATAGAAGAAGGTTGAAAATTAAGTTGATGAATAAAGTACGAAATAACCGTGTTTTTGAAAAACCTCACCGCAATCACAGTACGGAGAATCTGCCCAGTGTGGAGAGTTGATACAGTTCCTCCCGTACCACATCTAATCCTATTTAGTTTACACCATATTGACCGCGGTAAGTTGAATCGTGGTAGTTTCGAGCAGGGATTGGTAATCTGCACTATGCCCTGTGGTGTTGACGATGCGCATTCCGCTGTCCAGCTGTCTGTAGGGCTGAAGGAGTTAGACCTTAGACTGACAGCAGTCTTCCAGGCAGGGCGACGTGGCTTCAGCCGTGTTTTTTAATCCATAATATATCCATGGATGGAAAGAGCCTCGTTGTTCAGAATTGTCGACCATAGTTTGATTAGGACCTTTTGCCTTCTGTTGTGAGGTGGTGGGATGTTGCTGAGCACCGGCAGCCACTGGATAGGTGTAGGTTGAAGCGAGCCAGTTATGATGCTCATTGTTTGCTGAAGCTGAACGTCCATCAACTGGGTGTGAGAGGTATTAAGCCACACGCTGGAGCAGTATTCAGCTGCGGAGTTAACCAAGGCCAAGGCTGTAGTCCTCAGTGTATTCAAATTATCTCCCCATGAAGTTCCTGCCCGTCGCTGAAGTAGATTGTTCCTATTTTTTAGCTTGGCAGCTATATTATGAAGGTGCCTTTTGTATGTGAGGGACCTGTCTAATGTGACACCCAAGTACTTTGGGGTATTGTTACACTTCAGCACCTGGTCACTGAATATAATTGACTGGTAGTTTATTTGTTTGTTGTTAAGGTGGAATGTAGCTATTTCTGCTTTCTGCGGATTAGGTTGAAGGCGCCACCTTTGAAAGTAGGCATCCATTTCCTGAAGGTAGTAGGTGAGGATTTCTTCAGCCTCTGCGAAGTTAGTTCTTTGCATTGTAAGGTTGATGTCATCAGCATATTTAAATTTGCGAGAGACCGTGTCTGGCTCATCATGAGTATATAAGTTAAACAGTATAGGGGAGAGATCTGAGCCATCTGGTAGAAATAATGGGTGAGGAAAGAAGCTTGTGGAAGAGACAGGACGGTTGGTCACATTTTATGACATGTGGAATTGGGTAATTTGTTAATGGACTAAACTGTAAGAGAACAACAGAAGTTAGAATGTATGAAGCAGAATGGTAGAATGGAATTGAAATGCGTTGGTGTCTGTTATCTGCAACAATAACATATTGGGTGTATCAAGAGAATCCTCTTTCACTCCAACTCCAGCCCGAAACCTACAAGAGGTGCACCTGATAAGCCGAGTAACCCAGTGGAAGGCTGGGTAACCAATCCCAGTGGGAAGACGGGTCGGCGATCTGATCAGTGTTGGAGGAAGCAAAGACAGTCAACAGCTTCAGCGGTGGAGGAGGACAAAGAGGTTTGAATATTATACACTAGAAGGAGCAACGGCGCTAGTGTTCCTTCGCAAATTGAACGATGCGCTCGCCGCCATATTGGGGAAACCGGTAGCTTTCAGTGTATACTTTTGCACAGTTGAGACATGTCGAAGTGATGGAGTGCCCGTATTATTTTGGATTACAAGTGTTTTCTGCCATGGTTAAGTATTGCGCGGCATATAAGTGCACCAACCCATGCTACAAGAAGCACAAATTTATCGTTTCACAAGTAAGAATGCATTTAAATAAGTTCCGAATCTTATCCGCTGGATATGATCTAATCGTGTTGATCACATGTTTAATATTTCCGCTCCGAGATTTAAATAAATTGAGGGAGTGGTTAGCTAAAATTGATCGGGACAGTTTTACTCACAGGGAACATAGTGTTATATGTTCCCAACATTTCGAGAAAGAATGTTTCTGGAAAAATAAAAAGATTCTGAAACCTTCTGCAGTACCAACAATTTTCCGCTTTCTAGACAATATATCGAAGGTAAGGAATATAAGCTTTGGAATAATGTATATGTTGTAATATTCTTAGTATCAAAGCTTTATTATTTTAGGTTGCCATATGTAGAAGCATTCCACTATTTGTGAATAAATATTTAAAGAAATTGTTCCTTCCTTTCTAAATTACCACCATGCTATGTGAAATGTATAGTATCAAGAGTATGTAATATTTTTCAGAAGACCTCTTTCAAAGGAAAATAATATGCCAGTTCTATCTGAAAATGTTTATGAGGAAGTCAGTAAACAAGAGTACTATGTGAAGAATGATCATGCACATGACATAAAAATCTGTAAAATGGGTGACATATGAAGCAGTAATAGACAGAAAAAATACAGCATTACAAAGTACAAGAACAAATATGAAAAGTTGCCAGGAATATAACAAATTGCAAGAAAATCAAATCTATGTGTCTGTTGGTGCAAGAGTTAAAAGAAAAGTGCCAAATTACTGGAGATGTGAGCCATATTTTTTTAAAAAAATTTTTTTAGTGGTTTTCAAAGTTGGTCCTCTTTCAAAATCTGGAAGAAATGCAGCTACAGCAACAACCTAAAAAATTCGCCCTGAAAATGTCGTCAACTATGACCAATCAGGAATTGTTTTCTCAATATACCCTTTCATATAATTTTTCCAATTATATTGAAAATGTAATGGTTTGTATTGCAGATCTGTTGCCATGAAAGTTGCAAAGACTTTCTCTTGCAACATTTGTACATCTTCTCTGTTCACAGAAAAGAATTTTTCCTCTATTTCTATGTTTATTACTGCTAAGGATAATGGGAGACTGCATTATCTCTCAGCAAGTGTTGTACATATATACAAAATTTCTGAAAAAGGTGTAAATGAATTAATTCACTGTGGTTTGAAAGTAATGAAAGGTGATTTAAAGCAAAAAATAAAAATAGCTGTTTTGCAGGGATGTAATTTTAATAGTTTGTTTTCAAAGAAAATTATTGATATGTTTGTCAGTCTGAGAATATATCAAGTTGTAAAAATGCACAGTGAAAAGCAGAAATTGTCAATGATACAGAAATTAAACAAAACTGTGTTTTTTATATTTAATAAAAGAAGTAAAAAATAATTTATTGTATTTACTTCCCTTGTATTCTCATATGAGTGATATGATTGTTATTAATTTTGTAATTTTACTCTCCAGATATTGAATTCACTTATTGTATAAAATTAATGTGGACACTGGCACCTTGCCAACTAAACTGGTGGTAGTATCTGGCCTATATAACAGATTGGAAAGTGAATTTAATATCCAAGGTTATAATTTCAAACCAGGAGGTGCACTGGCATTCAAGTAGAATATAACATGAAAAAAATGCATTTTAATATATTTTGTTGGCCTTGGCAAAATTTGATTAGCAAGGAGTATCATGCTTAGTTTTCTTGGAGCCATATGCTGAGTTGTTAAGTCTTTATAAGGGAAAGGACTTAGTAAAACAATTAACGAAAAAGATAAAAAATCTTTCCTACTTCAGTTGCCTTCAAACTAAAAGAACTGCTCGATCAAATTCTTTATTTCAATTAGTTGAATGTCAGATTCTGTCTTTGAGTTGAATAGAAAATAATTGCTCAACTACAGAAGAAAACTTAGTTTGGGCTCAGCCCTCTTAAATTTGTGTGTCTGTGTTTTGTCAGTTTTCCTTCATTATATTTATAAATGGGTTTCTGTTATTGAAACATTAACATCTTTCCGGATCAGTTGCATTAGCCTGCTTGAAAATGAAGAAAATCTCAGAGTAAAGAAAACAAGTCTGAAAGTTAATACAGTCAGTGGAAATTCTGTCATTAGTTTGTGGTTAACGTCATTCGATATTCTTTGAGCAAGTGAAGATCCTTAAGAGTATAAAATTCTCTATTCTGCAGTGGATTCTTACGTGACTATACGAGGGTTTCAAAGTTCCCGCGATCACTTGCCCCTAACATGGCGGCGGCAGCCGTCTTCAATTAGCTAAGAATTCTGATGGCTTTTCGCATGCGATAGGAGGGGCCCGGAGGAGGACCACCAATCCCAACAGCGAAGGGGGTGGAAAACTGTCTCTTAAAACATAAATCCACACATTTTTGATCTTGGAACGATCGGTGTTGTGGTTAGCGTCGGTACACCTGGTTAGGTGTGGCTGAGAAATGGACTCTACGGCGCACAACCGTAGTTTTAACCTTGGAGCGGTCCACAAACCGTTCCCTAAGACAGTCAAGTAATCTTACGGAAGTATTACTCGAGGTGGTAATCTGATACGGCAGTATGCAGTGCAACTGGGCCCAAGGATTCTGGAGAGCTCAGAACAGCATGCAAGAAGGAGTCACAGCCTTCCACTGGAAACCCACCAAGCAACAAGCTTAGACAAAAACGAAAATACTTCTTGGTACTCTTTATATCAATTCACTTCTGAAGGTTGGAAAACTAAAAGAACTACCCTAAATTCTTAAATACCAGAAAATCCTCGTACTTGCTCTTCAAGAAACCAGATTCAGAAGATTATAGGATATATAAAGGAAAACCTGGGAAGAGAGTAATGAAGAATGTTCCGCACCTTGGAACTGCTTTCGTTGTGAACAAGAGCATAGTGAAATCAGTCCAAAACTTCCACTCACCCTCTGAGAGGTTCTCTTTTGTCAATAAGATGTGGAAATAAAAACTATACCTTAATCAATGTCCATGCTCCAATCAATGATGAAAACGGGAAACATTCGGTGAAAGTGGAAGAGTATTGGGAACATTTAGAAAACGAAATCCATAAAATTCCAACAGATAAAGTCAAAGTGTTACTCGGAGATTTCAACGCAGAAGTTGGGAGAGAAAATATTTATAAGAATATTGTAGGAGAGTTACCAGCACACAGAAGAGCGAATAGAAATGGAATAAGGCTTGTCCAACTGTGCAAGGCATTTAATCTGAAATTGATGTCTACATTCTTCAAAAAACTGAGCACAAAGCAAACAACATGGCGCTCACCAAACCCAAACCTTGCAGAATTCCAAACTGACCACGTTGCTATTTCCTCCAAAATCAAAAAAGAGATCCAGAATGTTAAGGTGAAAAAGGGAGCCAACATTGAAATTGTTCACTTCCGTACAACTATAAAAGTGAGATTTCCCTCAAAACAGATCTAGCAAGATAACATACAGGAGAACTAAATTTGATCATAAAATGTTACAAAACTCAGTAGTAAAACAAAAATTCAAAGAAAAGTTGTTAAACAATACTGCAACGAACTGGGATGTTCTATGAACAAAAATAACCGAAGCTGCCCGTGAATTATGTTCTATGAAAAGAAATAAGAAGCATAGATGGTGGAATGAAGAATATGAAGTGGCCATAAATGAGAGACTGTTAGCTTGGTAAAGGTGGCATTCCTATAAAACTGATGAGAATTTCCAAAATTTCAACACAATCCGAAACAAACCTCTAAAACCATAAAAAAAACGTCAAGAGAAAGCTTGAAAAAAGTAGACTCCTACAAATTAATTAAGATTTCGCTAATGTAATACAAGAAATTTTTACAAAATGTCCAAAGAGGAAATAACAAAGTATCAGCCACACAAATCTTGTCTCGAAAAATGAAGATGGAAAAATTGGTCTAAACAGCAAAGAAAACTGGAAAATTTTGGCCCGTTGTTTTGAAAAACTACAGAACTGTGAAGAACCTCAAGAAAGACTAGAATTCAGTCAGTCACAAGCAAGCATTAATCCGTCAGAGCCACCAGACGAGAAAGAAATACTTGACATAATCCAAGGCCTGAAAAACAATAAAGCTGCAGGGGAAGATCTGATTGTTGCAGACTTGTGAAAAGAGGCAGAAGGAAGGAACTCACAAACATACTGCAGGAAATCTGGCGAACAGAAATATTTCTGACGAATGGAAGAACGCACTGATACACCCATTGTACAATAATGGAGACAAAACAGATGTAAACAATTACAGAGGAATTTCCCTGGTAGCAGAGACATATAAGATACTGTCAAAACAGAATTGAACCACTCCCGCCACAATTGCTAGCGCAGATAAAGCACAAAAACAGAGTGGCGAAGGAATGGCGATTAACTCGGCGCCCAGACACCAGGCGTCTCCTAAATCGTCTCCAGCGAGAGCTGAAGGCTGCGCTACAAGAGCACAGAAATAGGGAGTGGTCAGCACGTCTGGCCTCACTCAACATAAATGACGGCAATCTTTGGGTTGAGACCAGGCGCTTCACAAAACGGCGTGCCAGACTTCCCCCTCTCCATGGCGAAAGGGGCCTCGTCTTCAGCAATTTGGACAAAGCCAACGCACTGGCAGATCATTTTGAAAAACAGTTCCCCCAAGACGACGACGAAGAAGAATCTGCCACTATCCGAAGAAGGTTAGCTCGCTTCCTAGCCGCTGAAGATGACGGATATGTGATCGATGAAATCTCTACTGAAGAAGTTCGACGCATCTTAACACAACTACATCCCAGGAAGGCTCCCGGCTCTGATACTCTGGGAAATCAACTACTGAAAAATCTTCCACAACAGGCCGTAGAACACATAACTGACATCTTCAACGTTATACTCAGCAGCCAACATTATCCCAGTTGCTGGAAGCAAGCGATAGTGATTGCTGTGCCCAAACCGGGTAAGGACAGCCTATTCCCACAGAATTACCGCCCCATAAGCCTGTTATCCTCGCTCAGCAAGGTCTTCGAGCGACTCTTACTCAGACGACTGGAAGCTCATATACAGAGGGAAAGTATTATTCCGGACTTCCAATTCGGGTTTCAGAAGAGACATTCTGCTACTCAACAGATCATGCGAATAGTTGAAAGAGCCACGACAACCTTCAACTATCGCGGCTACTGTCCGCTAGTGCTACTCGACGTGGCGAGGGCTTTTGATTCTGTTTGGCACAGCGGCCTCCTGTACAAACTTTATGAGCAGGGACTCCCCGGCCCACTCGTAAGCTAATTCGAAGTTACATATCAGGTAGATCCTTCCGAGTGAGGGTAGGTATTGATCTATCAACACGTCGCCCCATAAAGGCAGGAGTACCACAGGGATCGGTACTAGGACCCGTACTTTACAACTTGTATACAGCTGATATACCAGCTCCAACTACAGTCCGTACCGCCCTTTACGCAGATGATACGGCTTTCTTCACGGCACATAGGTGTAAAGCCACTGCCATCCGCAGACTACAACAGGTTCTACAGCAAACTGAAGCCTGGGCCAGAAGGTGGAGAATTACCCTCAACACTGGAAAAACCCAAGCCATCATGCTGACGAGGCGCCTGGGGAAGCGGGATCGCCAGCAAAATCGCACCAAGAAGCTGCTCCTAAATGGAGAAGAGATAGAGTGGTCTGCCACTGTTAAATACCTCGGTGTCACTATGGACTCCCGGTTAACCTGGAAAAGCCACATCGAGGACACTCGACGAAAAGTCGCAGCTAGGCTCCAACAGCTTTACCCGATCCTCAATCGGGACAGCTCATTATCAGCCGGTACCGGAGTCAGTATATATTGTAGTCTAGTTCGCCCGATAATTGAATATGCGTGCCCGGTGTGGGGCTACGCATCAAAAACTGGGTTGCGAAGACTGCAAACAATGCAAAACAGAGCGCTTCGGCGGGCACTACATGTCCCGAACCGGTTCCCGACAGCAGACCTGCATGAAGCCGCAGGTGTCCCGCTGCTCCAAGGAAGAATATTGGCGATAACCAAATCCTTCTACAGAGCTGCAAGAACGTCTACTAATCCACTAATTGCAAATCTCGGACAGTATAACAATGCATATGACAAACACGCAAGGCCATTGTCCATCCTAACAAGAAATTAAAACAATGAAAGAGCAAAATTAAAGAACATACCATTAACAAAGACACCCAACCTGAAAGTCTGAAGGAAATGTCCAGAGACAAAACCTTCACCTAAAACTGCTTGTAAATATAAAAGCAGAAATTGCTCTCGGGCGCGAAGGAAAAGACGCAGCCAAATGCAACAACTGTGGAGAGCGACACGTGCCAAGCTGTAAAGGCTGATCAGCCTTTAAAAGGGCTCGGGAATATTGCACTTAGTAATTAAATCGTCCACTTTACGCCTTCCTCCCGCACAGAAAAGTTAGGCTGCTAACTCAGCATCAGTCATAGGTTTCTTTCCCTCGATTTTGTTGCCATCAAGCATCAATGATCGCGTAACACAGACTTATTACGCGGTCTTAACTCCGAGAATGTCTCGTCGGTCGACTGCGTGTATTTGTTAGCCGAAACAATATCCTAGGAGGAATCCGATATACATTGCGTGGTCGTCAACTTTACCACCCCTGCCGTCGACAAAACCGGGCACTGTGAAGCACGGCCCGCCTGGCGCGGCTGTGTGGCACTCAGTTTGTACGGGATGGTCCGATACAGCTAATCTCACAAAAGGAATTAGCAGAAATTTCATGCGCTTGTCAAAGGGCTCGGGATCGGCAAAGAGGATTATTGACAGGGAATAAAAATTCACTTCCAACCTGTAATCAAACCCAAAAAGGTAAACCGCTAGGTACCACGCCAGCAGCAGAGGAGCAGGAACGAGAACAATCCCCAGAAGGTTCCAAGGCCACCAACAACAAGACTCAACACAATACTAAGTTACAGCCCTCGCAGCCCAGTAAGAAGTTAAACAGAAGGAGAAGGAAACAAACCAATCAGCAACATTAGAAACAGACGACTCAAAATCGCTGGCTACCAACGGCGACACTCCAGCCGATGCATCTTCAAACTCCGCTTGAGGCACTTTTTTTTTTTCTGCTTCTACGGCTTTTCTTATGTTCCGCAGCCTTCGGACGCTCTACACTATAGTATCAGGTTGGGTTGTTTGGGGACACATTTAATTTGCACATTTTGAGGGAAAACTATGTCCTCTGTATTAGAGGACTTTTTTAACCTCAAAATTTAAGGTTATTGTTATTTTTTTGTTAATAACCTTCTTTTTCCTGTAGAAATTTTTTTATCTTAGACTGGTTGCTGAATAATTGATAAGGGCACTTTAAACTTGTGTATTCGTAGGGGAATTGATGTTCCAATCCTTTGTAATCTAGTTTCTTCTAATCGAAATGATTCTATTCTTGTATGAAGATTTGATGTCAATTAAATAATTTCTTCTGCAATATATGGTGTGGAACTCATCGAAGTTTATCGTGGGTCGTTTAAAATTTGTCGAAGGAATCTGTTTTGCAGTCGTTGTATGTGACATAGGTTGGATTTCGATACCGTTCCCCACATCTGGCATCCGTATAAAAGGTATGGCAGGATTACTATTTTGTAAATTCGCAGCTTGGTTTCCATTGTTATACTGATGGAGCCATTATCGGGGCCAAATTTTGCGACAGGCCGAATCCTCCTCTTCTTCTGTTAAATATATGTTGCTGATATCTTAGCTTAGTGTCAAGTGTTACCCCCAGGTACCGATAACTGGTAACCCAGGGTATGGCTTGACCCATAAATTGAGTTGGCGATTGATCTTTGGTCTTTTCCACGTAAAATACACGGCTGCACATTTAGTAATATTTATTTGAACTTTGTTTAGTTTGCACCATTTTTCTATTTCATCTAGTGTCTTCTGGACTCTGTTAATGTTGTTTTCGTGGTGCCGACCTGTTGTATACACCGTAGTGTCGTCTGCGAATTGTACATTCGAACTAGCGGATTTACTGGTATTTTGTTGGCATAAATGATAAACAGTTTTGGTGATAGGCGAGATCCCTGAGGAATTCCTGTTTCCATGCGGTACATTGCGGAGCGTTGACCATCAATGGTGACAAAGAATCTTCTGTTGGATAGATAGCTTCCTATCAATTTGATGTATGAGAGTTTTATTCTTGTTTCTTGCTTCAGTTTTACGATAAGGTTCGAGTGCCAAACCTTATCGTAAGCCTTTTCAATATCCAAGAAGACGGCTGCTGTTGAGTTCGAAGAGTTGAAACCATTGCTGATATCTTCTGTTAAGCGGAGCAGCTGGCAAACTGCAGACACCCGGCTTGTAGAACCAAACTGTTCCTCTCTAATTGTTTTCTCGGACTCCAAGGTGTCGTTTATTATTTTCAGAATGACCTGTTCCAATATTTTCGCCATTGAACTTTGGAGGCTGATTGGTCTGTAATTTAGTGGATCAGCATGATTTTTCCCAGGTTTTGACAAAGCAATTACTTTACTAACTTTCCAATTCTCCGGAAATAGGATCTGAGTAAACAGGTGTTAATATCCTTGTTAATAACACCACTGCAAGTTCTTCAAGTGTTGGTTAGTAACGTTGTCGACACCTGCAGATTTCCTGTTTCCAAGACGTTTAATTATTTTCCGAACTTCTCCGGAAGATGTCAGTTCGGGTAGTTCATCGGTCGGTTGTGCCAGAATTATTCTTGCTACTTGTTCGATTTTATTAACCGATTTCAAAAAAGGAGGAGGTTCTCAATTCGACTGAATTTTTTTTTGATGTATGTTCAGCGATATCTTCGCCAATTTTGAACCGATTGCAAAAACTGAACACTTTTCCCCCGTTTCCGCCCCTTGACTTTTGTCAATTTTCTTTTTGAAAAGCTATAGTTAACACCATTTGCCCGATATGTATAAAAGTTGGCAGATATATGTATTTCTTTATGGAGAAGATTTCTGACCAAAAAAAAAAAAAACTACCCTAGCTTCCCTTTTCCATCCCTTAATGTTTGTAAAAAACCAACATTTCTGTGGAACTTCGCATGTGTATACTTTAAAGCAAATAGAAAAAGAAACGTACTATTCACATTACTTTGAAAAAAAAAAAAAAAACACAAACCCTATTCCACTTTCTACTCGTTTAATTACTGTCAATGTACATTATATAAAGTTACCGTTTCTATCTGATTTTGAAGGAAGTATGCACATGTATACTTCAAAACAAACAGAAAAATACTGTCTGCATTTGGTTTAGAGAACCCAAACCTCTCTCCCCCCTTTCCACCCCTTTAATCTACACAAAGCACAGTTCCTATCTGGTTCTGAACAAAATTTGCACACGTATACTTTAAAAAATACATAACAATTGTGTTTAAATTAGGTTGCAGAAGCCCAACCCCTCTTCCCTTCTATCCCAAACTCTCCTAATTTCCAATGTTCTTTATAGATACCTACTGTTTTCATCAGATTTAGATGGAACACTGCAAATGTATACTTAAGAACAAAGAGAAACATTCTATTTACAAAATCCAACCGCTCACTCCCTTACCCCATTTAATTTTTGTAAATGTTCTATACACAAAGCTACAGTTTTTATCTGGTTTAGATGGAACTTTGCACATGTATACTTTAAAACAAAGAGAAATATACTGTCCACACTACCTTAACAAAAACCAAACTACTCTTCACCTCCACACCTCTTAATTATTTTTTTATACAAACCTAAAAATTTTATATGATATCAATTAAATTTACAAACGTATAATTTAAATCAATCAGAAAAGACGGTCTACATTTAATATACAAAAGCCCAATCCCTCTTCTCCTTTACCCCCATCATTTATAATTTCCAATGTTCTTTACAAAATCCACAGTTTTAAGTGCCGTCAAAATCAATTAAGCTATTTTAAAGTCATTGCAGAATATATATAAAATGTGTGTGTCATAATGTCTCAACATGTACTTCAGATTTCAACTTGGACCCCGAACTTTCACGTTGTGAAAACGAATTAAACATCTATATTTTCTTTGTGATGCCGGAACGAGCAGATATATTCCAGAGACAGATTTGTGTATGTGGTATGTATTAATGTCCAGATGTTACATATTTCGATTATCGAGCAGCAGATTAAACAGATGTTATGATTAGATCAAAACACAGTCTGGATAAAAATGTAAACTGACATTCCTTAACACAGCATCCCATTCACCCCATTCTGAAAGTTGTTGTAAAGACAGATTTTTTTAAAGCATTCGCTTTAACAACTGAGCTACCAGGAACTTCGCAAAATCAGAGCTGCTGCGGCATATTTAAATACAAATTAAATATAATACCACAAAAAATTTAAAAATAAAATAATTGTTTAAAAAAACATAAAAACCGCCTTCAAAAAAGGGCACTAAAAATTTTAAAATAACTTTATACCTTGCTTAGAAGAAATTAAATGGACAATATTTTACATTACTGTTACTGAAATTTTTACATTAATTAGTTATTTTTGGAGTCGGTGCCAGTCAAAGCAAGAAAAAAAAACAATAATAAATAACAATAATACATAAAAAAACATGTTACTACTTGCCTACAGTTAATTGTAGAGACATTTTTCAACAAAACTGAAACATATAGATGATACACTGATATTATACAAACTTTAAAAAAATCTGTCTTTACAACAACTTTCAGAATGGGGTGAATGGGATGCTGTGTTAAGGAATGTCAGTTTACTGCATAATGCAGCCTACCAACTGACACTGTAGCGCCAGAGAAATGCCTGGATAACCAACGAGGCCGAGACACATATAACATACCGTTAATTTGTTTCCCCAAGCTGTCTTCCGCAATAAAACTATCTTCCTCATGACATGCTGTAAAATATTTGGAATTTTTGTTCGTACTCTCGGTTCGCCTCGAACACCAAATAAAGTACAGTAGTTCGATCTGCGTGATCTGACAGCTGGCACCGACGCCAAAAAACAACTAATTAATGTAAAAATTTCAGTAACAGTAATGTAAAATATTGTCTATTTAATTTCTTCTAAACAAGATATAAAGTTATTTTAAAATTTTTAGTGCCCTTTTTTGAAGGCGGTTTTTATGTTTTTTAAACAATTTTTTTTTCATGTTGTTGTTCGTCTTCAGGCAGTTGGTACTGAGGTAAAGAATACTGAGCAGCAAAACTTTCCGCAAGCACCTCTGCTCTGGCAATCGGAAGAAAACACGGTACAAGGGGTCCATTAATTGGTGTATTATTCTCTCGAGGTTCGTTCAAGTTTCTCACGAGTTGCCATGCATCCTTGTTTTGTAGAGATATGTTTGCCAATTTCTGTTCCCATTTCGTTATTCTCCATTCTTGTAGAGCATGTTTTAGTTGGTTTGAATATCTTATGAAAAGTCTCTTGTCGTGTGGGTCCCACTGGCGTTGCCACATTTTCCGGTGGTGGTTTTTGAGTGATCTCATTGTCTCCATGTCGGGGTGCAACCTCTCATACTCGCCGGTATGGAAGGTCGTCGTGACTGAGGCCTGTCTGTCTGACTGAAGGATGGAATTTTTTAGGTGGTTTATGGGCACTTCAATTTTTTCATTTGAATCTACGTTGTATGTTGTTCGAACTCTGTTGTGCATTAGACGGTTAAATTGCTGCCAGTTGGTGGATTTTACTTTCTTAATTTTCGACTGAGTTAGGTTCCAGTTACTGAGAGTTACAATAACCGCGCTGTGATCGGATGACAGTTCTACTTTGGTTTCCAGATGTACTTGACTGTTTACATTTTGTGCGATAACAATGTCGAGTACATCGGGTTGTCTCTGTCTGCACGCTGGGATGAAGGTTGCTGTAGTTGGACCTATGACTTCTACGTTTCTGACGCCCGTTAATTGTAGCAGTTGTTCTCCTCGTGGGTTGTTTATCCTCGAATTCCAGGCAAAATGCTTGCTGTTCATGACGCCTCCTATCAGTACTTTGTCCCCTAGCCCGAGTAGCACGCCCAGATCTGCTTCCACAAGTTGCTTGTTTGGAGCTAAATATGCCGCAACGATAACTATATGTCCTTCTCTTGTATGAATCTTTATTGCCGTTGCTTCTATTTCTAATAGATTTGGTGTAGCTATCTGTTGGTATGGCAGCGACTTCGTATAACAATCGCTGTTCCACCTCCTCTTCTTCCTATCCTATCTGTTCTGTATATTGTCTTCCCTGATATTCTGAATTTGTCCCTTGGTTTTAAAAATGTTTCCGACAGAAGTGCCATGTGGATATCATATGGCTTCATAAAATCTTAAAATTCCTGCCGCCAATTTTTTATGCTATTGGCGTTCCATATTGCCAATAATGTGTCACGCAGTGTATTTTCGTGTCTAGCCATTAAGTAAATATTTTCACTAATCCTTCGATGAAGGCAAAAAATTTTCCCCATTTGTTTTTAGTCTTCTTCACTTTCTGCATCGTTGATTTCAGCCCTTGAATAATGTTCAGCAGTCCGAATCCAAACATCGATAACTCTTCATGACTCTCATCTTCTGATTCTTCCTGTCTTCTGGTATCTCTCCTTTTTTTCTTCTCCTCCTTCGAATGCCCCTTCTCTTCTCGTGATCTGTCGGCTGCTGTGTCTGCGTACGATCGTTGGTGTCCTACTTGTTGTTGTTTGTTGTGTGTAGATTTTTCACTATTATTTGGATGGTTTGGAGTGTTCTTCTTTTCACTGGAGACTGGTTTTGGTGGTTTTATTAGCGCTTGATATTTAGGACATCCTCTCCATGAGACTGGATGATCCTCTAAACAGTTAACACCTTTAGCTTTCTCCGACTGTGGCAGACTACAATTATTCGTCGGGTGGAGCTGTGCACATTTCACACATCTGCTAGGGTAGTTGCAGTAATTATGAGTGTGTCCATGACGCTGACATTTTGTGCATTGCGTCGGTCCATTTTTGTGGCAATATCTAACAATTTGGACTTTTGTATAAAAGATATCTTGCACGTTATAGATCTCCTCTGCTTTATTTCCCGGCTGAAGAGATACTACATATACTGGTAGTGGTATTAGATTCCTAGTATCTTTTTCTCTCTTCTTGAATTGATGTACTTCCTTGATATCAAAGTCTTTGATTGTTATCTCTTCTTTAACCTGTTCGGCAGAAATTGAAACTGGTAGGCCCTTAACCACAACTTTCAAATATTTTTCTTCCGATAAATGGTGTGTATAGTGTGCCACATCGTTTATCTTCAAAACTTGCAGTAGATAATAATAATCCTTTTTGTTTTCGATGAAATATTTTAATGTGACACCTCTTACCACAACTTTAAATCTTCCTTCTAGTTGTTTCTCTAACATTCTGTTGAACTCAGTGTATTTTTCCACCATTCGCATAACAATTGGTAGTATTTTTTGTTTCTCTTCTCATTTTCTGCACTATCTTCTACCGCAGGATTGTCTGTCACCATGGTTTCTTCTGCATCCTCATTCACTTGGAGTGTGTTGAATCTGTTGCTTAGTGGCAACTCCTTCTTTGTGATTTTTGCTTGTACTTTATGCTTGCTTATTCTTTTCCTTTTCTTCACTTTCTCAAACGTATCCGCTTTTCTAATCCCAGCAGTGAGAATCATGACTTGAATGGTGTAATTTTCCAAATCTTCGGTATTTTAACCCTCCCATCCGGTTTCATCTTCTCCTCCCTCACTGATATCAGCCCCTTTATCTTCTAAGTGTCGCATTGCAATTGAGGAAATGTTGCTATTAATATCTCGTTATCACCGCAAGGATTCCCGATAGCAATAGCAACCCTAATATGCACACCCGAGGGTTCCACTCATAGAGTGGGCCGTGGGGAGGTAATACCCTGACAATTCTAAAGGTGCCTAAATAATCGTCGAAAGATGCCAGTTTTACAAACTCGTAAACATTGTCACGGTTCAGCTAGCTGCCATCGGGCAGCACGCCACGTAATACCTTGGACAAAGGCGGCCGGCCCAAACGGGTTGCCAAGGCCGGAGAAACCCGTTAAACAAGCACACGCAGGAGACTCAGGTATGCGACCGTCCCCTACGAACGCTGGCTCAAGGATGCTTGTGGCACTGCTGCAACTCCAACTGATGGAATAGTCACATAGCTACTCACAACTACCAAGAAAACAGGAGCAACAAGTACAAACCAGATATGCCAAATAGACGCAACTGAAGACTCCTCGAAAGAATACTATAATAGGCTTACCTGCATGTTAGAGTCCATAATGAAATGATGTGCACACTCACAGAGCAGATTGGAAACCTGACCGTTGCAATGACGTAAGCCTTTGCTACCCCAAAATGCGCCCATTGTAACCATGATGGATAGACGCCGCACAATGCACTCGCTCACGTTTTGCATTTGGAATGCTAACAGCATCTATAGCCAACTGCAGGAATTCACGCAATTCCTCCTCGAGCAGACTGTAGACGTGTATTTGGTGACCAAGACACATCTGAAACAAGGACTGCGTGCCTCCGTAGCCAACTACAACTGCTACCGGCGGCACAGGCCTCCACCATTGACCGGCTGTCGTCAGTAGGGGAAAAATAAGAGAGCTCTATAATCCCAACTTCCGGTCACGTGACACAAAATGGGGGCTTCCCTTCCCCTTTTTCCCCTCCCCTCCATGACGTCACTTCCGGTTGGCGGGAAATTCAAATCTAGTGCAGTGTTGCCACATTGACGGCATGACCACAGCATATTTCAAATTAAACATATATAACTGTTATTTAGTCTTTATTCTAGCTGTTATTTCACTTATCTCCAATGTAACTCTGAAATCAGCGATATTATTCCCAATTGTGTCCTACGTGTTGTAGATATTCCATTTACACAAATGTTGCAATGTAGCATATACACACATCCTGCCACCAGGTGTCTCCACCGAACAGCGCATGCCACGAGAAACTTCATCTGCGCATGCGCCGGCCAGAGATATTCCACTTGGCCACGAAATTTTCTATCCTTGTCTTGCGGGGGAAAACCCTACCCTAAGGCGTATTTGCACAGGTGTCGACATTTACGTACTTGCTCGGCCGCCGAGACCCTGTTGTGACAAGCGCGATAACTTGCATAACTGTCGCTAGAGGTCAGCACACGGCAGTAGGCATTTGTCGCTAGATGGCGCGGGTGTACCAATATGCGTGAGCGGCTATTGTTTGCCCGGGAGTCCGACAGGTTACGAAATGGCTCCATTACAGAGCGATACAGCTTGGCTGGTGTGTGTTTGCCATCCACCATTATGAAAGCATAGCTGGCGGACAAAGAAAGTAGGGCGTCCAACACAGCGTTCGTGTGATTGCAGAATTTTGTACAGAGTCTCAGGCTTGCAGCGAATTTCGTGTGCATTTGTTCAGGTGTCCTGCTATCGATAAGGAATTCAGGTTGCGCCATATGCTCATTGCACTGCAAAACCGCCCCAGCAGGATACATAGAAATATTTCAGCATTCACTTCGGTTCAAGAAGACATTATTACGAGATGAGAATAATTATTATATGTCAGTTTTCGTAGTACAAATCTAAGAAACATTTATGGTAGCCCAATCACTGGTGTTTTCAAAACGAAAATCGAAAATTTTGTTTTCATTCTGGGTGAACAGAAAAACTGCTTGAGTCTTTGCATTTAATTAAAAAATAGACCATGTGAAAGCGTAACTTTTACGTTTAAAACGTGATAATGAACCCTGGAATGTCCTGGCATAGCTCAAATTCACATTTATACAATGCAGTTCTGATATTCGAAATTGACAGAGGGTGCTTTGCACAAAAAATAACTCTGTGTGACTAACAAGTGGAAATAAGCGTCAGTACGGTGGGATTCCAATATAATTAATCGTTAATGATAACTCGCGAATTTCTGTCACACCCCCATTATTTTAATATATTAAATTATGTGCAATGAAACAAAGCGAGAATCCAACTAATGTTTTAAACTCAAAGAAGTGATTTCCTCATGGATGTGTCTGCAACCTCGATGAACATTGTTTATTTCTATCCTATTGCTATGGCATTAACTTCCCTGCCCATTTTATCTGAAAAATGCCCACTAAATTAGATTCACATGAATATCATTGCCTAATGCAAAGTTGAAGATGTGAAATCCAGTTTCTTTCGCTACAGACATTTCTGAAGTGATTACATGTTAATCTCTCCACTGATGTCAAACCAATCAGCCTGTAATTTTTTCAAGCCTATTTCTCAACCCTGTCTTTGGACAAGAGCCCCACATGAAAATACTTCTGACATGGTTAACAAAGCCTTTCCCACACCAAGGCTAGAAAAAATCAAAGTTTCCAATTTGACCATGGCAAAACTCATGGAATGTAACGAGGGAAGAAAGAATTCATATAAGCATCAGTATGACACCTTATTTCTCATATCACTCCACGCCTAGAGAGTATGTGTACCTGTTTTCATGAAATTATTTAGCGTTCTGGCCTTGCATTCGGGAGGACGGCGGTTCGAATCCCCCGTCCGGGCATCCAGATTTGGGTTTTCCATGGTTTTACTCCAGGTGAAAACCGGGATGCTTCCTTCAAAAGGACATGGCCGAATTCCTTCCCATTCCTTGCCCCCTCCATCCTTTCCCCGTCTCTAAAGACCACGTTGTTAGCGAGACGTTAAAAAGTATAAAAAAATGAAATTATTGTGATAAAGTATAGCAATACCACACATTCCACACGTAACTCCTTTCAAAATTCGTAGCCTCAAAAACCCATCAATGGGTGAAATCCTTTCATTGAAACCGACAGATATTCACCGCCGAAGGTAGGGAAAACCATAAATTCCGTTCATCGAAGCAGGCAGACATTAAAAATTAATTCACCGACGAAGAGACGGGAAACAAACTCACTTTTGCACATCATGTTGGATTCATTACGAACAATTTAATATAGCTCACGAATTTTGACTAGATTTCCACATTTTAAAGGATATATTAAATTAGGTGCAATGAAACAGAGCGAGAACCAACCCAATTTTTAAACTCGGAGGCATTGAAGGGGTTTACTGATGTATTAAAGTATAACCTCGATGAATCTAAAGCAAAGTTTCCGATTTGAAAACCAGTTTCTTTCCCTACAGACGTTTCTGAAGTGAATACATGTTAATCTCTCCACTGATATCAACCAGTAATTTTTGCCAGCCTGTTTCTCAACTCTGTCTTTGGACAAGACCCCACTTGAAAATATATGTGACCAAGCCTTTCCTACACTAGAGCTAGAAAAAATCAAAGTTTCCAGTTTGACCATGGCAAAACTCAAGGAATGGAAGCATCAGTACGACACCTTATTTTTCTAACTTATCTCTGCTGCCATTGGTATAAAATATCTCATCGCACTCGTAATTGTCGCCATCCAGGTCAAACATTTGTCGTCTGTCTATCCAGACCAATGTATGTATCAATTCTGTTATGCTGTCAAAAGCAATCACAAATTGAGTGTCCTTAGCTGCACTTTGTCTAAAATTCCAATCAATCCCTTGAGACACATCAGTGATTGACACCTTTAACTGTATTTTACAGCACACAACTTATGATCCAGGGACGAAATAGCGTCTGTTAATCTTACTAATCGAATCGAAGTACGCCAGTCCTATGTGATAAAAATCGAGTCACGCTAAGCACAAAACATGCCTGAGACCATCGCCTGTGACCAAGGTTGAGATATAGAAAATTTACCCACTCCCTTATGGAAGAAATCCATATTGATAGTCTTTTACGCACTATTCCTAATTCTTTCACCAAGATCCACCCCTAGCCTCATCGCCAACATACGCTCAGCACTTCCTCAAACCTCCTTCTGTTTTCCAATGATTCCCATTCCAACCGCTGATCAGTTACAGACAGGGTTACCTTCTGTTCGTGCGTTAAAGTAAACCAAAAATTCAATATTCGCATTCTCCTAATCAGTAGCCAGGTGTGGTAGAGACGTGGCTGTGATTTCAAACTTCACACATCCTGTAACTCTTCAGTTTGGATATAGCATGTTCAGTCTCTTTCCTCCAGTTATGTGCATGTGTGTAGTGATGAATGGAACTTTGTGAATGCATTGACATATCAGTGTGTGTGTATGTGTGTCTTTCTATGATTTTTGGCCAGTGATGGGTGTTCTGTTCCACTTTTGCGTTGCCATGATTGGGCTAGTTGTTGAGTCGAGATCGCTGTAGGTATGGAAACGTACGTGTGTATGTGTCTCTCTCTGTGTGTGTTTGCGTAAATGTGGTGATACCTTCCTTTAACTCGTTTGTCTGGATGTATGATATGCTGATCCTACACTTATGCTTGTGTGAGGTGACGTATGGATTTGTGGGTGAGACCTAGTATGAATATGGGAGTTATGATATCTGACTGATGACCAGATGTCTACTGCTACTCGTGGTACCAGGGGTACATGTTACTGAATGGCAGAAAAGGCTTAGGTGTGGGATAGACGTGGTGGTGCTGATGTGTACACTTTTGTACCTAGCACACATGATACTGGATGGTAGTGAGGTCTGTAGTGTGAGATAAATGAGATGATGTTGATGTGAAGAGTATGGTACCTGGAACATATGTTACTAATGATTTTTTGGTCAGTTATGAGCCATGGTTGTTCTACCCCATTTTTTCGTCGCCATGATTGGGCTGGTTATTGTGTCTAACTCGCTGTAGGCATGGAAATGTGGGTGTTTGTGCGTCTCTCTCTGTGTCTGTATGCTATAATAGTGTGATACCTTCTATAAACACGTCTGTGTGGACGAATGATTTTGCTGTCCCTCCAATAACTCGTCTGTCTGATGATTTTTATAACGATAGTTCTGTCCAGTTAATCAGTTGTAACGACAATTCTGCCCCACTTCATCGTTTCCGTGATGCTTGCTGTTAGTTCTGTCGACCTCGCTGAATGCATGTACAAGTGTGTGCGCGTGTCATTCCTATGTGGATTTGAGTCTAAAATATATGGCTATAGAATTATGCTCACCATCAACCTGTGCTTCTAACCATTGTTTCAGGGCTTAGGCAATCTCCCATTTTGATGTGCTCTTTACAGTTTACTACCGTTTGTTTTGGCATACGAATTGTGATTCTCACTACATAAAAATCATTTAACAGAGAGGGGTGATGTACCAGAGAAGCGAAGGACTTGGGTACAAACCCACAGTCAGACCATTGCTTGTGTGGTGTAGTATGGAGTCCACATTTTTTTGTACATGAAATGCAAGGTGCAAAGGAGGGCAGCTAGATTTATCTGTGGAAAGTATTCTGTAAGTGACATAATAAAGGAGCTGGTATGTCATTGGAAGATAGGAAGAGTGTTGAGGGGCTCTAGGTGGCGTATAATGCTGTTAGAATGGATATTGGTGGAATAATTCTGAGTGGTGTTGGAGCCTAAGTTGACCATGACCACAATCTCGCACTAGACTTTAGGTGATGAGGCCTGAGTGGATAAAATATCTGAACACCCACTATGACCTAACAATTTACGACAGTTCAAGTATGAGCACTATCTTAGGCGTAATAGAACTAGTGTCTGCACCTATGGATACTTGTCGATGTGAGGGGATCTTCTATGAAAATGTGGGTTATGATGTCTGTTTGATGACCAAAAAACTATCAGTTAGCTAAGATCATTATGGTAACTTTATCTTGGTTGCTTGAACAAAGCATGCTATTACAAACAAATGTCAGACTTGGTCCTGAATCCGAAGGTTGGCGGTAGATGGGAACATTAAACCGAATGGAGGACTCTCCTGGGTCCTGATTTATTGAAACGTAATTTCCTGCAAAAAGAGAGAATTTTCCTGGAAAACTGCAGTAGAACCACCTTAAGTGAACATTTTGGTACCTGGCTACTGATTAGGAGAAGACTTTACGAATTTTGAATTTTTGGTTTACTTTAACGCACGAACAGAAGGTAACCCTCTCTGTAACTGATCAGGGGTTTGAATGGGAATCATTGGAAAACAGAAGGAGGTTTGAGGAAGTGCTGGGCGTATGTTGGCGATGAGGCTAGGGGTGGATCTTGGTGAAAGAATTAGGAATAGTGCGTAAAAGACTATCAATATGGATTTCTTCCATAAGGGAAGGGGTAAATTTTCTATATCTCCACCTTGGTCACAGGCGATGGTCTCAGGCATGTTCTGTACTTAGCGTGACTCGATTTTTATCACATAGGACTGGCGTACTTCGATTCGATTAGTAAGATTATCAGACGGTATTTCGTCCCTGGAACATAAGTGGTGTGCTGTAAAATACAGTTAAAGTTGTCAATCACTGATGTGTCACAAGGGATTGATTGAAATTTTAGACAAAGTGCAGCTAAGGACACTCAATTTGTGATTGCTTATGACAGCATAACAGAATTGATACATACATTGGTCTGGATAGACAGACGACAAATGTTTGACCTGGATGGCGACAATTACGAGTGCGATGAGATATTTTATACCAATGGCAGCAGAGATAAGTTAGAAAAATAAGGTGTCGTACTGATGCTTCCATTCCTTGAGTTTTGCCATGGTCAAACTGGAAACTTTGATTTTTTCTAGCTCTGGTGTGGGAAATGCTTTGTCACATATATTTTCAAGTGGGGTCTTGTCCAAAGACAGAGTTGAGAAACAGGCTGGAAAAAATTACTGGCTGATATCAGTGGAGAGATTAACATGTATTCACTTCATAAACGTCTGTAGGGAAAGAAACTGGTTTTCAAATCGGAAACTTTGCTTTAGATTAGAGACTCTCAACCCATCGAGGTTATACTTTAATACATCAGTAAACCCCTTCAATGCCTCCGAGTTTAAAAATTGGGTTGGTTCTCGCTCTGTTTCATTGCACCTAATTTAATATATCCTTTAAAATGTGGAAATCTAGTCAAAATTCGTGAGCTATATTAAATTGTTCGTAATGAATCCAACATGATGTGCAAAAGTGAGTTTGTTTCCCGTCTCTTCGTCGGTGAATTAATTTTTAATGTCTGCCTGCTTCGATGAACGGAATTTATGGTTTTCCCTACCTTCGGCGGTGAATATCTGTCGGTTTCAATGAAAGGACTGATGGGTTTTTTGAGGCTACGAATTTTGAAAGGAGTTACGTATGTGTGGTATTGCTATACTTTATCACAATAATTTCATTTTTTTATACTTTTTAACGTCTCGCTAACAACGTGGTCTTTAGAGACGGGGAAAGGATGGAGGGGGCAAGGAATGGGAAGGAATTCGGCCATGTCCTTTTGAAGGAAGCATCCCGGCATTCACCTGGAGTAAAACCATGGAAAACCCAAATCTGGATGCCCGGACGGGGGATTCGAACCGCCGTCCTCCCGAATGCAAGGCCAGAACGCTAAATAATTTCATGAAAACAGGTACACATACTCTCTAGGCGTGGAGTGATATGAGAAATAAGGTGTCATACTGATGCTTATATGAATTCTTTCTTCCCTCGTTACATTCCATGAGTTTTGCCATGGTCAAATTGGAAACTTTGATTTTTCTAGCCTTGGTGTGGGAAAGGCTTTGTTAACCATGTCAGAAGTATTTTCATGTGGGGCTCTTGTCCAAAGACAGGGTTGAGAAATAGGCTTGAAAAAATTACAGGCTGATTGGTTTGACATCAGTGGAGAGATTAACATGTAATCACTTCAGAAATGTCTATAGGGAAAGAAACTGGATTTCACATCTTCAACTTTGCATTAGGCAATGATATTCATGTGAATCTAATTTAGTGGGCATTTTTCAGATAAAATGGGCAGGGAAGTTAATGCCATAGCAATAGGATAGAAATAAACAAAGTTCATCGAGGTTACAGACACATCCATGAGGAAATCACTTCTTTGAGTTTAAAACATTAGTTGGATTCTCGCTTTGTTTCATTGCACATAATTTAATATATTAAAATAATGGGGGTGTGACAGAAATTCGCGAGTTATCATTAACGATTAATTATATTGGAATCCCACCGTACTGACGCTTATTTCCACTTGTTAGTCACACAGAGTTATTTTTTGTGCAAAGCACCCTCTGTCAATTTCGAATACCAGAACTGCATTGTATAAATGTGAATTTGAGCTATGCCAGGACATTCCAGGGTTCATTATCACGTTTTAAACGTAAAAGTTACGCTTTCACATGGTCTATTTTTTAATTAAATGCAAAGACTCAAGCAGTTTTTCTGTTCACCCAGAATGAAAACAAAATTTTCGATTTTCGTTTTGAAAACACGAGTGATTGGGCTACCATAAATGTTTCTTAGATTTGTACTACGAAAACTGACATATAATAATTATTCTCATCTCGTAATAATGTCTTCTTGAACCGAAGTGAATGCTGAAATATTTCTATGTATCCTGCTGGGGCGGTTTTGCAGTGCAATGAGCATATGGCGCAACCTGAATTCCTTACCGATAGCAGGACATTTGAACAAATGCACACGAAATTCGCTGCAAGCCTGAGAAACTGTACAAAAATCTGCAATCACACGAACGCTGTGTTGGACGCCCTACTTTCTTTGACCGCCACCCAGCTATGCTTTCATAATGGTGGATGGCAAACACACACCAGCCAAGCTGTATCGCTCTGTAATGGAGCCATTTCGTAACCTGTCGGACTCAGGGGTAAACAATAGCCACTCACGCATATTGGTACACCCGTGCCATCTGGCGACAAATGCCTACTGCCGTGTGCTGACCTCTAGCGACAGTTATGCAAGTTATCGCGCTTGTCACAACAGGGTCTCGGCGGCCGAGCAAGTACGTACATGTCGACACCTGTGCAAATACGCCTTAGGGTAGGGTTTTCCCCCGCAAGACAAGGATAGAAAATGTCGTGGCCAAGTGGAATATCTCTGGCCGGCGCATGAGCAGATGAAGTTTCTCGTGGCATGCGCTGTTCGGTGGAGACACCTGGTGGCAGGATGTGTGTATATGCTACATTGCAACATTTGTGTAACTGGTATATCTACATCACATAGGACAAAATTGGGAATAATATCGCTGATTTCAGAGTTACATTGCTGGAGATAAGTGAAATAACAGCTAGAATAAAGACTAAATAACAGTTATATATGTTTAATTTGAAATATGCTGTAGTCATGCCGTCAATGTGGCAACACTGCACTAGATTCAATTTCCCGCCAACCGGAAGTGACGTCATGGAGGGGAAGGGAAAAAGGGGAAGGGAAGCTGCCATTTTGTGTCATGTGACCGGAAGTTGGGATTATAGAGCTCTCTTATTTTTCCCCTACTTTCGTCAGGCCACTGCTCAGTGCTGGTGGAGATAAACATCGGATCCTGGCAAACGCTGGAAAAAACCAGGCCCAATTATTATAAAACCAACTGGAAACGCTATCAACAGCTGCGTAAAGACGAGTTCACTGCTGCCACCGATACAGGCAACATCGACGAAGCCATCAAAAATTTAAAGTGGCAGTACGCAACGCCTCTACGGCCACGACACCACTAACGCCACCCAAGCATGCATCCCCACAATTTCCGCCTCAACTTATGGCGCATAAATATCGGGTTGCGAAAGAATGGAGGTTAACAAGGAACCCCCTTACGAAACGACTTCTAAACCGCCTACAGAATGAGCTAAAGGTTTCCCTGACGGAGCATGGAAAAAGGCAATGGGATGCCCGTATCTCTATGCTTAACCCGGATGATGAATCGCTTTGGAACCAAACTAGGATGTTCACCCGACACAGGAAACAACTTAAACCGCTCCACGGCGAGAGACGACTTGTACATAGCCCCGAGGATAAGGCTAATGCCCTAGCAGACACCTTCAGAAAGAACTTCCGGCCAGCGCAAACCAACGTGAATCACCGCCATCTGAATACAGTGTACCGTAGA
>JARYHS010000825.1:0-50025 GCA_031002005.1 Vandiemenella viatica
TTCTCCCCTATCTTAATGGCCAGGATCTGAATGCTGAAAATTTCTTTCTGGATCTTCGATCATCTAATCCCGTGCCGATATTCAGAGCGACCTCGGCCACGAGGTCTGATATGTATATGTAGGACGCGAGTCGGCTACGTAAGACCTCCATTGGAACTCTTCCTGTCCATTCCGGAAAGAGGAAACAGTGAGAAGGCGAAAGAGACCGCAATCTGAATTCCTATTGTGCCTACAGGGCAAGCAAGCTCATGCATGTAGATTTCACTGACAAAAAAAAAGTTGGCGCGATGGCCAGATTGTTCCGAAATAACCTCGGCACAACAAAAATGTTACCATATGCAAAGTTCCTCTTTGGGACTTTTCTCTGCAATATGGATCAAATACCCGACTACATATATACATCATTTATTCATCCGCTTTTGTTCCTTTGCTGTATCCTCCTAAAAAAGTAATCAGTCGTTTCGGAATTTATCTAATAATGACAGAATACGTAAATGTATTTCAATAATCCGAACTAGTTGAAACTTATAACCTCGCAAAAATGTACAACACATTTTTATGTCGGATTCTGTAGACGATAGCGGTTAAGTCAATCGAATCAACGATACTTATGAGGATGATTGAAGAAAATAGAAACCTGCAGGGCACATCATGCGTTATCAAATGAAGTCTGTCAGCAGCCCCAGTAATTATATTCCTGTCTAAATTCAAGTTGTTCCATACAATCAGTACTGCTACAGTTGCATATGGATGAAATGTAGATTTGGCAGGCCAGTTCGGGGAAAATGTGATCTGCCGTGAAATGTAATAGGAGAGAATGAAATGGTCGGGAAGTGTGATCGATTCTGCGAACCAAGTACGCTCTCGCGTTGTGCACGGCCCGGTTTTAATTACTCCTCTGCAAAATGAAACCGGCAGAAAGAAAGGAAAACAAAAACTGCTACACTTTTTTCAGTAAAAATCAATCGATCTGCGCTGGAGACCCAACATCGCCGAAGTTAAACACAGCAGAAATCACAACTTTTTCATTCATTATTATATTTCAGTCGCCTCTTTAGCCAAACTATTGGGTAGGGCGAAATTCTACTGACGCCTGAATTAATGGCAAAAGGCAAAGCTGTTGCAATTAATGCAGATTCCTCTCTTCCGTGTAAGAATTACCAATACGAAACGAAAGTGGCGGCGGTCAAAATGCTGTACATATACATTACCTACGTTATCTGTTAAACAGCGCTTATAACCAAGACGTTGACGCGCCCTAAAGCACCAACAACAACAACGTTAAACAGCGTAACAAGGCTCACTTAGAAAGGGGGGGGAGGCTCTTCTCCTGGGCTCGTCAGTGAGAAGATGGATATAATGATAATTCAGAACTTTGAATCGCACTTCGAAAATCCGACATTAACCTGAATTGAACCTAGGTTTCACCATATTAACCTAATCTAACCCAACAGGCAGTAACCTCTGATGTTATAACGTAACGTGTCTTTGAGTTCTTCATAGGCAGACTATCCTAAAGAAAATTAAACCAACCCTCACCTGAGCTAAACTTATGGTAAAGTAACCTAACCCAATTAAACTAATCCTAACCCAATCTAACCTTGTTTACAGGACACGTGACAGAGATTCTGTTTTTATAAATTAACGTAAGGCATGAATAATGGTGCGTCCATTAATTACGCGAGCACAAATAGGGGAGAGGGGGTCTGGCGAAATCTCACCAAATGTTACCAAGTGGGGGGGAGGGGGTTTTCAACAAAAATCTCACGTCAACATTTTTATTTCCGACTGCCGCCCTTCAAAAAATAGTAGAGCTAAAAAATTACGAGGACAATCTCACGTTAGGGAGGAAGGGGGGTCCCCACCGGATCCACCAAGAGGACGGGAGGGGGTCCAGAAACACTATCGCTAGCATATCGGACATACTATTGTCATATTGGTGAAGGATATGGTTGTATACAATGAATGTTCCACGCTTCTATCATTCTCGTATGCAAATTCAAAATAAGCTTATAGTAGGCCTACCTTCAAGTCAATTCCGTTGAGATTTTACTATGTGGAAACAGGTTCTACCATCGATGAATCGCCTTCGTGATTTCTAGAACCTACCAGCTTTCAGTGGTAATCCCTAACTTTCAACCCATCAGGATCTCAAGATATTTCGTGATGAATTTATGAAGGGCATTCTACACCCACGTTATGATGTGACACAACAAGCTAGTCATTGGGTTGCAAGTTTTAACGTCCCCATCTGACTCGTGCTGTTAAGGAGGATGATCTTGAGGAAAACCGCAGCTTTCACGCTTGTTATAATCAACATCGTCGGGCACGTTTTCGTGGAGGCTGGGTATGGAGGCTATTGGAATTGTCTATTACCAGCATAGAATAAAAAGGTAATCTTGGTATTCAACCCGAAGGTTGGTTGGACTCTCCCGAAGGAGGTATACTTAACCTGGTACTGGAGGTACAGTTGCCAGTTCCTTACCTCCTTAAATATCCTACCGGGTCAAGGGGACCTACAGATTAACGTGGAATCCGAACCACGGAAGCTTTCTGGTGTACTTAAAATTACACAGCAAGCTATGCCTGAGGTGAAGGTCGGATTAAGGGCCTATGAAAATCCTCGCTGAAACAGGAATTCGAACCGGGAACATTTCGGTCCCCAGTCAAACTCCTTAACCACTCTGCCAGTATAGAACTTACATTTCATCAGGATTCATATCGGAATATTATCGTGTGTTTAATAACCTCATATTGGATCGAGTTAAATGGTTCCTACGTCCCACACACAGTATGTAACATTGTGGAATACATTTGTAGAATTTTGGAAGTAATATTTCACGTTTTGTTAATTAATGATGATTGAATTGCTACTTAAGCACACATCTACGGTACTTATCAAGCTATGGAGTGGTTTGGTACGAAACCCAGTGTTTCCAGACATTTATCTGGAATGAAACCGTGGAAAAACTGAAATCTGGATCTCCATACCGGTTATAGAGGCCGAGTCCGATGGAACACTATAACAGAACGTTACCGCTCATTCGTCAGGTTCGCTAAGTTAATTTCTTAACAGAACAAACAATGAAAATGAATAGCAGAATGGGAAGACTGATACTGTGATATGTCAGGCAGTAATGTTGTAACGTAAAGACTAGAAACTCCCAGTGATAGAAGTGTATGTATGTGCAACTCCTGCAGCCCCACCTCTGCTACCTTGCCGGCCAAGTCCTGATGAAGATTTCATCCACTATCAAGGCTAGAACCAACTGCGTTGCTCGCCCCGGATATGATTAGCTAGCTCCACAAAGTAGTCTTATTAGCCAGAACGACGATCACGGGCCGTTGGTTAGGCGTACCACTATTTGCCTGTAAAAAATCATTTACGTCAAATATGAATATTGTACACACCACTGCACAGTAATAAACTGGAGAAACAAGTTGTTACTTCTTTACAGATGAACAGTGATATAAGATAACAGTAATAACAGAAGATATCTCTAACCGACCGACGCTTGTATGCAGATCATTACAACAATTTTTCCATGAGTTGCGGTCTGTTTAATAGCCATGGTAAATATGTATTAGTGTTGTTATCTGTCTAGAATATGTATACTTGAATTAGTGATTATCATATAACATTTTCTTTATTTCTTTTATAGAACTGTGTTTTTATCAGGAAACGGGAGAACCCTAGCATTCATCTAGATGACCAAGGATAGAAAACCGACTAAAATATATTACGAAGTAGTCGAAAATCTGAATCAAGCCGGCCTTCCGTGAGGTACATGTATATTTATTCACTTGAGATAATCTCACTGCTCACATGTATAAAGCTGATCAAATTAAAACTATAGAAACCCATAACAGTTAAGATATCTGTTCGGAAAAATGAAACGTCAAAAGAAAACCGTTTAACAGCATACGACAACCATAAAAGAGCTTGGTTCGTTAGTTAAGAAAAGAATTACTTCTAAAAAATTACGGAAGCGGAGTTACAAGCTAAACAAATTATTTCTACACATATTATCTATAACGTCAGGTGGAATATTAATGGAGCCTATTCCGATACACACTCAGCTGATCAGTGTCTTCTCTGGTAAAGTTTCAGACACACTGCGTTTTTTTTTTTTTTTTTTTGTAACTGCTTTACGTCTCTTTTTAACATCGAGGTCTTTAGAGACGGGAAAGGATGGGGGGCAAGGATGGGGGCAAGGAATGGGAAGGAATTCGGCCATGGCCTTTTGAAGGAAGCATCCCGGCATTTGCCTGGAGTGATTTGGGGAAACCATGGAAAACCCAAATCTGGATGCGACACACTGCGAAAATTTTCGGCGGCTAGTTCGTACACGCCAGCCAAGAAAATAGACAGAGAAGCCCCGAATGTGTTACATTACATCATCCGAAATGCCTTCAATACGGTGGCACACATCTATCAACAGATAAATAATGCCCAGAAAAATATCAAAATCAAATTTTTATATTTAGAATCGTTGTGTTCCACAGTCTTTTAATTTCACGCTGCCAACATCCTCTCTCATAAAAGGATCTTCCAGACATTCTAACATTTGAAAAATTTTCTAATACCACAAAAGGTTTTGGCATTTTGCTTCCAGAAAATAATTTTCACATAATTCACACCAGCAGCATTTTTGGCTGCGAACAAAGGAGACACGTAATTGTTGGAGAGGTAATATGAATGTTTTTGAGTGGTTTTGTAATTTTGGAATTAAGCTTTACTTTGATTTTAATTTAGACGGGGTTTTAAAACATATAGTGGGGGAAAAATTCAACAACCAATCGAAGGTGTCGAAATCCACAGGGGAGGAGCGTTAATAATTGATTTCAATAGCACATACACATGAAAAATGAACCATTAAAGCGCGCACGAAGTTACAGAATACTCACAAACTGGAAATGTTTACCGACAATATAAAAGAACAGAGATTTGAATCTGTGGCTATCTGGCGAACTGGAAAATGTAGAGAACGGCAACTGCCACAGCGATGATTTCCATGATCAGAAATTTGAACACCATAGGCAACAGGTAGAAAGCGTATGTGGATGATTCTAAAAAAAATGCTGACTCGTACACAGAAGTCGCAATATTCGAAGAAGGACGTAATTTTAGCTTATCACGCTAGCTGTAAACGTGATTACTTGTAATGTCGAAACAATTACAAGCAGTATACAGATTATTGGCTACTACTAATTCTGTGGTATTGCATACGTGTTATACGATCTATCGATAGAGACAGCTATGTATTCTCTTGCGTATGAAATAAATCAAGCCATTTGCTTTCGCGACATTTTACAACAAACAGATTGGTTTAGAAATTCCTGGAATGCATGGTGCGTGATTTATTTGTCGCAAAAAATCTCCAAAAAATACTGTTATCATTTTATTGCCGACTAGAAGGCTTCCAACGAATGCCATCAGAAATGTTGAGTAAAGGAATAGAGATAATAACACGAAAAAGCTTCATGAAACGCGTACCTCACTATAACGATTGCCAGCATTCGGCGAAATAACTTACAACATAGTTTAAGATGGGAGTATTCGTAAATTCAATTGGACAAAGGATACACTGATGTTGGGACTTGATCGACATACAAAATTTATATTTCTATGTTACTTTTTACAGTACATTACCCTTAATGCCCTTGTTTATGCAACGTAACTGGCAAACACCTCCAGAGCGATATATGTTTTCAAAAATAATGGTGTTGTAGTTTTTTTTATGGCTTTAGGGCGCGTCGACAACGAGGTCATTAGCGCCCTTTCAAAAATAAAAAATACATATCGCATTCACTTCATGTCATTTACAAAGGCTCCTAGTGGGATCATGTACTGTATACCGGATGTTTCAAAAATGACCGGTATATTTGAAAAATCAATAAAAACTAAACGGGCAGCGATAGAAATACACCGTTTGTTGCAATATGCTTGGGACAACAGTAAATTTTCAGGCAGACAAACTTAGTTACAATTTTCAACAACAGATGGCGCTGCAGTCTAGAAAAATCTAAAGTACGATATTTTCCACCATTTTTTCACATCAAACTTGCAATCAGTGAAAAGCACACGCTTACAGCAGCAAGACGACTTACAGAATGGCGAACTCACAGACTGCGTTTACTTCTATATCTTTCAAATCGCCTGCAGCGCCATCTGTTGTTGAAAATTGTAACTAATTTCGAAAATTTGTCTGCCTGAAAATTTACTGTTGTCCCAAGCATATTGCAACAAACGGAAAAGTGTATTTCTATCGCTGCCCGTTTAGTTTTTATTGATTTTTCAAATATACTGGTCATTTTTTGAAACACCCGGTAGTTATCTGCACGTATATTCGATCACACTGCTGAGAAATTGTTTGACATTATCTAATCAGATTTCAATCAGCCACCATATTTACTTTTAGTTCTCACAGGGACTATAAAGTACAAACATTTTAATTCAGAAAATACTTGCGAATTTATTTTTCTGTTAAATAGTGATGGTTAACGAACAGACCACACATTCAGGAGGGTACGCCATTCGGATGTAGAAAGTTTGTTTCCACCAAAGCTAGAAACTCTGCTCTCGAAAATAATTTTAAAAAAATAACTTCTGTCTTTTTTTAAGGCAACAGGTAACGACAGTTGAAAAGCTTCTACATAAAGGAAAAAACGAAATCCAACGTTACTACAAGCTGTTATTTATGTGCAGCAAACAATGTTTGAAATATTTACCTATTTTTCCTTCGGTCATTAAAAGCGGGAGGGAAGTGGGAACAAGGAACGGGAATTTATTCGACCATGGCATTTTGAAAGAACCATCCCGGCAGTCGCCTGGAGTGAATTCGAGAAACCATTGTAAACCGAAACCTAGAGGGCCGGATGGGAATTCGAACCAGCGGCCTCTCGAGTGCCGAGCTCGGTGAGGTGTTTAGGAGTTGCCTTAAGAATTGTGACTAGGCAGGTGAACGCCACAGGCGGCTGATATCCACATGTAGACAACAGGTGGTTCAGGACTCTCTTCTGCCGTCGCACAGGACGCGAATCCACACCCGGCTCTGCGAAAGTGTTTCTTAACTCAACTTGGGTATAGATATAATAGTGGTGAGCTGGCATCAACATTTGCAACAATCATCTGCTGGCGTCACAGCGTTCACATCTGCGTAGTTTAGAATGTCTTATTTAACAATAAAATTATCGAGTCCTTCATTACTAAACTAACTACCAGTTCAGCTATAACAGCTACGAGTTTAATTTGTGACGATATTGTTTCTTGGTTTTAATTGTAAATTAGAAGCATTGTTGTAAAGTATACTGATCTACCTGGTAATAATGTCACTGCTACCACCTATAACTGAAGTCGTTCAACACGAAAATGACCTGCAACATCGTTCTACTATGGTTAATAAACTTTTTTATGGTGTTTAACTTCCATTCAACGGTTGAAGTTTTATAAGGAAGGTAGTTTGAACCAGAGTGCTGTTATCTTTTTGAAACTGTTGACTACCCCAACAATCACCTAAAAACCGGAATTAAAATGGCAAATCGAGTATGGTTGCTCGTTAACGAGTTCAACCAAATTACTGCGTGACCGAAAGCAATGAGGAATCCTGGACATCGGGATGTCTTCGTCATGTACTTCCATGTTAATCAAAATGTCTTTTACAAAAGAATTTCTAAGACAGAAATCCGGCGGCCTAACCCTCTATTGATTAGTTTCATGCAAGGGTTGGCGATTTTATGTACTGACTACCACTCCAGTCGATGTTTTATGGTACACAACAGTACTTTCAAATAATAATAATAATAATAAAAAGCGTAGCATATAGCAGTGAACGTATTTTCAACTCAGTGTAGTACCTGTTCCAGGTTTAAATGTCTGTTCCGTTAAAAATCCAGAAAAACGCATTTCTCATACATAAAAGAGCTACGTCCACCATAACTGCTGACCTTTTTTTTTAAAAAAAAAAAATTGAGGCCTCATCAATGAGGTGATTAATATTTGGGAGGGGATTGTGAGCAAGAAAGGCAAGGAAATTAGTCAAGGAATCGTCTCGACATTCTCCTGCAGTGATTTCGGAAATATGGATGGCCGAACCGGGAGATGTAAGACAGAAGAGCCTCACGACGTTTTATATTGATAAATACGCGAGTTTCCAACGTCGTCAAAATTTCGTAATCCTGGAACGTTTCGAGGAGCACCACTTTACTCTAATTTTGGTTGGAAATGAGGGGAAAGATGGTGGTACTCAAAACGTCCCAGGATTGTGATATTTTCACGGCTGGAAGTTCCAGATTTTTTGGATCGATACCTGAGATGTTTTACGCTCGATTCAAAGCCTTTGCGAAACCATAATTTGATTTAATATTGTTTCCTCGAGAAGCAAGTGTGATGCATCTGTAATATGTATTTCAAAGTAAAATGTTGATACAGGGGCATCCTTGCTAAAAGAACCATTAAACTGTAGCCACTTTCTTTTTTCTGTCCATTTGGATTTTGCTTTATCTCGCCTTAGCAGGGTGACGTTTGCACGGTTTTAGATTTCATGTCACTTCATCATTCAGGATTTCACTAGATAAAACTACTTTTTTGTTTTTGAAGGCCTCTACCATAGTAACCATCACACATAAAACATTTATAATGCTGTACACAATGTCGCCAGTTTCTTCAAATACTTTCACCGAGCGTGGTGGGTGAAAGGTTAACGTTCTGGCCTAGCATTCGGGAGGACGCCGGTTCGAATCCCCGTCTGGGCATCCACATTTGGGTTTTCCATGGTTTCCGCAAATCACTCCAACTTTCAACTTTTTCATAAGCTGGAATATGAAAGTATCTCTTGTATGGTTCGTTTGAGAGATCGATCTTGTGTGGCACAGTGGGAAAAGCAAAATAGATATTATATTGACTTCTTTCTCGTACACTAATTTTGTCATTGCATATATACCTGCTTCGAGCTATGGCATTTAATGTTGAATTTCTGGAAAAATAAGCCTATCTTCATAAAAACATGCTGCGCAACCATGTACATCTTTTTTTATGTGATTTAAATTGATACACAGCCAACATCCGTGATTGCAAACAAGGTGCTGCTAGGTGTATTTGCAGAATGATTCAATGACGTTGTCGTCAAATTTTACCTATATTGCAGTGTTGAAATAACAGCAGCGCTGAGATTACTGCTACGTCTACACTCTTGTTTAATATGTACAGAGTATGATGGGTGAGGAGTTAGCGTTCAGGCCTTGTTTACCGAAGAACACGGGTTCAATCCTAGGTCCATCCAGATTTCGGGTTTCCTTGGTTTACAAAATTCACTCTAGCCAACTCAGTGGTGGGTCATTAAGAAATCATGGCCGAATTCCTTCTCGTTACTTATCCCAATCTTCTTTCCCCGTTTATGACCCCGACTATCTGTAAAGCCCAAATTTATATATATATATTCAAGTACTTGCGACATTCAGTGCAGCGATGTTGTTTGCGACTCCATAGCCTCAAGATCCCTGAGTACGTCTTGATTACAAGCCGAGTATAGCATGGTAACTTACTAATGTATTGCCGGAGCAATTAGTAGGAACGGAGTCTTTCAGGCACAGATTACAAGAAGGAAAGGCAAAAACGTTGGCTATTAAAGGTTATCTTTTGCCGAATAATTGCTTTTAAGTCTTCCTTGATTTTTTATTTTTTTTATTTGACCGCACGTTCTCTCGAATGCCAGACTCGAGGGTTAAAGCTAAACCACAAGACTTGACACCGCTTTTAATAAGTCAGTCATCTCGCTAAATACAGCACTAGACACAACTTGCTATAAACACCTATCGAGTCAGAGGCAGAACCTAAAATATCGATAGTCCTCTTCAGATCTACAGCACGAAATCATCCTACTCACCACTGTACAGTTTTCAAGTCACTTGTGTAGAGGTCTGTTGTGTAAGTGGCGATACCTCAACAGGAAGATTGTAGTTAAGCAACTTCAGGGAAGCGGAAACACTGCAATCTCACGGCCGCAGCATTCACCACATACAAATGGATTCACACAAATATACTACCACTTAGGCGTAATTTCAGTAAACAAATCACAACACTGCATTTTGACTATTATACCACGTCTTCACATAAACTGCGAAGCCCTTATAGCTGAAGGAAACATCATCTAAGATAAACGAAAAATGTAAATGAAAATACAGCAAGGAATGTTACCTGAAATTGTATAGATGATTCTAAGAAAGATATCTCACTTAAAACGCCTCACTCAGAGGTAACGATAGGGCAAAATGTCTGGAAGTTACCAAATGAACTAGGGTTCGGGTCTTTATGACCACGAAATAGATAAATATGCGGCCAAATATAACCTAAAAATAACAAAATATTACCAAACATTTAAATTTACATCAAAAAATTCTCAATTATACATCATTTATTTTATTTAGTAGTGTCGCTTTCATGTAGATAGCATAATTTGTTCCTGTCGGCCTCGGTAGCGTAAGACTAGAGTACTAGCTCCAAGTGCCGAAGGTCGCCGGTTCGAGTCCGGCCGAGGGCATGGGTGTGAATGTGCTAGTCATGTCCGTTCTGTGGTGTGTCTAGGATTAGTTGAAAGATAATATATACAATGGATAAACTGAAAAACAATGGATGAACTGAACTCATACTTGAGCTGGCTGTATGGCTAAGAGAAGCCAAATGCCATTTACAAAGAAAATAATTTGTTCCGTGAACTCACGGCACCATTGGGAAATTAAATTTTAAATAGTTTTGTTGAAGTCACTTTAATTTCACAAAATATACATAAAAGAATTCTTTTGTCTGTACAAAAATTTTCCTCTTCAAATTCCTTTACGTAACTCCATAATCTCGAACTTTCAGAAACTTTTATTTTCGACATGGCGGTACTCATTGATCCACTGCAGATTTAATGATGACTAAGGATTATTTGACATTAGTGAGACATTGATGCGGCTCGACACAGGTATGCTGCTGCACTGTCGAGATCAAAAGACTGGCGGAACGTTAACGTGGCAATCATATATAGCTTTAATTCTTAACTGGTGTATTCTTACCAAGTCAGTGAAAATTAGTTTTGTTTTTTCTTCAAATGTATAATAGGAGTACAGTTCTGTGATTTCTTCTCACCTATAACTTGTAGTGAATTCCTGGTACTATTAAAAAAAATTACCAGATGTTTCCTCAAAATACGACCATAAACTAGGGAAATATCCTGAATATATATTTACATGCTATATAAAATACATTTAAAGACAATCAGAAACGTTTAATTCAGCATTTCAGCTCAAAAAGAAGGCAAGAAAAAAATATGACTAATCATAAAGATCCCAACCCTAATCTGAACCTACTGTCACTGGGCTGAAATACTAGCAATGAACAACGAATCTGAATTCTTGAACAGCTAATTAGTTATTTCAATTCAATAAAACTTTGTAATACACTGATATCCATAGCAAATACTTTTTGTCTTTGCAATAATAGCATATAGTGACAGCCTTGAAGGCACAAGGGAAGTACATATAGTGTACTAAGATATACACACCGGCGTTTCTGTTAGGAAGGCAGTCAGAAACTTCTAGACCTTGACCACAGATGACGATTTTATTGCCACACTACGAAAAGTCGAATTTCTAGAACATCGCTCTCATACATAAACGTCTTTTATATTCTGTAAACGTAAAACAATCTGTGTTCGAATATTTTTCAGACTATCTCCGTAATGGAAGGAGGGATTCATTGCAAATATTAGTCGCGGGAAGAAGAACGCCGAAAAATTAGTTGTAGTGACCGATATGATCCAACTGCTACGACAGACAGCAAGTGTTTTAGATATTGCAGCATAAACTAGCCAGTCAGTCAGGGCAAGTGAGAGCTTGGAGCTTGTCTTAATTTCCGGCATCCATGAAGCTTGTCTATAATTCACTACTAGCTGTTGGCAGCAACTTCGCTTGGACTGTTAATATTACACCTCTCTCTTAAACCAACGTTGCCTGGAGCTACATGATTCACGGCCGCTGTGGTTCACTACACGCAAATTCTTTTTGCATGAAGTGTCTCCGCTCTTACGCTGAAATCACGATACATATATCCACTGCGAGAATAACTCTAGCGTGATAAGTATAAAGAGTATAAGTCATTTTCGTTGTATAACTTGACTTTTACTCCTTTTACAGACCGTATAAAATGCAAATTGATTTATACTAATTGGTTCAATGTTGAATTGTTAGGAAAAAGTACTCAGAACTGACTTGTACTGTTAATACATATATTAAGATGGTAGACATGAATTTATAGTAAAATGAAATTGATAACAAGAAATTGTGAAAATTATGACTTATACTCCTTGTACTTATCACGCTAGAACTTATCCTTAAATGGATACTAATCTGTTTAGTTTAATTCCTTAGCTTTCCGCCGTCACACAAAGATAAAACACCTTATTCTAATCATGGTACCACACGCTGTATATTAATCGAAAACCCTTCTAAACGCGACCTATAGTTTTTGCGGGAATCACGATAAAAAAAAAAAAAATCCCATGTTTCTCAGCTCTTCAACGTCAAATCAAAATGAAACACACACTATTTTATCCGGGGGGCCAGGAACTATACATCATTAATCTGAACCCAATTAAAATCTGACCAGTGATTTTTTACGTTAATCGCGTTCAACAATATTTACCTTAATAATTTTGTTGTTGGTCATGTTCCACAGTTGTTGCATAAATGTTTTTAATTAAACACCGTCCATTAACAACTTTTTTACTAATGTTTTTCACCAGATGCGTTTCGTCCCTTTGGAGTGGGTCGTCATCAGTGGCTATAAATAGACATTATGCCCTACTTCACCCGCGGGATCACGTGCTGTGCGTTAAACTACGGACCAGTAGTTTGTGCGTGAATCGCGGTCAGCAAAAAATTGATACTAATGTTTGGATACTTTTATATTAAATTTACTATGGTTAAGGCGTCTGACTAGAAATCGAAGGATTCCCGGTTCGAATCTCTGTCTCAGCGGGGAATTTTCATAGGCCATTAACCATACCTTCACCTCTGGCACAGCTTTCCGTGTAAGATAAAGTACGCCAGAAATCTTCCGTAGATCGGAATTCACCTGAAACTGAAGGTCCCTTTAGGCGGTAGGATTACCGGATTATGTTAGGTGATGAGGAAAGAAGCTGGTTGCCCTACCTTCAGTACCATGCTAAGTATATCTTTTATGAAGGGAGCCAAACCAACCTTTGGGCTGAATACTAAGATTAGCTGTAACTTCATAAAAGTACAGTAGATACGGCAATATATTGTTACTTGGAGATAAACTGGTCGCCAAGTGGTTATACTTCCACTAGAGCTTTTTTTTTTATTGTTTCTGACCTTACTCCTCTTCGACGTCAAGGTCATTACAGGCGGGAAAGTACCGAGGGCAAGGAAGGGGGAAGGAATTCGGCAACAGCCTTTTAATGGAACCATCCCGAAATTCACCTGGAGTGATTTGAGGAAATCCCAGAAAACCCAAATCTGAACGACCGGACGAAGATTCGAAACCGCGTCCTCCCTAATGCGAGGCCAGAGTGTTACCGCTCACCCATCACTCTCGGTCCCACTATTGTCATTCTCAAACTTAAATGACACGATAGGTCTTTTTTTAATGCCAATGCATGACATGCTCTTTTATTTCATTCTCATTGATGAAACACAATAAAAATTGAAGATACGGTTCTTCATCGAAAAATGACCGAAGCACATCAGATAACAAACTTGTGCAGCTACCTCTTAATATTACTCCAAACGACTCCGTTGGGTACACTCAGTGCAACATTTTACTTACCAACAGCATTTACAAAGGCGCCGCAAATCGTTTCTGAACGTCAAGCAATAGGTTGTTATTAAGAACAGTTAAACTTGTGTAATAATATTTGGAATAAATGAAAACTACAAACAATTGGATGGATTGTCACATTAGTTTGCATAAAATAAACAAATTCTAAACCTTAAAAATAATCTGAAATAATGTAGTTGGCATCATTTTATTTATTTTACTTAGATTTAATTAATTGAAGGAATGAATAATGGAAGGAAACAGGGTTAAAGTAACGTTACAAGTCTCACCATGCCTATTAGTTACGATGGTTTGATTCTTGGTCTGGCCCGATTAAACCAGTAGCGTAACTCAAAATGGGATTTGCAATGCTCCGAATTCGTCTAATGTTAATCTCCCTACCAAGTCCCAAGCAAGTATTAGTTTTTTTTAGATCAAGTTTTATTCATGTGTTCTACTGCCCTATCAATTTGATTTTTTTTTTTACTTACGGTTTTACTCCTCGTCGATGTCGAGGTCATTAGAGGCGGGATGCGACTGGAGACAAGGAACGGGAAGGAATTCGGCCATGACCTTTTGAAGGAAGCATCCCGGCATTAGCCTGGAGTTATCTGTGGAAACCATGGAAAACCCAAATCTGGATGCCCGGAAGGGAATTCGAACCAGCGTCCTCCCGAATGCGGGCCAGAGCGTTAACCGCTCACCCACCACGCTCGGTAATTTGATTTATGTGAACAGAAGTACAACAATGACAACACGAAGATGTTGACAGGATGGCTACAAGGACGGGACGATTTTTTTAAAAAGTAAATAGAAAACATAAGAGAGCATGGATAAAATACATTTCCACAAACGTTACTACGTCGCCTTCTTTTTTTTTTTTTCTTTTTTTTTTTTTTTTTTGCCGGCATAAGTCTCTCAACTGGTTTAATGAAATCCTCCATCCCTTTCTATCTTGCGCTAGCCTTTTCATCTCAACATACCCCTTACAACCCACGTCCTCAGTTATCAGCTTCATATGTATATTCTAATCTCTGTATTCCTCTGCAGTTCTTACCTTGGACTGTTCCTTCCACTAACAAATTAATCAATCCTGCATGTTTCAAAATATGACCTACCATCCTGTCTCTTCTTTCTGTAAGACTCTTCCACAAACGTCTTTCCTCGCCCAACATTTCCAAAACTCCTTCGTTTCGTATTTTATCCGTCCACTTAATTTTCAGCATCCTTCTATAGCACCACATTTCAAATGATTCAATTTTCCTTCTATCTGGTAGTCCTAAAATCCATGCTTCGCTGCCATAAAGTGCGGTGGTCCACACATAGATTTTTAATAAGTTCTTTCTGAGTCCTAGATCAATATTTGAAACTCAAAGATTCTCATGAAAGCTCTTTTCGCAACTGCTATTCTGCTTTTAACATCATTCCTGCTTGGGCCATCGGTTGTAATTTTACTTCCTAAGTAACAAAATTCACTAACTTCTGTTATCGCATCTGGCCTTATTTTTATATTTAATCTACTAGTATTGGTATCATTTCTACTACCTCGATATGAATACCTAGTGACGTACTGTGTAATCCCTGTGCTCACAAATAGTAACAACAGCACGCAGATATAAATAAAAAGTAGGAAGTTTATTATGATTTTTATGGACTGGATAAAATAAACCTAATCAGATACTATGAATGACTGATAAATAAACAACTCCTTTGCTTTCTTAAAAAAAAATTAATAATCCATCAAGGATACTTACCTGAGATAGAGACTTTTATTTGTATTGTAAGGGCTTTAAGAAGATTTCCAAAATGATTCGGGGCAACATCCATTGCTAACCTTGCCAAGTCCTTGTATATAAGGAATATCGTTTGGTCCACATCATGGAGGTTCGTTGAACCCTCTATCAGGAGTACTAGGCCAGTTTTTGTCAGAGGAAAGACGGTCAGTTAGTTCCATCCATGTCTCTCTCTCGAAATAAATTTTTTAATGGATCTCTCACGTCATTATTGTGTGTGCAGATGATTGTTGTTAACTGAAAGGGTGCTAACCCCAAGCTTTACGTCCCCATACGATGGTGTCAGCGAGCATCAAACGTGGCATTTGGGAAGACGTGGGTTCAAATACTAACCGGACATCCAGATTTCGTTTTTACATTTTTTCCCATAATCACACCAAGCGAATGCCGGGATGATTCCTTCAAAATGCTATGTCCAAATTCCTTCCAGTTGCTTCCTCCCCTAACGGTTCTAACGACCTTGATTTCGAGGAGCCGTAATGGAGAGAAAAAAAAATAACAGCCCAGTGTACCCTCACTCCATACACATAGCAGAGAGGTTTCAACCCAAATGACTGGTACGCAGTTTGGTGATTTGGAATTGTACGCCCCCACTTCTTCTACCCTACTAGCCAAATACTGAGAGATAAAAACTTTATGCATCGTTCATGATCGTGACAGCTTACATTGTGTCCTTGAGACTTCATCCCAAAGAGGCGGTAAGTATACGACGGCGAGGTAGAAAGATCTAGGCCTGGCAGCGAAAGTATGCTTTTAGTCCAAAAATGTATTTATTTCTTTACGTAGTCTCCCTTTCTTTCAATGCACTTTTCCTAAGGTTTCACCGATGAACGGATTCAACACTCAAGTGCGATTCTAGGAGCTGTCTGATGGCTCATTGGTTAAGGCGTCTTACTGGAAATCGAACGGTCCCTGGTTAGATTCTCTGTATCTGGTGGAATTTTCAAAGGCCCTTGTCGTGTAACGTAAGAACGCCAGAACGCTTTCGTGATTCGATCTGCACGTTAAAATGTAGGTCCCATGTACACCCTACGATAGGGGCGTACTGAGCAGGTCGCCAGGTCATTACGACCACACGAGTTTAAAATACCAATCTACGGCTGCTATCACACACCCAGTTGACTCAAAACCCAAAATAGGTGGTTGACAAAGGGAGACCAATTTGGGGAATAACGTGGATGTTTAAACAATTCAAACTTCTGATCCCTTGGTTTTTCATTTCCACAGCACCTTTGTGGGCAGGTGCACTGTCCAGCTAAAAGAGGATTTCTTTTTTCTTTTGTAATCCACGTCTCTTCTTTCGGATTTTTTCATCTAGCTAGTACACATGTGTAGTATTGGAAAGTTTTTGTTTTACATTTTGCAATCAATACAAAAATTCCTTTTGCATCCCAGAAAACAGTGACTATGATTTTTCTGCAGATGAAATCGGCTTCGCCTTGTATGGTGCTGAGCTACCGGCTTCCACCCACTGTTTTAATTGCTGTTTCGTTTCTAGCGTGCAGCAGTGGTGCCAAGTCTTAGCCATAGTGACAAATCAGCGCACGGCAGTGGTTGAATCCTGTTTAAAACAGTCCAAACACTAGTGAAAAATTAGTATTTGATCAGCATTTAACAACTCGGCACCCATCTTGAACAAAGCATTTTAATATTTAATTACAAAGCGTGGTGGGTGAGCGGAAATGCTTTGGCCTCGCATTCTGGAGGACGCGGGCTCGAATCCCCGTCCGGCAATTCAGATTTCGGTTTTCCATGGTTTCCAGGAATCATTCCAGGCGGATGCCGGGATGGTTCGTACGAAAGGCCATGGCCGGATTCCTTCTCGCTCCTTGCCCCCTGTCCTTTGCATCTCTAACAACCTTAACATCGACGAGGCGTAAAAGGTAAAACCATACGAAAAAATATTAATTTTTGATGTAAAATGTGCAGTACTCTTTCTTCTGCCACGGCTACACTCTCAGATATGTCGTTTAACTTAATAGTCACCAACCACACTATACCATGTTGTGCACTTTCTCGATGTTTTTATTTGTGGTTGCAGTTTTTAATCGTCCTTCTCGCTGTTAATTTCACGAACTGTACAGCCACGTTTAAATTCAGCCACCCATTTCTTTTTTGTTGGAAGTGAAGACGCAAACTCATAAGTCTTTACCAAAGTCGGTTGGATTTCCCGTTACGATAAACCGTCCTTTTTTTCCTCATGGGTTTGCGCCTCGACGACGTCGAGGTCATTAGCTAAGGGAAAATGAACGGGAAGGAATTCAGCCATACCTTTTGAAGGGACCATCCCGGCATTCACCTGAAGTGATTTCGGGAAACCATGGAAAAACGAAATATGGACGGGGTTTCGAACCTGCATCGTTCGGAATGCGAGGTGAGAGCGCTACTGTTCACCCATCACGCTCAGTTAAATCGTCCAAAATCGTGAATTTTACGACGGCACGATATTCCAGATAATCCATTTCAACGAGACACTTACAACATGTCTACTTTAAACAGTCGTATAAACGAAACCAGAACACACATCAATTATAAACTTGACATACGTTATTGCAACACGTATACCAACACCACAAAAAAACGCATTGTTAGCAACGACATCTGAGTAAGGACCAGAATTTTTCATTTCACCCGCATATACAAACAGTACACCAGCCTAAAAGCAACAGGCTGAGCAAAGATTGTGTGGTGACGGGCAAAGTAAATGCGTAAGTTTATGTATGTGAAATACTTGAAACATACTGAACGAAGCTAGACGTTTACTTTTATATATGTAAAACAGTATCCTCAATTTGTAACATCTTCACCTAAGCCAATATAAGAAACTTTTTGAGATTTAAATATTACTTTTGAAATAAATTTAAAACAATCAACATGCGGGTATGAATAGATAATACTGAAATGATTAATAACATATTCCATAAATATCAAATTCTTAGTGTCACAATTTTCTTTAGTGTACTCAGTCCCCTTCTAGAAGGATGATGCAGAAAAAGAAAAACCAACTGTAAAAGATAGAAGAAACGTAAAACCAGCAGCAGTTGTCTCAACTTAAAAAAAAAAAAAAAAAAAAAACCGAACAGCAATAGCCAATTCATACAGTGATGGCAAAGGGGTTATTTCCAAGTAATTATTAACATGCAGATAAGTAATAAGATGCAAGTTTGTTACTTTCAAAACAAAACGCACACATAGCTAGGAACACACAACCATAAATTAAGAACCACGATTCTGGACTGCACAAGTATCCAGACAAAATGAAAAACAATATTAACAATTACCACTAACGCTTTAGAAAAATTAACCCCACAAAACATTTTAACGTACCAGCTGCTCAGAACAACAGAACGAAAAGTCAATTAGCCTATAATGGCAGCTCATAACTCAATCGAATCGCTTAATTCTATTTACTCACATTGATAAGATATCAACAGCAACGCTTCCACCACTGAAACAGTAACAACATGCAGCTAACTTTGATTCATTTTGCTTTCCTTAGACAGCGGAATGCAAACACTGACAATTCCTATTATTTTTTTACTGTGTGTAACCCCGAAATTTGATATAAGATGTTTTTCCCATTTTTGCCACTAATTCACACAAAGTTCGCATTGAAATCTTATCGGAAATAATAGTATAAATGTTGGCTGTGCGATGTATTTAGCAAGGGTCATTCTGTTTATTTAAAACTAGCTTCTATTATATTTTTATCTAAAAGTTTTTAATCATTTTTCCTGATATTTTTCATTATCTTGGTCGAGCCAAAACGGCCACTGTCAAAAGAGCAACTGGTCTGCAGACTACTGCAAGGCCACGGAAATGAGCATCCTGTATTCAACAATGAACAAGAAGCATGGGTCACATCCAACTCTTCGGGGTAAAAGTATGAGAAAGGAAGCTAAATGGAGGACTCAGAACAACCAGACTGAAAGTATAGAAAAACTGAAACAAGAACCATGAACAATAAAGCACACACCAGGCTACTCGTACCTTAAATTAACAATTCAGTTGGCAGTTGGAAACCAAAAGATTGATTTCGAAATAAGGATCATTAAGAGACATGATCGAATCTCCTACATCAAAACTGCGTCATATACGAATGCAAGCCAAAATTGAGGAATAACTGGTTGTTTTACTGCGCAGTATTTCTGCCAACATTTTCCTTGTGTAAATTCCACAAATGGAACCACCAGGATATGGCTCCTACAGAGTGCTGAAGGATATAGAGTGAAAGGACCTGTTTGTCGGTGCATCACCCGTTTTCAAGGAATAGTAGACGTGACAGGTTCGGTCACCAGGATCCTAAGCAAAGAATGGAACAGTAGTTGCTCAGATACCAAGGCTGTCGATGGGAAGGGTAAAACCTCAATGCATTTTATAGACTTGCGAATCTTTAAAAATCAAAGGAGTTTTTGCTATGTTAGAATTTACTTGAAAAGTCCCGAACATAAAAGCAACGATCTGCATGTGAAGCATTCTGAGAATGTTCGATGGCATCACAAAAGAACCCTACTCATATAAGAATTGGAATTAGATACCTACAGAAGGTAAATGTATAAGCGATTCACATCAAAACTACAGAGACTCCTAGAACTCATATTTTTTTGTCGAAATATATACAAGTATTCAGCTAATGTACATGAGATCACAAAGGGAGTCTCAGAAAAATAATACACACTGTCAAATTTCGACCATCCACGCTACAGAGGCAGCGCCTGTTAGATCTTAAAAACGTAAAGTATTAAAAATGTTCACTGCGACTACGTGCGTCAGACACAGAGCTACTGTTTATGGAGTAACAGAACATTCAAATTACAATTAGAAATATCTTGATTCCTCCCTTTATGGTGCTAAATTTTTGATCTCCACACACACATCGCAAACCACATCCTTGACAATATACTGCGAATACTTTAATCTTTGCCTGCAATATTTCATTAACCACCTTCGTATTATCAAAACGCTATGTGCAATCCCATACATTGTTTATGATATTTTTGATTAACCTTCTTTCCTCTTGCTATTCCCAGAATATAATTATTTTATACTTTATGAGTTTACTTAATTTTCTCATTCATCTGCAGAATTACATCTCAAATGCTTCCAATTTCATTCATCCTGACCTGTCTAGCGTCCACCCTTCTCTTGACACTATGATAAACTTATGTATGATATCTTCCTTATTTTGTCCATTAGTTGAGGATTCTATTTCCTTGAGGAATAAATTCTCTTACATTATCTTTAGCCACTATATTGTTAATGTTTATTCTTTTAATAGTTTTGTCATATCTGTAGCATTGCAGAAGATTTTGATTTCATATAACACAAATCTCTCTCTCAATATTATTCATTAAATTCTCTGTCATCACTCTGCCAGCTAACAGGACAATATCATCAGCAGTTACTAACCCAATGTCTCGCACTCCTGATACATTTTATTTTATTTAAACTTGAGTTTTATTTCACATTTGTGACTACCTTGGCGATCCCTATTCAGAAATACATGGGAATATTTTTAAGAATGACAAGAGTGAAAGCAGCGTAATGTTACAAGATTAAATACCACCGGAGTTCCCTTTAGGTCTTAAAGAAGTGGCTTCCCTTTGTCTTCCGCACACCCATGGCATTGATAATTTCTAACTCAACCAACATCTGGGTGGCCAGCAGGGAATTCGAACCCACGCCTTCCCGAATGTGAGGCTGAGCGTTACTATTCACCCTACATGCTTGGTTTAACTGAAGAGAGACCGCTATCATAGAATTGGTTAGAATATATAGAATTCTTTAAATCACAGGCACCCCGATAATAGCTTACATCAAAGCAGGCGGTAGTAAATTAAGATAATGTTCCAAAGACGAGGGCACTTAAATAGTCTCCCGCTGACATGAAATATAGAATGTGAAAGCCGGTTTAAGGTACACACCGAAACTCATCACCTCAAATGAACGTCTTGGAATTAGGCTGTTAAACCTGAATGGACAGTGAGGCTATTAAATGCGAGGGTTTTTGAAATTTACGACCCTTTCTTCTAAAAGCTTTACGGCTGGTCGACCACGACGCAATTAGAGCCGGGAGAGCACTGAGGGCAATGAAGCGAAAGGAACTGGAAAAAATTCGGCCATGGCTTTTTGAAGGAACCAGCAAGTCATTCGCACGGAAAGATTTCGGAAAAATCGAAATCTTGATTGCAGTGGTGTTACTATACCGTTGAGGACCATGGAAACTTCATCGCATGCCCCCCCCCCCCTCCCACTCGAGTACCGGATCTACGGGGAGAGGGGGCAACCCGGGGCACCCAATTCATGAGTGACTTTTTTATCAGCTTCGCTACTGCCCCGGGCGGCGAAAATGGGAGAGGCTGTTTGTTGAAGGTGGTCACCCCCTCTGACTGGGAGCCTGTGGCATTTTGCCCGTCCTGCCACCCTATTGTTGCGCCACTGCTTGAAGGCCGGATTGGGGATAGAACATGCGTCCATCTGAATTCAAAGCCCAAGCATGAATCACTCACTCACTCACTCAATGGGCACGACAATTTGGAAAAATCACGGTATGTAACTTGCTGTAGTAATAATTTGTTATCGTAGACTAAAACTGCTGTTCATTATAAAGCAAATGGAAAGTGGTGTCAGATGACTAGTCACAGGTAAAAAATGTGTACAGGTCTCAGGCTGTAGATTAGGTAGAAAAGAAATAGTCCAAATACTAAAAAGCTATAAAGAAAGTTGTTTGGAATTTTTGGGAATAATACAACAGAACATTTCTACATCATCTCAGTAATTGCAAAAAAAAAAAAAAAAAAAAAAAAAAAACCCAAAGATCTGGCATTCTTGAAGTTAAGAACTTGGCCTCATATGACAACTGTATTTGTTTTTCAGGGAAAAACATTTCTTGTTTTCATAAGTGTGTTGAAATGCTTAGATTAATATGAACTTTACATTATTCTATGACAACACTTTCTCAGAATCTCGTTAATAAAGAAAGCACCTGTAAGCACAAGCAAAATGCTCTCATCCTTTAAAAATCATTTGTGATGGATAGAAGATTCAGTAAATCAGTGGCAAAATAAAGGAGGATATAGGTAAATTTTGTAAGAAGCACAGGTACCAGAACTAAAGAGATATTTCAGGGGAAGTTTAGAGTGTGGAAGAAAGGTACCACTAAAAGTAAGGGGGAAACAGAGCAGTTCAGACAGAAAATAATAATGGGTAAAAATGTTTTTTGAAAGAAAGAAATGTATTGAATGTTCCTTCAGCAAGAGGATGGTAAGAAAGAGACCATAACAGAGAAATAACGCAATAGGGAAGTTGGAAACACACAAAATAATTAAACAAGGAATTAATAACAGTGAAAAGGGAAGACAAGGATGAATTCATGACGAATATTATGGCTTAGGTAGAAAGAAAGGGGAAAACAAAATTACTGGTGTAGAAATGTTTCTGGTTATGTTAAAAAATGAAAATATTTAACAATTTAATTTTACTGCATTTTACCTCACAACTATTTTCACCTTTGTCATTTCTGGACCTGCAGTTTAACGTGGAATCACAAAGATGAAACGTCCTGTGATAGATCATACGACCATGCAGAACTCCCAAAAATTGCTGGCCCCACTGGAATTTGTGCATGGGGTTATGAACTTCTGAGCAACCAAAAAATGAGGATTCAAACAATTAAGGGCAAGGATGGGAAAGAAGTTACTGAGGACGTGAAAAAGGCATAAATGTTAATCAAGTGATTTTTTGAAACTGTTAAGGATTGTCATATGATAATAGTATGGAAAAACTCTTGAGAATTAAAAAGCAGAGTCAGGGTAGAAAAGCATTATTAGGTAGGCAGAGTGGAACAGAATAGTGTGCTGTTCATAATTGTAATTATTGATTTTATTGTCTGCTTACAGTCAGCTATTAGGTTGCTTGCATATGAAATAATGATGACTAAGAGTGTTACAACAAGAGAGGACTTTATAGTAGGCTATCATGAAATGAAGACAAATGCCAATATATGCTAGCCAAATAAATAATGTTAACAGAAAAAAAACTGTTGTATGATTATTCAGTGGAGGGGGAGTTATTGGAATAAAATTCAAGTATCTTAGCACATGAATATCAGTTGGATCGGACACATTGGGCAGGTTTATGGGAAAAGTTTCAAAGTCCACATCTATTAGAAATGGTACAAGCCAAGTAAGGCAGCTAGGCAATGAAACATAAGACTAAAATGTTGTTGGATGATATGAGACACACATTAAGAGTAGATCCAATACCAGAGTTGAAATGGTTGCAAAAGAATGCAGCTAGATTTGTCTGCAAATTAAAAGAAAATACACTCAATAATTAGCATAATATAGGTGCTGGGTTGGGACTCACTAGAGACATGAGGCGAGCTAACAGAGTGGTGGGTATGAATAAGGCATATGCTGGAAATGTGGCTTGGATGAACAATGGTCGAAGAATTTAGAAGTACTATGTGGAACGGAAGAGAAGATCATGGCAATAAATTAGAACTTTGTTTTAGGCGTAAGGCAGTGGGAAAGTTTTCATATGTAGGTAAGAGACCAGAGAAGTACTGAACAATATAGCAAAAACAATGAAATAATTTAAAACAAAAATGCACACAGAGTATAAGAAGGTGTGTAAGAAAATTGGCTCCAATACACAAGCTTCATTAAAATTGATGATATGAGTGTGGGATCATTGAATAGGTATTCAAATGTTCAATCAACAATGTTTTGGTACATTTTTATTCAGTTGCGTATTTCAGGAGATATGAGATCCCAAAGCTATTGAAAATGTGTACCCACACACCCTTAAATTTTCTTCAGATATCACCGGTAGATCGGAAAAAAATCTGGATAGTGGCATTTAATAAAGGCTCTCAATGAAAATTGTTTAGGATGAGACACAAAGATTGTTTTATGTTTATACATTATTCTATTACCACCATGTAACAAAATTTCACAGATAAATGTGATCTACTCAACGAAAAATAGATCTGTTAAAAAAAAAGAAGATTTTTGGGGCAAATCCACACAACATACAATACAGGTATGAATTTTTTTTGTGTGTACCCAACTGACTTCAGCACTATTAAACAGGTATTCAAAACTGCAATTAGTGTTCTTTTGGAACATTTTTATTTAGTTGACCGTTTCACGTGGTGTGAGATCTCAAAATCATTTACAGTATATCTGCTTCATATAATTTTCTAATTGTAGGACTAAAAAACGTGAAAAAAATTCAAGGTGATAGCATTCAGTGAAAACTGGTTTGGGTATGGAGTTTCTTTTCAGATAATTCTATTACCAACAAACATAATTTTGCGATGCATAAAATAAGCTTTTCTCCAAAGCAACTTAAATCAGATATCAGGAAGCTCACTGGTTAATGCATACACCTTGGAACAGGGAATTCCAGTGGGACTAACCTGAACCTCACCTCTGGTAAACCTTTCCTTTCTCCATATAAAGAATGCTAGGAATCTCTGTGTTTTGGATTCCAAATTAAACTGTCGATACGGAATTTGCAGCAACTTCAAACTGAGACATCTGAATTACCTTTATTTACTTAGATAGGGTACACCAAGAAAACACAACTAACCAGTTATTAAACTTTAAAACTGAAAATAACTAAAAGTGGTTAGCTGAGAAACCCTACCGTATGTGCACCGGACACACATATCACAATTTTTTAAAGATTAATGTTGAGCCTTCGGCATGCAAATAATTTGAAATCTTCAACCTTGTTGCTGATGATCATATTTTCTTTAAATCTCAGCTCAATTCCAGGTCTTCAATCACATGATAAATTGTCCATTGTGCGAAACCCCAGGAAGAAAAAATGTGTTACCTTCTGGTCAATTAAAGTGAAATAACTACCGCTTGGCTTCAGGAATATACACTACAGCTTTCTTCCCATAAAATTCTCTATTTTTCATATCACAAAAGAAAAATGAATTTTATTTCTTTAAACTTTTAAATGTACAAGGCTTTGGCCAACAACATTAAAACAAAGCTGTTGTACTATTTACCATGAGATCAGTCTATTTAAAGACTAATAAAACTTGCCTGATATCAGAAAGTTACTATCACACTCCAATAAAAAGGCAATTAAATTTTATAATGATCCCCAGTTTGATCAGAATGTATTATGTCAAGCAGCTTGACATAAAAAGATAAGATAATCATATGACAGAGCCTATATTTTGTTGTAAATATTATCATACATCAAACAGAAATCGAATAAAGTTGCCATAAATTAAACTGAAAATACTTCGATTAGGTTGTGTGTTCCCATTGTATTTTTAGTGCAAACAAACTAGCTTGCAGCAATCCAAATCTACTAGTATACTAAAGGTATAAAGTGAGACTGATCTACTTCTACTTGAGAGGAACTCTAATATTAAATGAAAAGCTAGTCTGTTCAAAAAATATCGCTTTCTGCATCACAGCAGAGGAAAAAAACAAAAACAATTTCAAGTGACTAGGTTAAACATAATAAAAGAGTTTCCCTCAAAACTTAAAACTCCGCCTGATTTTTACCTACAGAGTAAATCCTTAGTCCAGAAATGGACCTAGACACTCCATTTGCTGCAAAAACAAGGAAGAAAAAAATATTTTAGACTTGGAGAATTCCCCCATCACCACAGCTAAATCAAAACAGAATAGCAAGCATAAACAGTTAAAATATTGCAGCATCAATAGAACACTTATGTGTTTTCATAAACTGATTTATCTAATAACTTGTGGAAACTGATTTTTTTTTTATAATGTAAGTTGATTAATGAGGGAAACTTCTGAAAGTAAAACTTAGTGACCATTTTCATCTTTCTTACTTAACAGAAAAAAAGTTATAAAACATTATAGTATTGCACACCCTGGAATTAAGAACTTTCATTGCTATTATCAGAACTGGAAACACTTTACATTTTACTGTATTTAGAAACACACCCACTCAAGAGAAAAACAAATAAGTGGAAAAGTATGCCACATTTTGGCTGTTACAGATATAAACGTACATAATTGTGGCCCTTTAGTAATCTGTTCACAATGCAACCCACACCATATGTTTAATCGCTAACTGTTAAGTAACCAAATAAGTTACTTAAACATTAAAAATATTTCATAACTTTTGTGAAAATGAAGAAATTGCTTCAAAAATACATGACACGAATCAAAAACTAATCGAACAGACCATGACATATATCATATGGAGAAAATTTAGCCCCATAATCAAAACATTTGCAGCAAAACAACTAAAAGGTGTTAAAGCAGTTTGATAATAATATTATAACTGGCAACATAAATTCTTTAGAAGTTGCAATAAAAAATTAAGAGTGCAAAAAAACTATAGCTATAATAAACTGGAACAGCCATTTTAAAAATGAAACCTAAGAATATAGCTAATTAATGTAGCTCTCCCAAACAAACATTTAGCTGCAAGAAAAATAAAACTATGTGAAATCAAATAACCAGTACACTGCTACACTTCTTTTTCCCTGTAAATGTCAAGTGCAAACAGTTTTACACACTAAAACATTTTTATCACAAGTATCATGCCAAATGCATAAAAAAATAATAATTAGAAAGAAAAATTGTATGCTCAATTAATGAAGTATTTCCTACAGAAAAATTGAATGAATCAACTAAAAGGTAACACCCATATCAAGTTAGCCAAAAACATTATTCAACTTGAAGGGTGTCACACAATGAACTGAGCTATATTATACATTCCAAACTGTAGATCACATACGACAGTTGTCTGTGAAAGGCTGTAATTAAATATTTACAACATTAACCACAAATGAAGGATAGTCACAGGTGCCACACCTTCCGAAAGTGTATAGGGATCTAATTTAACAAGATATAATCCCACTCTTTTACTACTTAAATTATTAAACACATAATTTTAAAAACATCATGGTTGTACTTTATTAATATATAAAAAATTTTAAGGCTTTGCTATATTAACATACATTCAGAATAACGAGTGATGACATTCATCTTATGCCAGATGCTACATTTTAGACAACTCGACCCACAGATTGAGTGCTCCCCCACTGTTCCAGCTGGAAAATAAATACCAGAAAATTGCTGCAGTGGCTTAATTCTTTTAGTGGCCTAAATTGAATGAGACATAGAGTAACCAGTCCTAAAGAGTGATATCATCAGATGTTAAATTATTTAGAGATAAAAGGTAGGCTACAATATTTTTATAACACTCCCAGAAATTAAAAAAAAAAACAACTTGTAAACGAAGACTAAAAGCCGTCGTTGATCAAAAATTGCCATATTAATGAGTTTATTTACAAAAAATCTCATTTTTAAATACTCTGCAGAGAACACAAAATTAGCTACCACATTGGTATGTATTAATTAGAAGCAACGTCCGTAATGGTATACGCATAACACAGAGTTCAAGACGCCAGCCAAACAAGTATAATCACTTGCTGATCTTCAAATGCAAAGTTTGAAGTAAGGTAAAACTTTACAAAAATAGGAACCTGATTAAAAAGCATTAGAGCATTGTGATTTTGGACAGACAAATGAGCAAACCCCTTCACACATCAGGTATAAATAAAAATTATTTGTGTTTGTGATTCCTAAAGGAACAATGTTCACACTTACCTCGTCTTCTCTGACTGGAACTCGTTGCCATGGATCTGTCAGAATTGCTAGTGGCATATCCGACTACTATTCACTCGCTAAAAACTTCGATTTGTGTAGATCCCACAATAATACACATTCATGCGTCCCTCGCACCCGGATGTTACAACCAATATGGCTAAAAAGTATACGACACAAGTTATTAACAACTACGTTAATGCTACTGACATCTGCCCTCACGAAAACAAACAACACTGCCATCTGCAGAGCGTCAGTAGCACCCGACGCTCCATCGTAAGATCTTTGGTTATAAAACAACAGAAGAACGCGTAGCAAAGAGTTTTAAGTATATTAACAGCTTATTCAGCGATAGTACTTTCAACAATATTTTTTTATGGTATGAGAATCTGATTTCATTCAAATAATATATGGTGTTACAATACTTTTACAATTCATTTGGATTAACTTCAAGGTTTCATCAAGATGAACATTATTAAATCAGTAACCAAATGAAGGATCAAGGGAAAGAATGATTTCAGTCAAAAAGTTGAAAACATGTTTTAGCACTTTCTTCTTCTTTGAATCACACGAAACACGTGGGCAATATGCTTTCAGTTCTCTTTAACGAAAGAAGAAAGATTCATCTCACGGAGGCAGGGGCGCCGACTCTGTGGGCGCTCGGGGGCTCTGGCACCCACGAGATGTAAATAGTGGGTGCGAAGCACCCATGAGCATAGGCATCAACAGTAATCACTAATCAGTAATCGAGTTGGAGCGACACCTGTATTAGCTACGTCACTCGCCGCCTGGCGAGGCAAGACGTCTCGACGAATTCGCGCTTGTTTATGATGTGAGTGTGCACGTCATGCCAAGGAGAAAAATATAAACACTATGTTAAATCATACCTAAAACTATCTACTGTATGGTAAGTGTTGGTTTGATTCGTAAAAAGCCGCACACAGGCAAATAAAGCAACACGACCCCGCGCAAATCCTAGCCCGCCATCCGTCGTGCTTCACTCGTCACCGCACCGCCGTGCTTTTGCGGCCACGGCTCGCTGATTTTCTCATGTGACTCACTCGTTCTTAGTCGAGCTGGTGAACAAAACATATGATTTAAGAGCACGCTGCGCTTGATGTTATCGTGTTTATTTCGGAAAATTATTAGTTTCCATAGATAAATTCGTCCTTCGAAATCATAAACTGAAGAACCCTCCACCAATAGCTATTTTCAGCTTATTATAGCTCGGCAAAATCCAACCAGAAGATGTTATTTCTGCAAATTCAGTTGAACAGAAGAAAAGGTACAATTTTAAAAGTGGCAGACAATTATTTTATCGCTGTTAAAATGATGAAGATATAGGTAAAGGGATTTGCCAAGCCTGTAAAGAAACCATGTCTAGTGGCATTTCTGCGCCGAAAACATCATAGAGATGAGTACATTAAGGCACTCACTTGAGGTGGTTTTTCATCATGAAATAAAGCTTTAAAAAGAATGAAAAGCATGAAGTTCACTGTTTTTCTGTATTGCATAGAGCCAATTTACACTGAACGCTATCAAAAAGTAAAATACTGTATATGATATGAAAACAAATCGTTTTTTAGTGACCGGAGACCTAGCCATAAGGGACCATGAGGACGAATATTCAAATTGCATTCGATTTTGAAGCTGTATCCACAGGATATTTTAGAGTTAAACATGTGGCAATAAATATGGGCGGTTGTCATACGATATAACTAATGAAGCGTGTGCAATTTTGAGTGGCGAAATACCGCATAAAATAATAAAAGTAGTGCAAAATGCAGTCTGCTATTCAGTTATGGTTGATAAAACAGCGATATTTCCAGTAATGAACGCGCCTCACTCTTCTTTCGTTACGTGGACGCAAAGTGTAATTAATATACACGAAATTTTTATCGGCCTCTATGAAACGGTATTAACAATATCCGACAAAATTTGTTTGAAATTTTGAATGATTACAGTACTAAGAAGATTCTACATAAATATCGAGATGAGTAGAGGTATATATACAGACAGTACTTCTGATGTTGAAGGGATTGGGGATTAAAGCTATCGAAGCAAGGTCAATTCATGTGCATTGCACCACGCACTCGTTAAACCTGGTTGTTCAAGAGACTATAGAAGTAGGTACATGTAAAAAGCCATTTTTTTAGCGCGTTGTTGCCATGCATGGTTCAACGAAACACCAGGCTTGTGTTTTCGTATATCTTACTTAAAAACTATTCTAAACAATTATAGTGTGCTGTTATGTTTTTTGAACGACACAAAAAGTTATGAAGATAATACCTGCGCAAAAGCAATATGGTTTTTAAAAAGTCTTCAATCTTTTGAATCTCTTTTTATTATCATTTCTGATAGAAATTCTCGTTAGTTTCGAAGCTTTAAACGCTAATTTACATAAGAATTCTTTCATTCTGCAAAAATCTGTAGATAATACTGTCAAGAACGTCGTATCATTCCAACGAACTGGCGAAAAATTTCAAAACCCTTGGAAATCGAATCTTGACTCAGTTTTTATATTGGATGATCAACAAATCAACATTAATAAGTTCAAAAATAATGAGGTTAAATAGACATTTAGACGATTCATCAAGTGAACCGCATTAATCTTCCTCGCGCGCTGACTGACATAAAAATGTATCTTGTAGTTTTAGATAAAGTCATTGGCCTTAGTGACCAGCACTTTATTAAAATTGCTATGACACATTTGAGTAAGGTGGGACTATTTCTTACTGATTAAAATGATGCAAGCAGCAGTTACGTGAAAGAGTCACACGAAGATCTCATTGATGTGGATCGTTTGGTTCCTCATCGTGCTATTAGTAATTGCATGAAAAAAAATGCCAGACTGATCAATGTGAAAAACGGTTTTATATATATATTGTAGTGTATCGCTACACTACATGGTATATTCGTGGTATGCTGGGCTATCGGCTTAGGTAGATGGACACGTGAGACATAGGGTGACAGAGCTGCTCTGGAATGCGGCCTTGAGCAGGTAGCGAGGGCCGTTAGGTGTGTGGAGAGAGGACAGTTAGCTGCGGGCAGCGTGGTTGCGTGCATGGAGTCGAGATATGAGTGAATGTGATGTGCAGCGGCTAAGGTTAGCACGCACTGCTGTGGTGTTCTTTGTTGCATGTGGCCTGCGGGGATGAGGCAACCGGCGAACTTACAGATAGGTCGTCGCCGATGGAAGACCACTAGAAGCCGACCCGGTGCCTTCGAAATATGGTAACCATAGAGTGATCTTGGTAAAACCCCCGAAGTGTCGTATTGATGACCAAACCTGCACCCTAGAGATTCTCACTGACCCGTGGTGTTTAGTGGAAGGACACTTAACAACACCTGCGGAATGATACGTGTAACTATTACATGAAACGTTGATTGATGCATTGTATGTGAAAAGGAATTGTTATAATAAATATCAATGTTAGTTGTACGTGAAACGGTGTTGCCGACCTGTTCAGCACAATTCCAATTCCTCTCTTCATTAATGTCATATAATAATAATGGTTTCATTAATGATCAATTAATTAAAAGAAAGAATAATTTAAATTAAGAAGGGGAGTACAAATTGTACGCTTCAATATATATATATATATGTACAGATGGCAGCACTGGTATGCGGCAGGTACTGGCTTGTTCTGTAGACTCTTCTCTACAGCTCCAGTTGGCGGGAAGCTTTAGCATTGAACGGGTGTGTGTTACCGTTTAAAGTATGGAACCCTGCGCAGATGGTCCGTCAATGCGATTTAAGCAACGTGCAATCATCGAATTCTTGATAGCAGAAGGTGTCACCCCGAAAGAGATTCATCAAAGAATGCAAGCTTTTTATGGTGATTGTGTCGATGTGAGTACTGTGAGTCGCTGGGCGATTAAGTTTAAAGATGTTGAGGTGGGACCATCTGACTTGCGTAACAAACAAAGAGTAAGACGTCCTGTGACAGCAACCGCCAAGTTTCACAAGCAAAAAGTTGACAGACTGATTCAGGACGATCGTCGTATCACTCAGAGAGAAATTGCAAGGGTAATCGGAATTTCACAAGAACGTGTGGGTCACATTATTGCTTTGCTTTGCTTGGTTATCGGAAGATCTGTGCTCGATGGGTATCTCGGATGCTGATGCCTGAAACGAAAGCGACCAGAGTTCAAATTTGCCAGGAACTCCTCTCGCGTTACGAGAATGAAGGTGATGCTTTCTCCATTCAATTGTGACAGGAGACGAAACATGGGTACACCATTACGACCAGGAGACGAAACCCCAGTCTATGGAATATCGACACAAGGACTCGCCCCAGTAAAAGAAATTCAAAACACAGCCATCATCTGGAAAAATCATGGCAACAGTGTTCTGGGACGCAGATGGTGTTATCCATGTTGATGTCCTCGAACGTGGGGCAATAAATTCAGAGTGTTACATCACAACGCTGCGAACTTTGAAACGATGGCAAACAAGGGTCCGAAAGGAAAAAGGAAATGTTTTCCTGCAGCATGAGAATGCCAGACCACACACTTCACGTGTCAACACAGCAGAACCTCAGAGACTGAATCTCACCACCGTACGGCATCCTCCATACAGTCCAGATTTGGCACCGTCTGACTTCCATCAGTTCCCGATAATGAAAGAAGATCTGCGGGGTCATCATTATGCTTCTGATGAAGACTTTGATAGAACTGTGAGACTGTGGTTGCAGAAACAGACTTCTTCCCTGACGGCTTCAGAAAACTGGTTCATCGTTGGCAGAAATGTATTCAATTGTCTGGTGATTATGTGGAAAAGTTAATATTGGTAATTAAAGAAGACATTCTAAGGATTATTTCTGTGTTTGGTTTACTAAAACATTCCCATTCAGTCCCGAGTTATGACGTTAGAGGCATTATTTATCATTCAACCTTCGCATAATTTGGTATCATCAAATTGTAAAAAATCGTTTAAACTATTCCAGTATCGGCATGCACCGCAGAACGATCATTAAAAACTTATTTGAGGAGTACTATGGTTCAGCAAAGATTGAATGATCGGATGGTAGTGCACGTAATCCGAGAAATAGCGAATGATGTGGACCTACTAGATTTTGCTGATACATTTATAAATAGAGCTGTAGTTTGACAAAATAAGTTTGCATTGAAAAAATTGACATTATATAAATTAAAAATGTAGCTTCTTAAAAAGGTTTATTAATATTGATTTGTTGATCATACAATTCTTAATAAAACTGAACATGAAGTATGGCTAATACATATATCCAGCTAATAAAAATTACGGTACACACTGTTAGTATAACGATTTCATTTTTATATTTGTATTATTATCATGATACGAATCCATTCATTATTGTTCAATGAAGTATTTTCTACGAAACTTTTTTTCCAATCTCCTCTGTATATTAATTAATAGCTGTACCTGCGACTTCATTCACGTAACGATCCTTGCGGACACTAATCAAATACAATAAACTCCTGATTTCTGCTAGGAAGACACAAATTATTGGTTATCTATCTATAACTGTTATAAATCTGTAACTTTATAACTCAATCACGTTAAAAAGGCTGAACCCATTTTTATTAAATTTAGTGTGTTTCTGGCGTGGAATAGAATTTATAAAATGCAAAATCTTTCTTTCCTACTGTGCCTGTCTGTTCGCTCATTACTTGAAATCTACCTTACGGATTTAGATGCGATTTTCACTGTTACGTAAGACTATTTTGTGCCTGCGACTTCGGTCATGTTTGTCAAGGATTTTGAAGGTTTTTATTTAGTTTGAATGAAACCCTAAATGTTTTATTGATAAAAAGTAGCGTATGTTATTCCCTGCCAAATCAGCAGCCCGCCAGTGAAAGTCTCGTCGAAACTAGTTCACACTCTTTGCCATTTCTCTTTTTCTTAAAAAAAAAAAATTAAAAAATGAGTCATCAAGTGGGCATGAGCAACCATGAGGTTTTCTAAAACTCGGCGCCCCAGCACGGAGGAACAGTGATCTCAGTCACAGCGCTCGATCAGAGTATAATGATAGTTACCAGTTGAATGATAACACCTTTGCAACTGTTTAATTTATTTATTGTTGCGTCGTACGCGTTTCACCTCTGATTGAGGCATCATCAGCGACGAATCTGCGTTACAGTTTTTATATACAGTTTTATACATTTTTATCTTATTAAATTGTGAACATGAGATATTTTTATAGCTGACATTTGTTAATATAGTATGCAGCTGCGCATCTCCGTTTTTCTTATCCAAAGCATGTTTTGCTTGTCTCATATTTACAATATTGTACTTTCTCATCATTCAGTCGTCTGTTGGGTCCAGCTGGTTTGCCTATGTCTTGTCTCTGGTGCGATTTTACGTCCTTCGGTTGTCTGCTGTGGCCATCTTGTTTGTGTATGTCATATCTCGTGCCGATAGCGTGAGTTTTGAAAAGTGTGTTTATGCGTGATGATCTTGATAGTGTGTTTTATATATATGTGTATTGGGGTTTGTTAAAGTTTGTGTTTATTTTGTTTTGTTTGTCGAGTTTGTGTATATTAGATTGAGTGACGTTTTATTTGTGAGGTTTACCTGGTCATTTAGTACAGGGGCGGCACTAGAAAGTTTTTCAGGTATGCGAGATCTCATTGTTGCACCCCAAATATTCAGTCGCTTATTCATGATTAAGGTGTCCATATAGACAGATTGAAGATAACATACAATTTTTATATCCTATTAATATTATATATGTAAATGTTTGTATGCTTGGATGTTTTTACTGTTTCACGTCGAAACGGCTGAACATCTTATGATAAAATTTGGAATATTGTGTTGGCTATCTTCTTTTATACCGATCTAAAAAGTAGTTCCCGTGGGATTTAAATACGAATACGTGTATGAATGCGTTATGAATTTCACTCGAGCAAAGCCGCTGCCAGAAGACAGTCTTTATATATTAATAATAACTCAAACCTCAGAAAGATTAGTATAGGATAGCAGCGGTATGAATGAGAAATAACAGCTGTAAAAAGGAATACTAAATGTGTGAAAAGGTTTCTAACAAACAAATGAGAAAATAAAATCATAACTAAAAGTCATAGATTTTCATCTTCATCACTTTTGTCCTTGGACAATATTATTTTCTATACATGAAATTGCAAGATCTGACAGTCTATTTAGTGTTTGCGTTTACCGTAAATCAGTTTTAATTTACTGAGACTTTGTTCTCCTTTAGCGACAGTTACAGGTGTGGTTGTCAAAATTCGAAGTGTTGTACACACATTCGGAAACATATCCTGCCAACCATTTTGTTTCATAAGTTGAACTTTTATTGGTTCTGCTGATTCAAGCCCCATCAACAATAGTTTCAGTTTTAAGTTCCTCAATCAATTCACAACCGAATATGTCACATTTTTCTCCATCAGTTATACTTATTTTTAAATGCGCGCAGAATTATTCCGATTCTGACTTTTCGGGAATTGTTTTGACGATGTGTAAGAACGACACTGTATCATTAGATTTGGATAGTTGTATAAGTTGAGTGACCAACGCACTCTCAATTGTATCGATCATGTGCCAAAACACGTTCATTGTAAACAATTCTTCTGGACCCGGTTGCTATTTCATCTACGGCCTCATACTAATAAAATATTTGGTTTCTTCGGTATCTGACTAGCTTAATAGTAGGATACATGCCACCCTGAGAAGCAATTTCTCTAGTTGTTATCAGAGCAGATGAATAACCCTGGTATTTCTTTCTCAAATTGCCAGCTGTTTTCGTAAATCCACTTTCAGGCTGCATAGCCTTGCTTAGAATACTTACCTGAAACTATGACCTTAATTTGCTCCATGATCTGGCTCAGGGACAAGACCTCTGTTGCTGCAACTGAATAACTCGTTTCCAGAAGGGCGTCGTGAACTGAAGAGTAGTGATAATGAACTGCAGCAAAGCTAGAAACTCTATTCTCAAAACAATTTTTGCAAATTTTTTTTAGCGATAGTCCATCTAAGTGCTTGGATGCCACTTCATCACTTTGTTGATAGAACAAATATTTTTAAAAGAATTCTGGAAAAAGATACCGATTTAACTGATGTTTTGGCGGCACCTGGTATTACTAAATTTAATGAAAGCTACATAGATTAAAAAATTCTCGAAGATATTGGTTCAGAATTCTGCTTTGGACACCTTTGTTTCTTCCTATCATACTGAATCAATTGTCATATCAAAATCGAACTCTTTGAAAATGCATATTCGAAAAATGACTTTGATGATTTTTTTGGGGATTTTTCCATTGCTCAAATAATTATTTCATTTCTGTCTGCAGAGTCTAAGACAGACCATTTTGAAAAATCATCATAAATTGTACTTGGAACAGGCGACAGTGGTGGTATGTCTGGTATATCCCATTCTGTAATATTTTTTACTGCAGACGAAGTTAAAGCCATAGTTAAATCTTCTCGTACATGCTGCTCTTTATCATCATGAGCCTCGTCTGAAGAACTTCTATTAAATGCGTTTTCTTCCATCGCGTGTTGAACGATTCAATGACGTCTCAACAATAAAAAAAATTTGCAAGCAATTTTGAAATCTTCTCAGTTTTGCGTTGGTTTAGATTTATTTTTAAGTACTGTGCGCCTGATTGTTAGCACATGTCTGTTAATATTTCCGATACAAACGTTTACTGCAGTCTCCTTAGGTACTATATGGTAGAAATAGACAAGTAGGTTGAATCTCTCCCAATGAACATGCACCCGCCTGAGAATGTGTAGCGAACGCAGTTGTTCGCTTGGCTCATAAGTTACATATTTGTTAATTATGAAATCAGGACAGCAAGTTTCATGTTAAGAAACCAGACAGAGGCATCGACCGGGGATTTAGAGTGCTGACAGTAAGGAAAAAGTGCGCAATGGTCGAGCTAAGGAGGACAGATGATTGGATTGATCGGCCTCATCATTGGTCTACCATTTGCCCCTCCACTTTAGGACCATAGTGGGAGGTGGTGTAAAAACCTCTGCACGGGTATCGGAGAGTGTCTTGTCTTCATCAATCAGTCGCAGCCAACCACAGCCGGAGCAGAGAGAACGCAGACGTCGAGCCTCCCTCCGACGGCCGTGGCCGCGGGGTGGCGCCTCACACGAAGAAGATGGACAGCGCATAACAGGTTGGCTCTGCTATAGGGTATGGTTGGACGTGGAAAGCCATCATTGAATCATAGATAGGGAGTTAGGGTCCGCCACAATACCTAGAGCTGGGGTTACTGGTCTTTATAATCGCCCACAGTCAAAGAAGCTCTTGCTGTCCTCAAAGTAAATGTCACACTCATGCAGTTATAATAATCAACCTAGTTTCAGTTACATCATAGCGTGATGTTGGAAGGTAGCGCAATAGCACCTTACGTTGTTATCAGTATTCAGCAGTAGTCTCAATGCATACCATTTGTATATTTTGTACAGTTGTGATAGTAAAAGTTGTACATAGTACATGTTTATGAACTTATTCACCCTGATTAATCCTACCACGAATGTCTCCATCCGATCCCAGATCAACTGCTATGATCGATCCTTACCCATTCGCTCATTCCTCTCATCAAATCTGGCCAAGTCTCCGTCCGGCCTGCTGCCAGGTTCGCCATAGGTCCCCATAGGTTTACCGGTGTCCAGGTGGGGGCACTACAAATGAACTCCAAGACTACATCCCAAAAGATAGGAAACGGGTGTGGGAGGCGCGGTTCCGGAGAGTGTTAGTTAGTGGACGAGTTGTGATTTTCTTGATTCGAGTAACTCGAGTCGCAACTCGATGTTACGCGATTCTATGACGACATACGGCTATGCATCAAGCTGAAGCTTTTACGCTTATAAACGCTTCTGGATGATAAGTGTGTTAAAATAATATGTGAACAGCAAGCTGGGTTATTGCACAATTTATTTTTCATTTTTGGCGCACACGATCGATCACTGCAGTTTCGGCGCCCCCATATGATGGCGCCCTGTGCGGTCGCACCGCCCTAGGGCCGCCACTGATTTAGTACCTGTTTTCCTTCATTTTTTGACTTTTGAATATATAAATTTTCCTGTATAGTGAGTGTGTTGTGTCTGTGGTTGTTGATAGTGAGAATTTGCATATCTGTGTTTATGTTTGTTCGTGAATGGTCATTTTCTATGAGGTGTTCGGCGAATGTTGAATGGTTACAGTATTTTAATGCTCTCATGTGTTCTTTGTTTATATTCCATTGAGTATTCTAACAAATGCACACACCGAATCGCAAACATTTTCAAGAAAACAAGGCATCAACATTGCACTGCAAACTGACAACTTAGTGCAAAAAGAAATTAAACCCCTCTCAGACACAAACAAATACCACAACTCAGGCATTTACCAACTCACCTGTCAAAAATGTGAAGCAATATACATATGGCAAACACGAAGACAGTTCCTAATCAGATACAAAAAAACACATGGAAGCATTAAAATATAGTAACCATTCCACATTCGCCGAACACCTAGTAGAAAATGACCATTCACCAACAAACATAAACACAGATATGCAAATTCTCACTATCATCAACCACAGACCCAACATACTCACTATACAGGAAAACTTATATATTCAGCAGGCAAAAAATGAAGGCAAACTGGTACTAAATGACCAGGTAAACCTCACAAATAAAACGTTACTCAATCCAATATACACAAACTCGACAGACAAAACAAAATAAACACAAACTCTAACAAACCCCAACACACATATATATAAAACACACTAACAAGATCATCACGCACACACACACTTTTCAAAAACTCGCGCTATCGGCACGAGACATGACATATACAAACAAGATGGCCACAGCAGACAACTGAAGGACTTGAAAGCGCACCAGAGACAAGATATAAAGAAACCAGCTAGCCCCAACAGACGACTGAATGATGAGAAAGCACAATATTGTAAATATGAGTCAAGCAAAACGTGCTTTGGATAAGAAAACGGAGATGCGCAGCTGCATACCATATTAACAAATGTAAATAGTAAATAAATGTCAGCTATAAAAATATCTCATTTTCACAATTTAATCAGATAAAAATGTGTATAAAATTGTATATAATAACTGTAACGCAGATTCGTCGCTGATGATGCCTCGATCAGAGGTGAAACGCGTACGACGCAACAATAAATAAATTAAACAGTTGCAATGGCGTTAACTTTCAACTGGTAATTAATTAAGCAACTTTTTTTATTTTCTCACATTTATACAGCCTCATATCTAGATACTAAATTAGGCCCTATTACATACATTTTTTTATTATTGATTAAAGGTTCCACCAGTATCGCTGGTTTAATGACTGGTTAATCTGGCCTCTCAGCTGTGTGGATTACCGGATAGCCTCCACAGTCTCCCGTCCCCGCGAGGAGGCAGGCCAAACCTGTTATCTGGCGAACCCATGTTAACAGTTTACTATTTTATAGTCTAAGAAAGTTTTATGAAAGCAATTAGCATATTTTTCCGCTTCACTTAGCTAATTGGTAACTGATACGAAATGATAAATTATTAAATATTAAACAATATACGTTACAGATGAGTCAGTCAGTAAATGAATAACAACATTTACATTGGTAGTTATTTGACAAATACAGTGCGAGCTTACAGTTGTTTGTCGGTTAGTGAATACATGATCACATTACATCAGGTTGTATTACAATGAATTTCTAACAAATTTTTTTTAAGATACAGCTCTACTGGGATTTACAATACATGGGTTATTATTTCGACAGTTTCTACATGCATACATTAGTACTGCCTGCTTCGCTTCTACATCCTTGAACCAGTTCGTGTGTTATCGAAATTCCGTTACTATTAATTTGTGACTTGTTTTTTGAAAGGTATTTTTTTAAACTATATTAAAGGGATGGTGACATTCCATATCTTTCCTCAATGCCATTGGTCAATTTTTATGCCTTTTAGTAATACAAACACTGCCCATTTTTATTTGCGTCTGTTTGTGCTCAATACGCACGCGGTCTGTGAGGCATTAACCTCGCTCGCTAGGTGCTGTATCGCCACTGCTGACCACTGTAAATTCCGTGGCGAACACGACCTGGCTCCGGCTTTGTAAACATTAATAGTTCCTTGACTATCAATTACATGATGTTTATATTGTAGTACGCCAGCTAAGGACGCTACATCTTGGAAGGATATAACTGTTATTATTATTATTTACATCTTTCTGTATTCACCACACTATTTCTTCCACCGTTATGATCCCGGAAACAGTCAACCATTCCTGGTCCGTCTGGCATTTCCAGCAGAACCGGATTGGCCGACCCGTCGGGATCACTTCCGGTTACCGGAAGTTCTCGCACTATTCTGCTCGTACAATGCTCTCATTAGCCTAGATACGCTTGTGCAGCCGCTGTGGTCCCGGAGGTGGCCTGCCCCGCCCGACTAATGCTCGGTCCAGATACTTTTTCCTGTGTAGTTTAGACACTTTGTCTGATAGGTTGTCAAGCCTGCTCCATAATTGCTCGTCCAGGATTATATCCCGTGTTAGCATGTTCCGCATTTCACTAACGTCCCCTGTTCTTACCTCTTCCGTTTCAGGACACTCCCATAAGACGTGCTCTGGTGTTCCTTCTGCGCCACACTCACATGCACTGGTTTCCTTCAAACCTCTTTGGTATAACATTTGGTTATTTGGTCCTTGTCCGGTCATGTAATGTATTAGCCCAGGTGAAGGATTAAAGAATCCAAGATTCAGCCTCTCTTGGACATTTGGAAACACGCTGTATAATCTTCTGCCTGTTTGGCTGCTGTCCCAACGGGCTTGCCACTCGGAGAGGAGTGCGTTTTTAATTTCCATCACAGATTGTGTTACTACTCCCACAATCTCCTGCACCTTGGCCTGATTTTCTTTACGCAGCCAGTATATGGCTCTGCGTCTTCTGATCTCGAGATCCAACGGCCATACCCCTACTAATATTGTGAGTGAGTCAGCAGATGTAGTAGCATAGGCACCACTTAGCCGTATAAGAATGCTTCTCTGCACTCTCAGTACCGCCTTACGAGATTTCTCCTGCAGTAGTTTTTGCGCCCAGACACTGGCCGCATACCCTACCAGTGATGCCAGTATAGCATCATGGTATCTTCTTATTAAGATGTTCGGGAGATGGAATTTCCTCTGGCCTATGCTTACAAATTTGTTCATGACCGCCTTAGCTCTTTCACACGTCTCGGAAATATGCGTTGCGAAGTTTAGGAACTCATCCAGAGTGATGCCTAAGTGTCTGGTTGTCGGCTTCCTTTTTATGGTGATGTTATTCATCTTAACAATTGGATCCCGCTCCCATTTCCCTTTTAGTAGCATTATTTGGGTCTTCTTTGGTGCAAGGCTCAGCTTAGCCTCCATGCACAATGCCTGAAGTTCTTCGATCACTACCTTGGATTTATCTTCTATGTCTTGTCTGGTCCGACCTTCAATCAACAACAGCAAATCGTCTGCAAAGGCGACCAGGACCAGCAAGCCACACAGCCCCTCCAAACGCCTAAGAGCATCTTCAAAAACTAAATCCCAGAAGACTGGTCCCCTTACTGAGCCCTGGGGACAGCCCTTAGTTAGACGTTTATCTACCTTCCCTCGTGGACATCTCAATGTGGCGAATCTATTCTTACAGTAATCCCGAAGTGTATTATACAGGTTACTTGGACAGTTGATTTCCCTTAGGTGGCGGAAAAACACCTATGGAAATTCCTATTACGTACTTCATAGAACTACTTTTAACTAAATTTACCGCCCTGTTTACTGCGTCTTCGGTCGACCTGCCTGCTCGAAAGCCGTTTTGGTTCTTGTTAATGCCTATTTGGCTTCTGTGACACTGCAGTTTGTTAATCAATACTTTTTCCGGAACCTTTCCAAGGACGTTTAGCAGGCAGATCGGCCAATACGATTTTGGGTTTGCCAGATCCCTGTCTCCCCCCTTGGTCAATATCATGACTTCACTTTGCTTCCAGATGTTTGGAACCCGGCCTTGCTGGAGGCACTTGTTAAAAAGCGTATATAGTGGGAAGGCCAGTTGGATTACTAGGGCCTGCAACACTTCTGCTACTATCCCGTCCGGTCCCGGTGCTTTATGCTTTGCCATACTGTTTATGGCCTTTACTACCTCGTCTACTGTTATGTCCTCCCCTTCCAATTCAGCTACATATAGCTGAGATTGATCTCTTCGCACGTTTCTATGAAAGTCGGTTTCTCTACCTTCCTCATCATCAGGTAGTAGCTGCCTTAATAATTCCTCCGCTGTTGTAGTCCAATTTTTAGTCATGATACCTTCCTCAGTCCTCACAGTGGCTAACGTAGTAGGTGGTCTTATTTTTCCGGCAACTATCTTATACGGAATTCCCCAGGGATCGGATCTAAGATTGGATCTGACATAGGCCTCCCAGCTATCTTTTTAGTTTTTAAGAATTGCTGCTTAAAAGCTTCTTTCCTTTCCCTGTATCTATTAAGCAAAACAAGCCTATCAGCCGCCACAGCACAGCGTTGGTACTGCCTCTGCGCCCTTCGCATGTTCGATCTCATTCTATGCAGTCTGTCATCCCACGATATATCCTTAACCCTTTTTACCTTTGCCAGTGGAATACTGCCTTTCATTGCTGTTTGGATGGACCTAGCCAGTTCCCTTGCCATATGGTCCACGTCATTGCCCTCCAGCAAGTCCACTGGAATACGGAAACTCTCCCGAAGTCTATGCCATACCGCCCTTCTGATATTATAGCGATGTTTAGTATTCCCATTACTAGTTGCCTCAGTTCGTTGCTGAGAGAGGTCATATAGAATTATATTATGGTCACTCGTGGTTTGGTTATCTACCACCCGCCAATTACGTAACATATTTCCCACAAGATCGTTAGTAATTGTTACGTCTATGTTAGATGTAGCTCCACGCCTATTATTAAAAGTAGGGGGATTGAATGGTTCGTTCCTTACTTCTATCTTAAACTCGCAGATCAACTCAGTCAGGTCTTGGCCTCTCTCATTTGTATGGTCACTGTGCCAAAGCAGTGACCGTGCATTTGCGTCTGCTGCCATGATTATCTTCTGGTTTCCTATACTGTTGAGAATTTCTCTAGTTTTATTCAAGTATCGATCAATTGGATCTTTGTATTGGAAGTACATTGATACTACAATTACGTTGCACCATCCTGTACTGATTTCTACGCATGTAGTGTGCCCATCACAGAATTGAGCAATTTTAGTTGTAGTTATATTTCTATTTAATACTATTATGCCTGACATAGGATGCTCCCCGTCTGCAATGATTTGTGCAGTTAATGGCATGTACGGAATCGACCCTCTATTTGAATGGGGTGCATAATATGTCCCAGCTATTTTCCTCTGCCAATTTTCTTAATTCATGGAGGACTAGCTTGTTCCGTCTAGCATTTAACTGTGCAATTTTTATGATATCCATTTACGGGTGTCTGGTGTGGACATTGCACTTGAGCTGCGGGTCAAATCTAATCCTTCCGTGGGTCATGACGAACTGCTTATAGATCTCGTCAGGATCAAACAGTTCATTTCGTCTATCGAATATTTTTTTTTTACGAGGATTAATAGCTGGGACAGTTGTTGGCCTTAAGCTGAATTCTATCTACCACTTCCAGCTGGGGAAAGGTTAATGACCTCCCTGCTGGATGCAATACGCGTGTTATTTGTCTTAGAGCCATTGTTAGTATGTTCTCCTGTTCCAGCTTATTCAGTCTCAGTATATCCTCTATATTCGCATACAACGATGTTGGATCTACTGACATACTCTTGGACACATTCCCCATACTTGGTGCTTCGATGTTAATTTCTATTTTAACGCTATGCACAACAATTGGATCTGATGGGATATTCTCGTGCACGCTTCCTATGCTTAGTGTATCTGTTTTCGATTCTCTTTTGACACTGCGCTGAGCTGTGAGATCTACTGTACTTGGTGTATTTATGCTCGACTCTCTTTTGAAGCTATGCAGCGACGTATAATCATCTAGGCAACTGCCGAAACATGGCCTGCAACAACATTCAATTACAATGATAGTGGTGGAGGCAACATATGAGCCAGAGACAATATATATGAGTATGACACCAGCTGACAACCAGTTCTGGTGTTGTTTTCTTAGCAAACATAGTTCGTGCTATTGTGCTCATGAACTTGAGATTTGTAATTAATTTGACGCCAGTGGAAATTTCCTTACACACCTATTTTCTCAAATTCTTTGAACGTAATTTCCCCATCCAACTACTTTTACAGCATGTTTTTAGATTGTGTTTCTATGTATAGTGAGTTAGAAAGCGGAAAAAGTTCTAATGGATACAGCGCAAGCCTCGTTTCAAGAACATCAAAGAGGAGAGAAAGGTATGATGGTATAAAAGATGTTATGAAAAGATTAAGATGAATGGTGGTACTGCAAGTGACTATTGCATGAGCCATAGGTAAAAGCAGTTTGAAAATGTCCCAGTAGATGACAGGCGAAGAAAAATAATAGTGAGAGTTTTTCATAAACCAGTTTTATATGATAAACAAAATACTTACTTTGCCTGTATAACGACCTAGGTACAGAAAAAAAAACCCATTTCGATGAGGCAAAAGATAATTCAAGTTCGTTTGTACAGAGAGAGTAAAAATCAATGACACTTTTCATTATGTATGTATCTCTATAAAGATCATAATTTCAATTCCTGGTGTTACTTCATGCAGAATTCAAACAATCTAGAATCATTGGCTTCTACTGACATGGGTAAAAGTGGATGGAAGGGGTGAACACAGTATCAGGCCAAATTAATAAATTAACTAAATTTGTTAATACGAAAAGACATAAAGACCCATTACTCACGTCAAGATAGTAACAAAATTTATTCACCTGAGGAGTTCAATATATCGAAATTACGGTAAATGTACCAAGACACGAACTCATACACAACCATGTTTCGTATGAGACGTACACGGACAAATTGAATTGACATCGTAGTTTCTCATTTGGGTACCCTTGTAAAGATACGTAAAGTACTTAAGACTCACAACATTATCTTCACCAAAAACTAACGTTTTATCTAATTTGACAATATCATGATTAAATATAACCATTGTTAATTATTATTCATTGCAACTTTGTGTGAGTTTAGTTTCAGAATCAAGCTCAAAGGACCATCTTTATTTGAATGTTCAAAAAACGTTGTTTTTAGATTAATGTAATGAGTGTCATTATATAAAATTATAATTAAGGTTCTTACAGTCTTATTGAACCGGATCTCAAAAGAAAAACCCTACGTTTAGTCTTCTGAAAAATTTTAATGAATGGACTCAGAATTATTATCCGTCGACATCATGGTAATTAGAGCCGAGAGAGAATGGGGTGGCAAACAAAGGGAAGACAGTCGGCTACTGCCATTTGTAGGAACCATCCCGGTATTCGCCTGGACTGATTCCGAAATCTGGATGGGAGTACGGGGATTTGAACCCGCGTGTTATCCAGAATGCCGGGCCCGAGCGTTACCGCTCACTCGGCAGGCTCGGTAGTAGTTTTGTTGATTAGTATTCATAAGGTACTTGAAAACGACAAGTTCCACTGCGATATAGCGCATATTAAATGAAACGCAAATTGATTTATATAGCTAAGGACATCCGATAATGCGAGATGTTTTTAGAAAGAATATCCCGGCAGCAGTTAGCGTCAGGACGCAACACGTTTAGTACCTACAGCTACAGGGTCCCATGTACAGTTTAACTTGCTGTCCAAATTGGTTGTGTTACAGTTGAAGTTGGAGGGCGTATCATAAGTTGAACAACCAAGTGCTGAAGTCTATATGGGCAAGATGATCAACCTTCCTGACCACATCATTCTGCTCTGGTTTCTCATTGAGTAAGTATTATTAATCTCTGGTAGCAGAGGTAACAAGATGACAAATATTCATCGCAACGATGCATGTTAAACCATGACAGAATAGATTCGCAGTCTACGTCAATTGTGGAAAGTAGTGGGCGAAGGGTGTCTATACCCTTTCACGACTTTTCCTGCTATTATTTCTTAAAATTTATTCCTATTGTATCTTCCATTCTTCTATGCGAAGTTTTTCATGTGGAATATTTATGCAGATGTCGAGCGTTTTCATGAAATTTTGATATAAATGCTTATTTGTATAGAAATTTAGCTTGGGACTCAAGTATTTCGGATAATCGACGATTCATCATCAGAAAATTTTTGTAATGCAGTGAATTCTTCACGGGTGTCCAGCCGGATAGAGTCATAGAATGACGAAGAATTTCGAGAAGTAATTATCTAAAATAGACCTGATGAAGACAACCGAGCAGGTTGTTGAAACTTCGTCATTCTATGACTCTATCCGGCTGGAAACCCGTGAAGAATTCACTGCATCGATACGCCGGGAAAGTCTCCATTTACTTAATTTTTGTAATGTTCCGGTACCGTTACTTTGAGCTCCGATAACAAATTTTGGCGTAAAGATCTGACGATTTTCGGAGCCTTTTTGTGCCCAACTGTTTTCTTTTTCTCTTTTTCCTCTTATTTTTCAGCAGTTATCATTGTAAATAAAGTGATTTTTTTCAACTTCCAACATTACTCGTGTAAGTAAACATATTGTTCTCTCTATGCTGGTATCTGGCAACAGTATTGTTCAACTTATTTTTGTTTTGAACAACCAGGTTGAGAGACAGGGTTGGACGACAAGATGAAATGTGTATGCGGCCCTTAACATGTAGACAAAGTTTAATCCTCGCATTGAGTGAGCAAGAAGCGAAGAAGTATTAATTTATTAGTCAAATGCTGAAACAATGTTTCAATGAGAAAAAGTATTTATATGCCACATTGAAATAGTAAGAGGAGGAGGAATGCGTTTAAAGGACAATAAATAGACGAAGTGTTGAGTTAGTCACGGTTCTGAAAATATCTTAAATTTATTGAGAAGTGCTATAAGCGGATATTTGCGCGTCGTATCGTGACTTATAGTGAATATTTTGGCACAGGAGTAGCGAGCAAGCAGTGTAAAATTGTCGAACCGAGTATTATTATTATTATTACTCCGCGATTCAATAACAGTGGGGGCGGAGGGTGCAAACGGTTACATATTAGGATTAACGTGTAACCGTTTATGCATAGGAAGGGATATGGCAAGAGGCGCCCATGGGCTATTTTGAGGAACCATCCCGGCATTCGCCTGGAGCGATCTGGAAAAACTACAGAAAATCCGAATCAGGATGACTCAATGGTTTATCGAGACCTAATCCTATCGGATTGTAAGTTTTCTCGCTCCATAAATCCTTCCTATTCCATTCGCTAATAGCTCGTGGAAAAAATGAGTGTATAAATTAACCGGCTCAGTCCTGATTTCTCCTTATTATATGAATGTTGCTGATAGTAATGTGTGTTTGCTGTCATCCTGAAATAGGTCAGCCGTGAATTTTTTATTTAGCTTGTTCTATATCCTTCCAACCTAACTCCTTCAAACATCGCAATTACGCTTTCCCCCCAGCTATACATACCTGTCACGAATCTGGCGGCTCTTCTTTGGACCTTCTCCAATGCCTCCAATAACCCCTTTTGCTGTTTTAAGTTGCGACCTAGAAATCGGAGCATGTGAGTTGCTTTCCCAGTTACCTTCTCAATATGTTCATTCCACCACACATTATTATGAATTGTTGCTGCTAGTGACGGTGCCATTAATTGTATATTCAGAGTTTAATGATGTCACCTCTTTACATATCTGCATCTATATCTATACTCTGCAATTCACAAATATTGTGGGTGGCAATCCCGACCAGAACGAGGAAAGAAAGAATATATAAAAGCATCAGTACGGAATCTTATTTCTCTAATCTCATCCCTCCTGTCATTGCGACCTAAACAGGCTGGCGAAACAAGTATTTCATTGCTCTCGTATATTAAATAATTTCGCATATTCTCCAATAAATTCAAACGAAAACGACGTCGTCTCTCCGCCAAACAATCTATGCATCAATTCTGTGACACTTTCGTAAGGACTGTAACTAGCAGTCACGAATCGAGCGGCTCTCTTCTGTACTTTTTCTAACGTGTTAATCAATCCCTTTCGATAAACTCCACAACAGTAATCCAAATGCGGACGCACTAGTGTTCTGTACGCCATTTCCTTTGTATGAGCACTATAACTTCTGAACGTTGCCGGCCTCGGTAGCGTAGGGGCTAGAGTGCTAGCTCCGCGTACCGAAGGTCGTCGGTTCGAGTCCGGCCGAGGGCATGGGTGTTTAGTGTTGTGTCTGTGAATGTCTTGTCCGTGTTGTAGTGTCCTTGTGTCAATACTTGATAGCAACAAATCACATTGAGCTGGCTGTATGGCCCAGTAGCCGATTGCCATTAAAAAAAAATAATAAAAAAAACCTTCTGAACGTACAACCTATGAATCGTAATCTAGAATTAGCTTTGCCTACGACGGATGTTATGTGCAAGTCCCATTTCATGTTGCTTTGTACTATTACGCTCAGATACTTCGAGGAATCAACCGTGCCAACATCTGAACTGTTAACTTTGTACTTATGAACAAACGGAGTCTTTTTGTTACTTATTCGCATTGCCTTGCAATTTTGGCAGTTTAAGTGTAAGCTGCCATTTATGGCACCATTCCGAAATAACATCCACATCACGCTGAATTTCTAAACAATCCCTATAGATAAGTGCATCATCAAGAAACAATCGCAACCTGAAATTAACGTTGTCACCGAGATCGTTTATAATTATTAGGAAAAGAAATGGTCTCATTACACTTCCTTGAGGAACTCCCGAAGTAACATCCAGCTTAGAAGAGGCTTCCCCGTTAGCAACGACATACTGTGACAGACCAGTTAGAAAATCGCGTATCCATTCCTTTTTTTTATTTTTTTATTTATTTTTTAACGTTTAACTTGAACTCCAAGTCTTTGCACCACGCGATTGTCTTTTTTTCTCCCTTATTACGTCGCCCAAATCATTAATATATATGAGAAACAACAGAGGCCCTATCACACTCCCCTGGGGAACCCCGGAGCTCACTTCGGTCAGTGATGAAAGCTCACCGTCGAGAATTACACGCCGTGTTCTACCCTTCAGAAAGTCTGCAACCCCTAGGTATGCCATAACTACGCAGTTTCGTAAGTAATCTAATGTGAGGCACAGTGTCGAAAGCTCTTTTGAAATCTAACAGAACTACGTCAACCTGGTATTGCCTATCTTTAATATGAACTATGAAGTTTGTGGTGACGGAGTTAACTGTTCGGAATACCTTTCCTTCACTAAAAGTAATCAAAACACCGTAGAATATTTTTGGAGAGTTCAAACCAATAGAGTTTACAAAGAAAGGGCAAATGTTATGCAAACGACTTATGTCGGAAGAAGTGGATACTTACCGTAAAACTTTTGCAACCTAAATTTTCACTGGCGGCCATCTGAAAAGAACCTATATATTTCAGTGTGTTTATGTGATAACATCAAAATATTCAGTCTAAAATAATAGTTTTCAAATCTACGTTGTCGATAAATTGCAGGTAATAGAATTTTTTTTATTGAAAAACAGTCAAATTGCTATGTGCTCACCTTGTGTTGTTACGTATAATTTCTGCTTTAATTTACCGTGAATCCTGCAAATTCTCTTACTTCCACAAGTTCCCTTACTTCTAGAAATTCCTATGTCATATTGTATGTTTGCGTGAAAAACATCATTTGAGTTGGGTTATTGTGACTTTCCGCTGTTTTGTTCCCCGAATTTGAAACAATGAGTTCATTTGTATGCCATATTTCCGTTTCTTTGCTGAGCCCGAAAGCTGG
>JARYHS010000826.1:0-14497 GCA_031002005.1 Vandiemenella viatica
CCTTCTTTCTAATCAGTAATTCTACATTTATATCCTCAAGGTAAAGGCAGTGGGATTTTTACAGCTTTCAAGCAGTATTCGCTTAGGTTTAATGGAGGTAGAGCTCCGCATTCCTATTTCCTGCCCGTAGGCACTAGAGTGGACGTGCCGTGGTCAGCAACACGGCCCGGCCCTTTCTCTTTGCGTTTCAGCGGAATTTTCCCCACATTACTCATTTGATAACAGGCTGAGTGGGCCTGGGGTTTTCTGGACGTTCAGCTTCGAGGAAGGATCCTCGGATTCGTCGGGGATCGAACCCCGGTCTTCCGGGCCGTAGTCAGACGCTCTACCGCCTGAGCTTTATATCCTCAAAGCGTGTTAAAATCGTAACTTTATAAGCAAATTACAGAATACTTAAGAAATGGTTTTAATCCTTAACGGTAAGTAATGTTGTTCGTCCGTGAGATTCTTGAATTCCGAAACGCAATTATTTATCAGTCAGGAGTCACATGAGTGAAAGGTTTACAGTGTGTTAGAACACCCAATTAGCTCCCTTGTTCATTATGAGCAAAGTAAAGAGAGCCGTGTCTGTTTTAAAATCAAATTACCGTAACATGTTAATTCTATCACAACTACTAGTATTTTCTTAATTTGCAGGTGAAAACAAACGGGTGAAAATGTACCCAAGTATATATATTTGCATGACATTGCTTATTGTATAAATTGAAGGAAGCTAATTTATTGAGGATTAATTTCCTTCAAATCACAACAGTACATCCTGTTTAATGGATTGTTCTCTCACTGGAATAGTTTCCAAGCCAAAGCCATTTTCGAATTTTTCTGTAATAAATGACCTATTAAAATCTGTGAAATCAAATCGTAACATAACCTCGATCTCAGATTCGGATATGTAAATATAAATTTGACGTGATTATTATGATTAGTAAAACTTTTCTTAGACGAACTTTAAAGTAAAAAAAAAAGTTTTAGGCCATGCCAACGAGTGAAGGTTCTTTTCAATGCTGATGTCGAAATTTTTGTTACTGCAGGGCTCTGATTATTCTACAATATTTGTAGAAGGCAAAAAAACACGAAAGTTTGATTTACTTGTTGACAGTGCTTCGGCATCAATGTTCGTCGATATTCTACAAATTTACATTTTACTAATAAAACCAACAGAAACGCCCTGCTTGTCGATAAGACAAATTTGCGAATGGTAATGTCAGCTGTGTTGTGGTGATTGGTGTGGCTGTATTCAGTTGTTGTATCAATGTCGTTCCACGTAGTTAAACCTGATTCCGAGTAAACAGAAGTTCGGCACTCGTGCAGTTCAGCGTTCACTGTTTACTTGTAAACAAGTACACCGACCGTTAATAATTGTAACAATAAAAAAACACAATTCCCGAAGGCAGTTTTGCTTAATGATTGTCAGTATAATTTAAAAACTCCGGAATATAATATTTGCAAACAGAAAATGCTTTACTAGCTTGTTGGATGACACGAAAGACAACAAATCAATTCAAAAATCTGGGCTCAAAAAATAAAACTGAATTTCAGTGGTGTAGTACATGAGCTAAGCATTATGCTGATCAGCTAAAACATTCGGACCACCTGCTTATGGTCCATCTATGGAGCGCAATACAACGGCGATTCTGAGTGGCATGGATTCGAAAAGTCCTTGTTAAGTTTACGGAGTTGTCCGGCACCAGATGTCTACGCACAGGTCAAGCAATTCCCTTAAATTACGAGCCGGTGGTTTGTGGGCGCGGCTCCGGAAACGAGAATCTCGGAAACGACGAGGCCTGTTGGCTGTTAGCGTGCTCCTGTAGTGAGCATCTATGCAGAGTGATTGAAGGACGTTGAAACAAGACTGGACGGCAAGGTGGGGATGACCAAGCCTCATCACAGAAAGTTGAGGTCGGATAAGTACAATGCTGGTGCAGGCACAAGTGTTTCGGAGCACACTCTGCTGTCAGATCTGCCACAAATCACCGCCTATCCTGTTTTACAGAGCTGGAAAGACTCCGACCTTCACGTTCTGTGATGATGCTTGGGTCCTTCAACCACCCTGTATAGATGCTCACTACAGTAGCACGCGAACGGCCGACCAACCTCGCCGTTTCCGAGATGCTCGTTCCCGGAAGCCGCACCCACAAACCACCGGCAGTAGGAAGATAATAAGAGTTCAAAAACACCGCCAGGTGGCAGCACGGTCGCGTGACGTCACAGTTGGATGGCGGGAAATTCTAATGGACCAATGGCGGCCAAGGTCGTATGACGTCACACGTTAGTTCCTTGGCTGGGAGGGCAGCATCTCCCAAGGGCTTAATTTCTTTGGGCGCAGATATTCCACTCACCCAGGAGAGTGAAAGCTAGCGGGGGGAATTCCGCCGCCCGGGGCGTGTTTACACATGATACGCGTTCTGTTTACTATCCATTAGACGTTGCGACAGGTGTCAACTTGCTCATCCAAGGCATCGGGCGTTTTGGCCTTGCATAACATAGTATCGCGGTTTCCGATAGATGGCGGGGCATGTCTCGATACGCGGTTGTGAAAGCTACAAATATTTCCAGGCATAGGTGCATAGTATCCCGTTTCCCGATAGATGGTGCGGCATGCTTCATTTCTCAACGCGATAGGTATTTAACAAGCTTTTAAGAGAAATATTTCGATGTTTGCGTGAGCGGCTATTGTTTGCTCGGGGAGTCCGACAGGTTACGAAATGGCTCCATTACAGAGCGATACAGCTAGGCCATCCACCATTATGAAAGCATAGCTGGCTGGCGGACAAAGTAGGGCGTCCAACACAGCGTTCGTGTGATTGCAGAATTTTGTACAGAGTCTCAGGCTTGCAGCGTATTATGCATTTGTGTTCAGGTGTCCTGCTATCGATAAGGAATTCAGGTTGTGCCATATGCTCATTGCACTGCAAAACCGCCCCAGCGGGATACATAGAAATATTTCAGCATTCACTTCGGTTCAAGAAGAAATTATTACGAGATGAGAATAATTATTATATGTCAGTTTTCGTAGTACAAATCTAGGAAACATTTTTTATGGTAGCCCAATCACTCGTGTTTTCAAAACGAAAATCGAAAATTTTGTTTTCATTCTGGGTGAACAGACAAACTGCTTGAGTCTTTGTATTTAATTAAAAAAAATAGACCATGTGAAAGCGTAACTTTTACGTTTAAAACGTGATAATGAACCACGGAATGTCTTGGCATAGGTCAAATTCACGTCTATACAATTCAGTTCTGATATTCAAAATTGGCAGAGGGTGCTTTGCACAAAAAATAACTCTGTGCGAATAACAAGAGGAAATAAGGGTCAGTACGGTGGGATTCCAATATAATTAATCGTTAATGATAACTCGGGAATTTCTGTCACACTGCCATTATTTTAATTTATTAAATTATATGCAATGAAACAAAGCGATAATCCAACTAATGTTTTAAACTCAAAGAAGCGATTTCCTAATGTATGTGTCTACAACCTCGATGAACTTTGTGCATTTCTATCCTATTGCTATGACCGAGCGTGGTGGTGTAACGGATAGCGTTCTGGCCTCGCATTCGGGAGGACGGCGGTTCCGGGGCATCCAGATTTGGGTTTTCCATGGTTTCCCCAAATCACTCCAGGTGAATGCCGGGATGCTTCCTTCAAAAAGGCCATGGCCGAATTCCTTCCCATTCCTTGCCCCCATCCTTTCCCGTCTCTAAAGACCACGTTGTTAAAAAGGGACGTTAAACTGTTACAAAAAAAAAAACCATTGCTATGGCATTAACTTTCCTACCTATTTTATTTGAAATATGCCCACTAAATTATATTCACATGAATATCATTGCCTAATGCAAAGTTGCAGATGTGAAATCCAGTTTGTGAATGCCGGGTTGCTTCCTTCAAAAGGACATGGCCGAATTCCTTCCCATTCCTTGCTCCCCATCCTTTCCCCGTCTCTAAAGACCACGTTGTTAGAGAGACGTTTAAAAGTTAAAAAAAAAAAATGAAATTATTGTGATAAAGTATAGCAATACCACAATTGGCATAAAATATTTCATTGCACTCGTAATTGTTGCCACCAAGGTCAAACCTTTGTCGTCTGTCTATCCAGACCAATCTAGGTATCAATTCTGTTATGCTTTCGTAAGCAATCACAAATTGAGTGTCCTTAGCTGTACTTTGTCTAAAATTCCAATCAATCCCTTGTGACACATCAGTGATTGACTAGAAACAGAGAGATATACCCACCTTTAACTGTATTTTACAGCACAGCACGTATGTTCCAGGAACGAAATACGTCTGTTAATCTTACTAATTTCACCCCTGTCGAATCGAAGTACGCCAGTCCTATGTGATAAAAATCGAGTCACGCTAAGGCAGTGCTTTCGCAAAGTCTTCTCCTAATTAGTAGCAGGGATTCCAAGTTCACTTAAGGTGGTTCTACTGCAGTTTTCCAAGAAAATTCTCCCCTTTTCCAGGAAATTATTTTTCAATAAATCAGGACCCAGGGGAGTTCTCCATTCGGTTTAAATGTTCCCATCTAACGCCAACCTTCGGATTCAGGACCAAGTGTGACATTTGATTGTAATTTCATGCTTCATCCAACTAACCACGATAAAAGTGACATAATACCCTTAGCTAACTTGATCATCAAACAGACATCATAACCCACATCAACAAGTATCCAAAACGTCACCATAGGTTCTATTACGCCTAAGATAGCGCTCACACTTGAACTGTCGTAAATTGTTAGGTCAAAGTGGGTGTTTAGATATTTTATCCACTCAGACCTCATCACTTAAAGTCTAGTGCGAGATTGTGGTCATGGTCAACTTAGGCTCCATACACCACTCAGAATTATTCCACCAATATCCATTCTAACAGCATTATACGCCACCTACAGCCCCTCAACACTCTTCCTATCTTCCAATGACATCCCAGCCCCAGCTCCTTTATTATGTCACTTACTGAATATTTTCCACAGATAATCTAGCTGCCCTCCTTTGCACCTTGCATTTGATGTACAAAAAATGTGGACTGGTCAAAGTGGGTGTTTAGATATTTTATCCCACTCAGGCCTCATCACCTAAAGTCTAGTGCCAGATTGTGGTCTTGGTCAACTTAGGCCCATACACGATTCAGAATTATTCCACCAATATCCATTCTAACAGCATTATACGCCACCTACAGCCCCTGACACTCTTCCTATCTTCCAATGACATCCCAACCCCAGCTCCTTTATTATGTCACTTACTGAATATTTTCCACAGATAAATATAGCTGCCATCTTTTGTACAAAAAATGTGGACTCCATACTACACCACACAAGCAGTGGTCTGACTGTGGATTTGTACCCAAGTCCTTCGCTTCTCTGATACAACCCCCTCATCACCCTCTCTGTTAAATGATTTTTATCCCGAAGTGCATGTAATGAAAAAACGTGAGGAACACAATTCGTATGTCAACACAAACGGCAGTAAACTGTAAAGAGCACAATGAAATGGGAGACTGCCTAAGCCCTGAATCAATGGTTAGAAGCACACGTTGATAGTGAGCATAATTCTAGACTCAAATCCACAGAGGGATGACACACGCACATTTCCATGCCTACAGCGAGGTCGACAGAAAAACCAGCACCAAGATAGAACTCCCACAGAGGAAGAAGACACACACATACACACACACACGCGCACGCACACACTTGTACATGCATACAGCGAGGTCAATAGAACTAACAGCAAGCATCATGAAAACGATGAAGTGGGGCAAGAATTGTCGTTACCACTGATTATCTGGACAGAACTATCCTTACAAAAATCATCAGACAGACGAGTTAAAGTCAGGTACCGCCATACTTACGCTTACATGCACAAAGAGAGACGCAGATACACATGTCCAAGTCTACACAACTACCGGTACCAATCATGGAAACAAAAAAGTGGTGTAGTACTCTCATGACTGCTGAAAAACAGAAGTCTCCTTACATATCATCAGCCTGGAGAGCTAGAAGATGTGCAAAAGATGACATATTTTCACCATAAATAGTGTTCATCACGCCCAGTTGATTACATTTACCATCAACACGTCTCTCCCACACCACATACCCTTTTCTACCATTCAGTAAAAAAGTGACGCAGGTACCATGAGTTGCAATAGACACTTGGCTATCAGATCTCACCCACAAATCCATACATCTCAATACACTAGCACAAACAAACATAAGTGAGGGGACAGCAAAATCATTCGTCCGTCTCTCCCACACTGCAACCCTTTCTACCATTCAGTAAAAAAGTGACGCAGGTACCATGAGTTGCAATAGACACTTGACTATCAGATCTCACCCACAAATCCATACATCTCAATACACTAGCACAAACAAACATAAGTGGAGGGACAGCAAAATCATTCGTCCAGAGAGACGTGTTTATAGAAGGTATTACCATATTTACACATACAGACACAGAGAGAGACGCACAAACACTCACATTTCCATGCATTCAGCGAGCTACACACAACATCCAGCCCCAATCATGGCGAGAAAAAGTGGGGTAGAACCCCCATGGCTCATAACTGACCAAAAAATCATCAGTAACATATGTTCCAGGCACCATACTCTTCACATCAACATCATCTCATTTATTTCACACTACAGACCTCACTACCATCCAGTATCATGTGTGCTAGGTACAAAACTGTTCACATCAGCACCAACACGTCTATCCCACACCTAAGCTTTTTCTGCCATTCAGTAACATGTGCCCCATGTACCACGAGTAGCAGTAGACACTTGGTCATCAGACAGATATCATAACTCCCATATTCATACTAGGTCTCACCCACAAATCCATATGTCACCTCACACAAGCATAAGTGCAGGAACAGCACATCATACATCCAGAAAAACGAGATAAAGGAAGGTATTACCACATTTACGCAAAAAACACACAGAGATAGAGATGCATACACACGTACATTTCCATGCCTACAGCGATCTCGACTCAACAACTAGCCCAATCATGGCAACGAAAAAGTGGAACAGAACACCCATGACTGGCCAAAAATCATAGACACACACACTCACATGTCAATGCATCACACAGTTCCATTCATCACCACACATAACTGGAGGAAAGAGACTGAACATGCTAGATCCAAACTGAAGAGTTACAGGATATGGTGAAGTTTGAAATCACAGCCACATCTCTCCCACACCGCAACCCTTTCTGTCATTTATAACATGTGACCCAGGTACCATGAGTTACAATAGACACTTGTCTATCAGACGGATATCATAACCTCCATATTCATACTAGGTCTCACCCACAAACCCATACGTCTCCACACAAGCACAAACATATGGGAGGAACAGCAATTCATACGTCCAGATAAATGAGTTTAAGGAAGGTATCACCATACTTACGCATACAGACAGAGAGAAAGACATATCCATGCCTACAGCGAGCTCAACACAACAACCAGCCCAATCATGGCAAAGAAAAAGTGGGACAGAACCCCCATGGCTCAAGACTGACAAAAAAAATCATTCATTAACAAACTCCTCACATCAAAATCATATCATTTAACTCACACTACAGACCTCTCTGCCATTCAGTATCGTTGGTAATATGTACAAAGCTAATTTCATAAGTTGCCACATACATACAAGTAATTGCAGGAAAGGGTCCCGACACACGACATCCACACTGAGGTGTTACATGATAGGCAGATGATAGCATGTCTTTACAATACATCTCAGTGCTCACCACACATACTTGATTTTTAATGTGCCATCAGTATAGCTGGTGGCTGGAACTAAGCTCTTGGCAATGTTTGGTCAAAAGTCATTTGTTAACAGGAGCTCATCAAAGACAAATTTTGGGTGAACATTCCCAGGCGGAGTGATTTTGGGAAACCATGGATGCCTGGAACCTCCGTCCTCCCGAATGAGAGGCAAGAACGCTAAATAATTTCATGAAAACAGGTACACATAGAATTTATATCTGGAGTTTATGACGCTTTTTTTCCCGTTAAAGGAAACATTTATGCTTTTCGAGGCGTGGAAATTACGTAACTTTGCGGCTTTTCCACAAAACACTTAAACACCGCGGCCGGACTCGAACCGGCGACCTTCGGCACTCTAGCCCCAACACTGCCGAGGTCGTTAGTTGAATTCTCTCTATCATTAACGCTGTTAACGATTAATTATATTGGAATCCCACCTTACTGATGCTTATATTCGCTCAGAGTTATAAACATCCTCGAATATCAGAACTGCATTGTATAGATATGAATTTGAGCTAAGTCAGGACATTCCATAGTTCATTATCACGTTTTAAACGTAAAAGTTACGCTTTCTCATGGTCTATGTCTTATTTTTCTTAATTAAATACAAAGACTCAAGCAGTTTTTCTGTTCGCCCAGAATGAAAACTAAATTTTCGATTTTCGTTTTTAAAACACGTTATTCTGGCGAGGGATTAGGCTACCATAAAAGATTCTTATATTTGTTCTACGAAAACTGACATATAATAATTATTCTCATCTCGTAATAATTTCTTCTTGAACCGCAGTGAATTTCTATGTATCCTGCTGGAACGGTTTCGATAGCAGGACACCTGAAAAAAACAAATACACATGAAGCCTGAGACTCTGCAATATGTATTGGACGCCCTAATTTCTTTGTCCGCCAGCTATGCTTTCACAATGGTGGATGGCCTAGCTGTATCGCTCTGTAATGGAGCCATTTCGTAACCTGTCGGACTCCCGAAATATTTCACGCATATTGGTACACCCGCTCCATCTAGCGGCAAATGTCTTCTGCCGTGTGCTGACCTCTAGCGACAGTTATGCAAGGCGAACGCGCGATGTCTCGGATGAGCAAGTTCACACCTGTCGCAACGTCTAACAGAACGCGTATCATGTGTAAACACGCCCCGGGCGGCGGAATTCCCCCGCTAGCTGGGTGAGTGGAATATCTGCGCCCAAAGAAATTAAGCCCTTGGGAGCTGCCGCCATCTGTGCGACAGGTTGAGGAACTAACGTGTGACGTCATACGACCTTGGCCGCCATTGGTCCATTAGAATTTCCCGCCATCCAACTGTGACGTCACGCGGACGAGTGGAGTCTCTTCCGGGGCCGGCTTAAGATCTTTTGTCCCAGGGTCGCCTTAGTATACCTACTAGCGCTGTCAGTATAAAAAAAAGCACGGAGTTCAATATTGTTAGGTTCACAGTTTATAAAAGAGTCATTATTTGCATCTGACGATATGCAGGAGGAGTAAAATAGCTTTTGTCAGCCTCCCACGATTAAAGTTTTTAAATGTTTGTCACGAAATTTAATCAGAGATACCAAAGACAGATCATTTATTTTATAGGAAGTTACTGAACAAAACAAAATCCTTGCCTATGGAGTAATACTTGCCTTGTTAGAAAGAGACTTCCTGTTAAGGAGGGAAATGGAAAAATTGAATGAAGTAGTACTGCTGATATAGTTCGAAATAGACAGGAACGTTTCCCGTTCTGATTCGATACTTGAGAACGTCACGTTGTTATCATTTTAAAGCTGAAATATGTTTTCGATACAATCACAGTTTCTGGTTTTATATCACTCTATGGGTAAACCCGTGATGGTGTTTTTGGATATGGAATATTTCTCTGTTAGCTGACTAGTACTCCCATGCTCATATGTATCCGAACGATCTGAATAGCTCATCGCTATATTTCCTCCCAAAACTTATTCAACCCTTCCTACACATCTGCTTACAAAGTCCTATACCCAGTAGGTTGCATAGTCACGTGAATATCCAACATTGAAACTCACCCACTTCACAAAAAAACGTGATATATTTTAATATATTTGTTTTACGAACGAAAATATGTATTATATTTAGTTAATAAAAGAGTTGTGCAGACATTAAATGCACTTAATTTTAGTTTTTTAAAACATTTAAGAGAAATTAGTACCCCTATGGACCTTAAAAAAGTTACTGTTTTCAAACAAAACGTTAGTTTTCAACAAGCGCATGGGTCAAAAGAATGTATAACTATTCTGGGTAAGGAGAGTTTTAAACGAGAGCGCTGACAAATAATTGCAGATTTTTGAAGTTAGTTAACTTTGCAGTGTGCTATTAAGACATATTGTTCTTTTACTACTACATTTAAACTTATTTTAGAAACATACGGAAAAACTTATAACTAAATTACTGTTGTCGGTGACGCGAGATTTCAACGCAGTTTGAGTTGACAGTATTTTAGCGCCAAAAAACTTATTTTCACCTACCATTAATATCGAAAGCTGCTTACAAAACACTGAAGGTTCAATAGATGAAGACACAGTTTTACATAGCCTTGCCACCTTTGTGGTTTTAGTGGTGTTTAGTAAGCAGACAAAGAACAAAAAACTTATACGGCTATATCGCTATCTCTGGGAGCTGCTGTTAAAACTCAAACGACGTGAAACGTTGGTTGGCTGTTCTTTCAGAATACTAATAATAATAACAATATTGAAAATAAAAAATGTATTGGTAAATATCCAAGGATGTGCACTGAAAGCATTTGGTAATTAACAAACTGCTGCGTTTGCTAGCGGACACGTACAAAATAATTGGTTCATTTAGCGATTTATATGCTTTAAATTATTATTGTAGACCAACTTATCACGCCATATTGATGTTAATACTACGTTGAGCTCTTCCGACAGTAGTCCATAAAGAACTCGCACTGATTTAAGGAGTAAAATTGTTACCAGTCATCTGGTAACATCCCAGAATACATCCAGAAGTTACACAAGTGTGGAAATTTTACAAGTGCTGATCATAAATTCATAAACAATTGTTTTCATATTTTGTTTATGAGACTACACAGGAAACTTGGGAACAAGGAAACGTAATGCTGGTCAACACGTGTATAAGAGTAGTTGCCACCTCTGCTGCCGTCTTGGTGGGTAGACGTCTCAGCCGCTAGCATGGTACGGCGTCGCGGGTGCCACTGCCGACCCGGAAACATGGTGCGTGGTTAGTTCCTGGAGTAGACGGTTCGAGTCTAGCCACAGACAGTGATTTTTATGAACTGTTACGTTCTTCTTGTGTTGATTTTACTGTGGGTCACTAAAGTCACAACATACATATTTTCTTGGTCTATTTTTTAGCAATTGATTCTTTAAATGTGTTATATATATTGAAATGTCACGGAAAAGATTATTTCCGAAGGATTGGAAAAGGATCCGGCCACGGTATTTGAACACCAACTAATCCTCTGTTAGTCTGAAATTATTTCGTTAATACTCTGAGAACCAAAACATTGATTTTGTTGACCATGGACATTACTGACAAATATACTTGAAAATGGACAGTCCAAACTTTCAGTGCCAGAAGAATCGGTAAAAATTTGAGAACTCTCTGCTTCCAACTCAGATTCTCAATGATCTTTTTTACTTATAATAGTTACGTAAGAATTTATGTTTGTTCTACGACAGCAATCTGGCTGTAAAATTTTGAATGACAATGGTCTTTTAATTTTTTACAGTGCTAATATGCGATTTCCTCTCATATTTTTACATAATATTTTTGTTATCCTCGATGACGGTGCATAATAATTGTAGTCCACCTACAGAATTATAGAAATAATTCCCACAATAAGCTATTTCTTTCTGAAATTTGGTGTCAGTTCTACTGTAAAGTAATTATTTTCGAAACATGCGTGCAGTTTGAGAAAGGGCAGATGACGTGATTTCGACGCAGTTAGGAACCAGAGTAGCTAGCAGTAAAATTAGATCCGATTCATACTTTGTGTAATAATAGCTCATAGCCAGAGATGTAATGCGGCAAAGCAGTAACATACGATTCTTCGTATATCCCCAAATCACAACATCATCTGCAAATGATTTAAAGTCGTCAGGGTCGAGTTGCTGTTTTAATCTCTTCATAATTACATTACAATGATGAACAACAGCGGTGATAATGCGCTACCTTGCTGCACACCTTTGGTAGTCACAAACCAGTCTGAATAAGAGTCTCCAATTTGAATGCAGGTTTGGCAGATCTCATAAAGCAATCTAACTTTGGTGAGAAAGTTTGTTGGTACCTATCGTTTGGACAGACATTCCCAAAGTTTATCTCTAGTTATGCTGTCATAGGCCTTTTCAATATCTAAGGAAATAAAGATGACATCTCTTCCCCTCTCCCAATGTTTTTCCATTATCATCCGAGCAGTGAAGATGAGATCAATTGTTGATCTGTTAGATCTAATTCCATACTGCTCTCTTCAAGCTGTGGTTCAATGACTTTCCTGAGCCTACCTTCTATAATTTTCTCCATTAGCTTGAGGCCATGGGATAGAAGAGTTATTCCTCTGTAATTGTTACATTTTCTTCTGCTACCCTTTTTAAATATTGGCATTTTCCAATTAGAGGTGACTTTTTCTTCTTTCCAGGTGGTGTTCATTGCTCTATATACTGTAAAGGTCCAAATATTATTATGGGTGTGAGTATAAATGTTGTAAGATTGATTCGTGAACATTCTAGAGAGTTGTTCCACTTAAGCGCACAGCCAAGGCAGCATCAAGCGCTGATTCGCACATTCCGCACGCGTGCCGCAGAGCAATGGCCTATCATGCGTCCGTAACTTGATAGTATTTAAAGGGAGACGCCATCTTGCCTCGCCCTCTGCAGTTCAGTTGACCAACGAGACTGACACGATGTAGCAAGGTAATAGTTGCGAGTCGGACTGCTGCCTAGTGGCAGTTAGACATAGTCTATTCTATTCTTGTAGTATTAGTATTTCATTCTGTTTTATAGCTCGTCTGTCTTAAGTACCAGAGTTATTATGCATTCCTAAATTCATAGTTTAACTTATAACTTGAGTCCCTTGCATCACTGTTTTATAATATTCGCGTTGGGTTTTAATTGGTTATTCACAGTCTTAACAGTTTCCGAGTCATAGTTAAATCAGTATTTCACGTCTGAAGAATAGTTCCATTATTGTTGATACCATATTGGTAAATCTGGAAGCTACTGCGCGTGTTATTCCTTCCGGCATAACGTAGTTGGAAATGCTGACGCATGTATTATGTTCGGCATCTAATGAATAAATACTCTCATTCAATCCATTCTGCTGGTGTCCCAAATCATTTATGAGTCGTTAAAGTAAGGTACCCAGTTGTTTCAGGCATAATATATATGATGTGAGTAATATGTCCCCAAGGTAAGAAGTACATACTTATCTATTTGCTAAGAGTAATGTTAGCCTTCATCGATTACTAACTAATGCAGTTGGTGAATCTGCTTCACTAAACTCGCCTGGTGTCAGACTGACGATTCAATATAATTCTATAATAATCTGCCCACTTGCTAAGTGCTCAATTTAATAATATCATAAAGTGCCCACAAGGTAACGACCACAGTAAACACGGCCTATCCTTCACAATACCCAGTAAAGTCCAGAGATTTCTGCTGCTTTGATCATATCCGCATTTACTTCATCTAGGCCTGGTGATTTTCCTATACCCATGCTTTTCTGGGCTTTTTCAGCTTCTGACCATATTAGAGGGGATTCTATACTTCCACCTTGATTTCCTGTTCCTGAACTGCTCTTTCTTTACTTATTGATTCGTTCCCATTATACAGATGGTTAAAATATTTCCTCATCTCTTCCGTTACTTCATCTTCTTTCCAGATAATTGTTCAATCGTCTTTTTCCAGGGCCTTAATGGGTTCAAATGTGTTCCTTTGATATGTTTACAATACTGTACAACAGTTTCTTATTACTCCGGCTATCCCCCTCTATTTTATTTGTAAATTCTAACCAGCACTTTTCTTTTTATTCTTTATGATTTTCTAGACTTTAAGTCTCAGTTCCTGTAAGACTGGTCTAGTTCCTTTAGTTTATCTTCACTTCTTCTCTGACCCTTCTCGTTTTCTTGGTTCCCTTGTCTTTTGACCATATTCCTTTCTTTTATAGCATTTTTGGCAGTGGTATTCCACCAAGGTGTTTCTTCGAACTAGTTTTGCGAGCTACACCGGCGGCTGTGTTTACAATGGCCTCTCTCAACATTTTTCATTCTTCTTCTGCCGATCCAATTTCACTTTTGGGTACGAGATCACATATTCTCTTTTGATATTCTGCCTATTTTTCGGAATTCTTCAGTTCCCAAATTTTTAACTTAGGCTTTTACTTTGTTTTTAGTTTCTCTACTCGAAAATTTCTGAGACTAGCAATAACAGACGGTGGTCGCTACCTACATTTCTGCAGGTAATACTTTCACATCTGTGATGAAGGCCCCTGCTTCTCGATCAGAGACTATAAAGTCTATGAGAGACTTCTGTTGTCTACCCGAACTATATTTAGTGACTTTGTGGCTGGCCCGTTTTCTAAAGTATGTATTTGTGATGGTGAGGTTGTTCCTCAAACAAAACTCGAGGAAGCATTTTCCTTCTTTGTTCATATTTCCAAAGCCATATGTATGGTCATATTACATTTTCAAATCCAGTTCTATCCATGCCAACTTGGGCATTAAAATCC
>JARYHS010000828.1:0-10450 GCA_031002005.1 Vandiemenella viatica
TTCGGCACAATTTACAAGACATATCATCACTTTAAATTACTTAAGGACATTTGATACTTACCGCAGCAGAATATGTTGCTTTAACTGAAGGTGTATCTTGGCAAGGAATGATTGAGCGACAATGGATTGCCTATAATTAAAAATAAAATAATAATTAGCACTTCTTATTCCTAAGTGAAAAAAGCCTTACACTTTTCAAGAAAACATATGGTGACTATTCTAATATCACATTCATGTATGGGAAAAACCAGGAAACCATCTTTTCTTTATTATTTGAAAAAGCAGTGTCTGATGCTTCACATTTTTGGTGTTTATTGGAGTGGTGTTACTGTGAAATGTTCTCAATAGTAAACAGTCAGAGATAGGAGTTAAAAAAAAATATTTCTAGAGGTATTATGAAGATTGAGAAAACAATAAATCAATATTATTTGTGCACAAAAATTAACCTTACTTCAGGAAGTTCCTTTTCCCCATAGTAAAAGTAAATTTGACATGGTAACAGAGTTTCAAGTTGCAACACATCCTGCCTCTGTCATGATTGGACTAATACTTTTAAGGTGGAATCAAAACCTGAAAATGTTTGTAATGTACTTCACTTACACAAAGCAAGTGAAGATAAGGATAAGTGCCTATAAACGTTTCTGGCTGGACTGAAATTTATGTTTTCAAAGCAAAAATCTTACCACTGAGCTAACAGACCACTGCAACTTGTTTTCAAATTCCCACCTATTTTCTACAATGATATAAACTAGTTAAAATAACAATTTATAGAACTGTGCAATATTTTATATATAATAATATTGCCGCATGAACGCCAGTGTACCGTCTGCCAGCATGGCGCAGCGGGTAGCGTCACGAATTGCGGTACCGAAGGTCGCCGGTTCAATCCCGCCCACTGACAAAAATTATTTAATTCTGTTTATTATTTCCAGAAGATTCTACATGTTTCCTAAGGTCACTTGTAACTTCTACACATTTCATTTGTTAACTACTCTTGTAATCTCTAGTACGTTCTATCTGTGTATAAATAGAAGAGCATTCTGCCCAAGAGGCAGTCAGTGCTGCGTGTATGTTTGAGTTCTCAATAAACCTGTTCTCAGTTTAAGTGCTGTGTTCACTGACAAGTAACCTTCGAATTCACACCTGTCCCGGTTCCAACGCGACATAGTTTGGTGGAGACGCCGGGTACCCTGTGCAACAGCTGCATCGTCGTGGCTCCGATTAGGCAACGTAAAAGTCGCCGCCTACACGGACTGGAACCGGACTACAAAGGATATACTCAGTACGTCCTTCCGAAAGTCCGCGTCATTAGGAAACCCATGGCGGCAAGCCAGCTGCACATTCGACACCCATCGGTGTTCTCTGGAGACGCTGGACAGGATCCTAACAAATGGCTAAAAGGGTTCGACCGAGTCGCCAAGTACAACAGGTGGGATCATACCATGTGCTTGGCAAATGTTTATTTCTATCTGGACGGAACCGCCCAGCAGTGGTTCGAGAACAACGAAGAAAAACTGAATAACTGGGAAATGTTCCAGACGGAACTTAAGAAAACGTTTGGGGACCACCAGCGACAAATCCGCTCGGCGGAAGAACAACTGAAGAACCGGGCCCAACGACATGGGGAGCCGACGCAATCTTACATACAGGATGTTTTGGCCTTATGCAACGTAGTCAACCCGAATATGACTGAAGCCGACAAAATCACGCACCTAATGAAAGGTATTGCAGAAGACATGTACCAAGCTCTTCTGATAAAAGACGTCGCTACGACGGAAGAGTTCATCAAGTGGTGCCAGCGGATTGAGGAGATGCAACAAAGGAGGGTTGGGCGAAGGAAGTATGACAGACTTCCCAACGTAGTCCCTATGGCAGTTGTGGAAGACCAGCACGACTTTGCGTCTCTCATACGACAAATTGTGAGAGAAGAATTACAACAGTTCATGGCAGCTGGGACTCTTGAACCGAGTGAGCATCAGATCATGGCCATGGATGTAAGCCCAGTGGGTCATGAAGGAGCCGACGCGGCGGAAAAAGAGGTATTTCAGACAATAGCTCCTGTCTGCCGAGCCAATCGCACTCGACGTGAAGAATGGCCTCGCCCTGATATGACGTATGCTGCAGCTGCCAAACGGCAGCCTAGGAACCGGCCGACATGGCCACAACCAAATCCTCCGGCACCTATGACGTCCCGCAGACGAACGGACGTCTGGAGGACAGAAGACAACGCGCCAGTATGTTTCCACTGTGGGCGCCCTGGACATGTCATACGCTACTGCAGAGAGAGAAGACGAGTATTTGACGATTATTTTGCCGCAAGACGTCCGCCATCCGAACAGTTCTACCCCAGGCAGCCACCCGCTGACGAGTTCGGTCGACCTACGGGAAGAAGCCCATCGCCGTACCCTAGACGAGGTCGATCCCCGACGCGCCGCTGCCGCTCATTGTCGCCGGACAGAGCTACCAGCCGCTCCCCTAGCCGCCGCACGCAGGAAAACTAAGCAAGGCGACCATCTACGGAGGTGGGGCCGCCGCAGATGAAAATCCTCCATGGATGACAGTCACTAAGATGTCGGGAAATCTCATCAACGTTATAATCGACGGCCAACCTGTCCGGGCGCTGGTTGATTCAGGAGCTTCTTTCTCCGTATTGTCGGACAATTATCGTCGCACACTAAAGAAGACAATGTTCCGTGATACGGGGGCAACTGTGCTAAAGGTCGCAAATGGAAAGTACGTCCAGCCAGCTGGAGCTTGTGTCGCGAGAATAACCATCAACAACAGGACCCAGCCAGTTGAATTTGTCATTTTAACAGAATGTAGTCATAATGTCATCCTTGGATGGGACTTCCTTAAGGCATCCCAAGCTGTCATTGACTGTGGAACGTCTGAGCTGCAAATTGAAGAAGTCGTTGCGACGGGTACACGTAACACAGAATCTTCTGGGAAGTTATTCGCCGTTGACAACATGACAATCCCGCCGTTCGCAATGAGAAGAGTCCAGTCAAAAACACGGACGACCGCAACCTTGAAGTGCTTGTCGATAGTAGAAAGTTTATTAGGCTCACGAAAGAAATCTACATACCAGCGGCTATCATAAGCATTATCGGTGGTCGAGGAGACATTTGGATCACCAACTGTCACGAGCAGTCACAAATTATCCCCAAGGGAATGTGCATAGGGACAGCTGAACCAGTCCAGGAGGGCGAGCTCAACGTCATTAACGAAGATCCATGCTCTGTTACTAGTACCGACAACACGCTGGAGGAAACAACTATGGAACTGCCAATAGGGTCCGGCCTGACCAAGGAACAACACCACCGGGTGTTAGCTATACTACGCCAATTCTCTGGTGTATTCACACCCCAGCAAAAAAAAGGTCAGACGAAACGGCCCACGATAAAGCATCGTATCAATACTGGGGATCATCCGCCCATTAGCCAGCGCTCGTACCGATTGTCACCAGTCGAAAGGCGAATAATTCGAGAGGAAGTGGAGAAGATGTTGCATAATGACATTATTCAACCTTCGGAGAGTCCTTGGTCATCTCCGGTGGTCCTCGTAAAAGAAGAAGGATGGTACGTGGCGATTCTGTGTCGACTATCGGCGGCTGAACAAAATCACAAAGAAAGATGTCTACCCACTGCCGCGCATCGACGACGCCTTAGACTGCTTGAAAGGAGCTACATACTTCTCAACCATGGACATGCAGACAGGCTACTGGCAAATCGAGGTTGACGAAGCTGACAGAGAAAAGACGGCTTTTATTACACCTGATGGCCTCTATGAATTCAAAGTAATGCCATTCGGATTATGCAACGCTCCGGCCACATTCGAACGCATGATGGACAACTTACTTCGACACCTTAAGTGGACGACGTGTCTTTGTTATTTAGATGACATTGTTGTTTTCTCGAAAACATTTGAAGAACATCTGAGTCGCCTGTCAACGGTGCTGAAGTGTGTTCAGACTGCAGGACTCCGCCTCAATCCGAAGAAATGCCTCTTCGTCGCCAGAGAGATAAAAATCCTGGGGCACCTGGTCAACGGAGATGGCGTGCGCGCTGATCCAGATAAAGTAAGGGCAGTCATGAATTTCCAACTCCTCAGCACATTCGTGATGTGAGAAGCTTTCTTGGGCTGTGCTCATACTTCCGGCGTTTCATAAAAGGATTCTGTAACATGGCACGTCCACTGCAAGAACTTTTGCAGGGAGAATTCAAAGTAATGCCATTCGGATTATGCAACGCTCCGGCCACATTCGAACGCATGATGGACAACTTACTTCGACACCTTAAGTGGACGACGTGTCTTTGTTATTTAGATGACATTGTTGTTTTCTCGAAAACATTTGAAGAACATCTGAGTCGCCTGTCAACGGTGCTGAAGTGTGTTCAGACTGCAGGACTCCGCCTCAATCCGAAGAAGTGCCTCTTCGTCGCCAGAGAGATAAAAATCCTGGGGCACCTGGTCAACGGAGATGGCGTCCGCACTGATCCAGATAAAGTAAGGGCAGTCATGGAATTTCCAACTCCTCAGCACATTCGTGATGTGAGAAGCTTTCTTGGGCTGTGCTCATACTTCCGGCGTTTCATAAAAGGATTCTGTAACATGGCACGTCCACTGCAAGAACTTTTGCAGGGAGACGCCAAGTTTTACTGGGATGAAACTAAAGAAAGATCTTTCCAGGCACTTAAGGAGGCTCTAACTTCCGCACCAGTTCTAGCCTTATACGACGAGAATGCAGAAACTGAACTTCACCCTGACGCCAGCGGTTATGGGATCGGTGCAGTGCTTGTGCAAATTCAGGAAGGTGCTGAGAAGGTGATAGCCTATGCATCAAGAGTATTCTCTAAGCCCGAGATAAACTACTCTACAACCGAGAAAGAATGCCTCGCAGTTGTCTGGGCTATCAACAAGTTTCGTCCGTATTTATTCGGCAAACCTTTCACCGTCGTAACAGACCACCATTCTTTATGTTGGCTAACCAGCTTGAAGGATCCATCAGGTCGACTAGCAAGATGGGCACTTAGACTTCAAGAGTACGACGTCACGGTGGTATTCAAAAACGGACGCAAACACAAGGATGCCGACAGCCTTTCAAGGAATCCTTTAATAGAACACAACAGCATGAATGGAATTTCAGCCCTCGCTGAATTAGGTGACGTTGCAGCTGAACAGAGGGAAGATTCAGAGTTATTAAGAACCATAGACGCCTTGGAGAAAGGAGAACCGGCCAAAGGAGGGTTTCAATTGATAGATGGGACATTGTATAAGAACAACTACGATCCACTAGGCCCCAAGTGGCTTCTGGTCGTTCCAGCTCATCTCCAGCCAGCTATTCTCAAGTATTTCCACGACGCTCCAATATCCGGTCATCTGGGATTTGTGAAGACCCTGGACCGAATCAGACGCAGGTATTACTGGAAGGGTCTCTACCGATCTGTCAAGCATTATGTGAGTCACTGTAAAGAGTGCCAGCGACGGAAACATGTGCCGCAATTACCTCCAGGTCATCTAGTACCAATTCCACCTGCAGCAGTTCCATTCCACCGAATTGGGATCGACCTTTTGGGGAGGTTCCCGAAGTCGACAACCGGTAACCGATGGATAATAGTCTGCACCGACTACCTCACGCGCTACGCTGTCACCAAACCTGTGCCGACTGCAGAAGCTCCAGAGGTTGCAAAATTTCTAGTAGAAGACATTATTTTGAAGCATGGAGCACCACGTGTGATGATATCCGATCGTGGAAAGGTATTCCAGTCAAGACTAGTATCAGAGGTCATGTCAAGATGCGACGTTGTCCACAGGATGACAACTGCATACCACCCTCAGACAAACGGTCTCACAGAACGCTTCAACAAGACATTAGCCGATATGCTGTCGATGTATGTGGATGTTGAGCAGAAGGATTGGGATACAATACTGCCAGTGGTCACATTTGCTTATAATACAGCAAGGCAAGATACGACAGGCTTCACTCCGTTTTTTCTGCTCCATGGCCGTGAAGCTGAGACCACAATGGATACGCTGTTCCCATTCCAGCCGGACGACACTCAGGATGACTATATAAAACAGCTCATTACCAGGGTCGAAGAAGCAAGACAGCTGGCTCGCATACGAACACTGGCCACCCAGGAGAGGGACCGTCAGCGGTATGACGGCAAGCACTGACCTGTTGCGTACAACCCAGGAGATCTCGTATGGATTTTTACCCCTGTCCGGAAGGTTGGGCTATCAGAAAAGTTACTGAAGCGGTACTTTGGTCCGTATCGTGTCATACGCCGCCGGTCAGACGTCACATACGAAGTCGAGGATTATGAGCCGTCTTCGAAACGACGAAAGCGAAGGGACATTGTTCACGTCCTCCGCATGAAGCCTTACTACAATCCTGACGAGCAGCTAGGCACAACCAGCTTCTTGTTCAAGGACTCTGAGGACGGTTTGGATACTGAGGAAGTCGGACAGGAAGATAATAGTACAAACAGGAGGGGCCCTCCAGAACTGCCATACAGAGGACCCACGACAAGATCAAGATCCAGGACACTTCAGCGTGCCCCAAAAGAAATCTAACAGCGGGACGCTGTTTTCCTCAGGAGAGGGAGCAATGCCGCATGAACGCCAGTGTACCGTCTGCCAGCATGGCGCAGCGGGTAGCGTCACGAATTGCGGTACCGAAGGTCGCCGGTTCAATCCCGCCCACTGACAAAAATTATTTAATTCTGTTTATTATTTCCAGAAGATTCTACATGTTTCCTAAGGTCACTTGTAACTTCTACACATTTCATTTGTAACTACTCTTGTAATCTCTAGTACGTTCTATCTGTGTATAAATAGAAGAGCATTCTGCCCAAGAGGCAGTCAGTGCTGCGTGTATGTTTGAGTTCTCAATAAACGTGTTCTCAGTTTAAGTGCTGTGTTCATTGACAAGTAACCTTCGAATTCACACCTGTCCCGGTTCCAACGCGACAATATAACTTATCATGAATGAAATTATATAGTTTGCTTTGCAATCTATGACCAAAAGTTCATTACTTTTGTGATACTGTAAAATGTCAATTTCCCCTTTGGTGTACCAAGGGATGTACTTCTCATAATAGATGTTTTTCATTCACCTATAAGCTATCTCAATTTTTGAGATCCGATCATCCACCATAGTTTTTTCTAGTCATTCACTCGTATGGTCTCGCCAAAATATGTGAATTTCTTTACGCTTGCAGTTCTTCCAATCTTTCCCAGGGAAGATTGGTCAGTATTAGTCATGACTTTTGTATTCTCTTTTTAGATCCTAAGCTTGTGGTGACAGTGAATCTTTCTGTGTGACTTCATCTGTGTGACCGCTTCTCTGTACTTTGACAATGTTGCAAAGTCATCTGCAAAAGCTAAGCAGTTGACTTTATTCCTCCAAATTTTTATTTTATGTGAATAGTCCTATCCAATTTTTTATTTTATTTAATTACTTTTACAGTATATCCAGGGATTGTACTTTCTAGCACTTGTTTATTGTCTATTTCTTCTCCCATCATCACAGTTCTACCATCATGATCATCTCTGGCTCTTCGTGAATTATTATACCGAAAGATGGTAAAGTGTATTTATGTTATTACTTCATGGTTTCCTTCCTTCCTTTTTCTATATTGAGTGATAGATTCACTTTGTTTATCCTTCCTTTTTGTGTGCGTGTACTTAAGTACTAGTTTCTACATTAGTTGCAGTGATTATGCAAATTTTTTTGGAAGTTTCTGTTCAATATTTATTCTTCCTGGTCTAAAACTTACATTTTACCATGTTGCATCTTTTGTCAGTTGTCTACTACTATGTTTTTTTTTTAAATTACTTTTTTCATTATTTAAAGTATAACAAAATATTTTAAATTGAGATTTCTCAAGAAGGCACCAAAAAATTCCAACTTTTCCTCAAGTGCAACATTATCTTCACTATATTTCTCATTTATTTCTTAAAGCACGTATTAAATCTAAAACACTTGACTACTACTACTTCTACTTGTTCTGTATGCTGAGCATTACCGAGCAATAGTCAGCATTAATGAACGCCACTAGTTTTTAATAATGCATCCTATAGTGTATTATCCATGGGATTACTTGTAAATATAACGTTACAGTATGGATGATACAACTTGGAAGCTCATCTAGTTCAGCCACTGTGTGACTCAGCACAGTGACAGCTCTTGGTTTCTGTCTGTTCAAATTGATTTCCCCATCTCTACTGGAACCTTCTTCATATTATTATTATCACATAGCCATCAGCATTTGATTATATGAACTAATTTATTCGGCACTCTTTGCTGCATGCAATTTTTAAATAATTTAACACACTTCTAATTTATCTAATCATTATAAAATCATCAGGAATATTGTATATTTTTTAATAAATAATTATTGCTTATCGATAATCAAACTTCAAATAAGTACTGATGTTGCAACCCATATAAAACTATGCTTCCAACGAATTTGTAATTAATAATTTTGGTCTTTTCACTGGAAACTTTTTCATATGGTGAGCATTATTAAGATCTTGTATTTGAAAACGGTTAATAATTAGATATACATCAAAATTTCTAATTGTGTTAGGTCTGGATGTGCTTACATCTTTCCCCCTCCATCTGTCCCTCCTTCTACACAACTAAGGCTATCAGCCGAAATGTTGTGAATCGTGTGTGTTTTTCATGTTTGTCTGCCTTTCAGGCCTTCATCTGTATTAATATTCCCTGTACTATTTTCAATGCTTAACAGCAGTTTCATTGTCACCATTATGTAATTGTAATATTACTCATACAGTAGTAAAATCTAAAGAGTGTACTGTTATTTGTTTGTATTTAACTTTACTGCTCCCTCCACCTACAACAACTTTTAATATTAAGAACCACTTTAGTAGAAAAATATTAGAAAGGATACTTCCTTATCTTTGTTGAGACATTCATCAAATTAAAGTTAGGAATTCATAATATATTTTGTGTTTGGTTCTTGTTAAGTGTCTTTGAAATCAACTGCTTTCTGACATAGTTCTTAGTAAGATACAATACATAACAAATCTATCTTAGTATAAAGTGTAGTAGTTTAACGTATATCTAGTTTATATAATTGTAATTGGTTTTTAATGTATCATGTGCCTGTATGTAGCTAACCCATAAATTTTAGCTCATTCACATAGTGAAGGAACTAATTTTTTTCTCTTTGCAGAGCAATAATGAATTTCACAAAGCCTTGCTCGGTGCCGTGACCAAGAGGATACTGGTGTGGTAGAAAACACATCAGTTATTGGGAAACTAGAGTTCATGTGTGCTAAATGTCAGCAAGTTCACAATGCAAAGGATTTGCTAATAAGACATGTATTCAATCATGACTCACTTGTAAATACTCACAGTATATTTGTGAAAATTGTGGCATAGTTTTCTTAGATCTGTCAACATTGTGTGCCCATATACCTTATATAACAGTGAAATTATATTGAAGCAAGAAACAGAATTGCAAGTATGTGTGTGCTATTTTGCTCAGGTGTTTTTATCTTGGAGTTCTCTGACAAAAACATGTATTTGAACATGTCACAGCTGTTCCTGCCCATCGTATGTCTGTATGCATTGCCGACAAATATTTAAAAAATTTGACTGGACTTCATCTGCATCAGGACTCCACACATCCGTCTTCCTCATTTTTGCAAATGGAAGGTAAAATTGAGATTTCCTATTTTTGTTTCTAAATAATGCTTATGCTTTACAGTACAGGTTTTAGTTTAGATCTTCCTTGCTTGATATCAATGTATATTAGAACAAAAAGTTTCAGTATTGAAACGATGGCTGGAGGCTGTGGTACATATAAATAAACGCCACCTGTGAAACCTCCATGTAATATACCAGTTAACATGCAACCACTGCCTATTTTCATGTATAGGTTTGAATATAGATCCACTTTCCATAAGAATAAATGGCATCAGGCATATCACATGGAACGCAAAAAACCCAGTTGCTGCCCATCCCATCACCTTGACTTGAAAAATTTCAACTCTTGTTTCACAGTCCATGTATTAGAGTCTTACCAATAAAACTGGCACTAGGTAATCATCTGGTCTCAATTTAAGATAATATCTGTTCATTATATTTTTTTCTTTACTCCCTCTTTGCCTCCTCCCCTCTACCTAACAGAACCTGAGGTGGTGTTGACTTCAGAGAGAGTTTTTTTTTTAATATCTTTAATTTTTGTTTATATTTATTATATTATTTGCTCTTCCTGCCACCCAGAGATCAGCATTGATATTACCTATGCTCGGATTTGGTTCTGGAATCATTGCTTCCTATACCTGTCCTCAGTTTGAATTTTACCCCACCATTTTCCTTGATGCTCTTTCCCACAACACTAATCCCCCCTATATATAATGTTCTCCTGTTGATAAAAGCCAAGACCCAAAAAATACAGTACGATGTAGTTTTTCT
>JARYHS010000830.1:0-35630 GCA_031002005.1 Vandiemenella viatica
GAGGAGGGGGGGGGGGGTTAAAAATTGGTCTGACACAATGGTGAAGTAAAAAAGAAAATTCGTAATTTGGTTAAAATTGGTCAGATACTTTCAAAAGTAAGATGGAGGGGTACTGAACGCTGGAAAAGCTAAGAAAGTACGATTAAAAAAGTTATGGGTAAAAGGGGGGGGGGGGAGGGAGGGGGCTTGCAGACTGGTCCAACACTAAAGTAACTAAGAAAATTCGTAATTTGGTTAGATACTTCCGAATGTACGATCGAGGGGTACTGAATGCTGGGAAAGCAATGAAAATACGACAAAAAATGTCTCATAGGGGAGCTGAGTTTAGAAGTTGATCCATAACACAAGTAGATACAAGGCAGCCCCGTGGCAATATCTTCTGCTAGCTGCGACGGAAAACTTTGTCCACGCCGTTCGATATTCGCCGGAGAAACGGGGCAGAAATGGGAAATGTGGGCCACGTCAGTAGAGTAAGAGGTGAATGGCACAGGTAGCGGTCGATACCTGTATCGACCGCGGGGGGGGGCGGGGTATTACCTGGTGAGCCTCGCAGATCCTCGAGGCGGACATGCGGAACAGAGCCATCGTATGTATCCTGCTGCTGGTTTCTGTATCGTCCTGCACCGCGCGACTGCACACCACCGCCGCGACACTAATACTGTTGGCTCGCGCCTCGAGGTGTGCGTGACGTCACAGCCATGGCGCCCCAGCCTCCGCGCAGGCCCGCCGCGCGGCGCCACCGTCCAACATGGCCGCCGCGCGCCACGCTCGACAGCTGCCGGGCGCACGGCGCCAAACTGCACGCTAGGGATGTTCATCCAGAAAATACATCGATGTTTTTTTCGATGTGATGCATCGAACCGTTGCATCGATGTTTCACGATGCATCGAATAAAAACATCGATGTTTTCGATGCATCGAATAAAAACATCGATATATATCGGTTAATAAAGGTTAGGTAAGCTTAAAAATGAGACAAAGATTAGGAAACTAGCAAAATGAAGTATTAATTTGAATTATATTTTTAATTAGTCTTTTACTAAGGCAATTTGAAATTACTGGGATTTATAAATTAGAAATTCGAATAGAAAGATAGAATAAAAGTAAAACAAGGAACGCTGAAAGAGAGGCAGTATTGGGATTCTAATCTAATTGGAATTTATAAATCCCAATATTTTCTCTCTAAACATTGCATAAATAAAATTTTATCAACCCGCTTTCCTTGAATTCTGTTTCGTTGTTGATTTAAAACTTGTGCAGCTTTCGAAAAAGTCTTTCTGATGGCTACTAAAGTTAAATATTTATAAGCTATTTTGTACAATTTTTGAAACTGTTGTTTATAATCGGACCATACTTCTAACGGATTTTCACTAAGCCGGCCAACCGGAGTTCTCAAGTAGACAGACAGCTCGTCGGAAACACTTTCTTCGGTCTTGTTTGATTTCCAGTTTCTTTGAACTAGTTTGTGATGATCGGTCCAAAGACTGAAATCTTCCGATGTTTTGTCTGAAGTATCTGAATCAGATTCTGTTCGCATTTCTTCCAGCTCCCTCTTCATCATATCTTTAATCTTTTGAATAGCATTTGAAGCCATCGGGTCTCCAAAATGTAGTTTTTTGAACCGTGGGTCCAATAAGGTCGCGATAGCTAAAGACGAAACTTGTTCGACAGCTTATGTACTTCCATCACTAAAGGTTCATCAGTCTAACTGATATGAGTTTTGAAAGCATGCAGTGCAGTAAAGGGATCACTTTACTGCTGGTACAATATTTATCCCCAGATATTTCTTTAGTTGCTGCTTCAAGTGGGCGTAGTATGTTAAGAAAAAATGACGCGATATTTAATTCCAAACCAGTCAGCATTGGAGGTGCTGTTTTATGGCAAATCAATATATCACTTACAACATTTTTAAGCTCCAAAAATCTTTGAATCATATAATATGTGCTATTCCAGCGTGTTGCCAGGCCTTGTATTAACCTTATTTCAGCATTTACTGACTTTTTCAAATCGTCGCTTGCCAAACAACTGTGCTTAAAGAAAGTAACAATCAATGGTCTTTATTTTTGACAATATATTTTCTAAAGGTATTTTGAGAATATTTTGAGCAACTAAACTAAGCGTGTGAGCGAAACAAGAGATGTGCTTCTTCTTTCCAAATCCTAATTCCACAGTTTTTACCATATTCGGGTCGTTATCAGTAACGACCGCAGAGACTTTGTTCGTATCAAATCCTCGATCGTTGCAGGTCTTAAGGAGCATGTCTGGTATATATTCCGATGAATGACTTTCATTGAGTTGATAAACTCCTAATGTCGTTGATTTGAACACCGTGTGTAGACCAAAATGCGCTGTGAAACCCAAAAAGCTGCGCATCTGCATGTCTGACCATATGTCACTTGTTAATGTGAGGTGTTCAACATTTGAGAGTTTTGATTTTATTAATGTTGCCAAGACGTCATACTTGTCATCAAGCCACTGTGTCACAGTTGCTCTGCTGGGTATTTTATAATGAGGAGCAGTAACTTTAAGCAAATTTTTTAAGCCTACTAGGTACCTTTAGCCTTGCCGTAAGGTGTAACTCCGCCCTACACTGTCGGGAAATTTCATGTCAACTGTAATTTTTTGTTGTTTTATCAAAATTAAATTAAAAGAAAAATGTGATGTGATTTTGTAGGTGACAAAATAAAATATAGCAATACAATTTCCTGTTTTTTGTTTTGTTTTAAAACCAATCATATAACGTAGTTTTTTTTTGTTTTGTTTTTTGTAGGTTTATCTAAGTTAAAAATAAAAAAAAAAATAATGTGATTTTGTAGGTGACAAAATATCGTATAGCGATACAAGTTCCTGTTTTTTTGTTTTGCTTCAAAACCAATCATATCGCGTAGTTTTTTCTTGTTTTATGCATGTTAAAAGAAAAAATTTAATGTGTTTTTGTAGGTGACAAAAATAACGTATAGTGATACAATTTTCCAGCTTTTGTTTTGCCTTAAAACTAATCGTGTTGCATATGTATTTGTTTTTTATTCAAGTAAAAAAATGTAATTTGATATTTTAGGTGACAAAAATAACGTATACTAATACAATTTTCTGTTTTTGTTTTGCTTTAAAACTGATTCTATCACGTCGAAGAAACGCAAGTTTTCTTTCGATGTATCGAATGAAAAACATCGATGCATCGTTAAACATCGAAAGTAAACGATGCATCGGAACGATTCGATGCATCGAATAGTAAACATCGATGTTTTCGATACATCGATGTATATCGAGCATCCCTACTGCACGCATTATGTTGCGTAATACACGAGAGAAACACAATTAGCCCTATTTTCCCGTGACGTAATGAAAGTTATCGATGCAGGTTCGCAAGTTGATGCAGTTTTCTTGGATTTTCAGAAAGCTTTTGATTCTGTACCACACAACCGAATTTTAGCGAAGATTCGAGCTTACGGTATTTCGGCTCAGATTTGCGACTGGATAGCACAGCACTTTATGGTAGCGAAACATGGACTTTAGGAATACCGGAAATAAAGAAAATTGAAGCATTTGAAATGTGGCGCTACAGAAGAATGCTGAAAATTAAGTGGACAGACAAAGCAAGAAATGAACGAGTTTTGGAAATGATGGGTGAGAAAAGAAGTTTGTGGAAGAAGCTTACGGAAAAAAGAGACAGGATGGTAGGTCATATTTTGAGACATGCTGGATTGGTTAGTTTGTTAGTGGAGGGAACAGTCGAAGGTAAGAACTGTAGAGGTAGACAGAGATTAGAATATATGAAGCAGATAATTGAGACGTGGGTTGTAAGGGGTATGTAGAGATGAAGAGGTTAGCACAGGATAGGAAGGGATGGAGGATTGCATCAAACCAGTCTAAAGACTGACGACAGCAAAAAAAAAAAAAAAAAAAAAAAAAAAAAAAAAAAAAAAAAAAAAAAAAAAAAAAAACGTGATTTTCTAACTGGTGGATCACAGTATGTCGTCGACGGGGAAGCCTCTTCTAAGCTAGATGTTACTTCGGGCGTTCCTCAAGGAAGTGTAATAGGTCCACTTCTTTTCTTAATATTTATAAACGATCTAGGCGATAATGTCAAATGCTGGTTGCGATTGTTTGCCGACGATGCAGTTATCTATAGGGAAATAAGGTGCTCCGACGATTGCTTAGAAATTCAGCGCGATTTGGATGCTATTTTCGATTGGTGCCGTAAATGTCAGCTTACACTTAATTGCAAAAAGTGCAAGGCAATGCGGATAAGTAACAAAAAGAATCAGTTTGTTCACGAGTACAGAATAAACAATTCAGCTGTTGACACGGTTGATTCCCTGAAGTATCTGGGGGTAATAGTACAAAGCAACATGAAATGGGACATGCACATAACTTCCGTCGTAGGCAAGGCGAATTCTAAATTGCGATTCATAGGTCGTATTTTGAGGAATTGTAATGCTCAAACAAAGGAGATAGCGTATAGAACATTAGTGCGTCCGCATCTGGATTACTGTTGTGGGGTTTGGGATCCGTATCGCAAGGTTCTGATTGACTCAGTTGAGAGGGTGCAGAGGAGAGCCGCTAGATTCGTGATTGGTTGTTACAGCCCTTATGAAAGCCTCACAGAATTGATACATAGATTGGGCTGGGATAGTTTGGAAGACAGACGACGTAGCTTGCGTTCGAATTTATTGGAGAATATGCGAAAAAATTTAAATTTCGAGTGCAATGAAATACTTCTTCCGCCAACGTATTTAGGTCGTAATGACCGGAGGGATAAGATTAGAGAAATAAGATGCCGTACGGATGCTTTTATGTATTCCTTCTTTCCTCGCGCTATTCGGGATTGGAATGGGCGGGTTTAGGATTGGTGCTTAGCACCCTCTGCCACCCACAATGTTTGTGACTTGCAGAGTATGGATGTAGATGTAGATGTAGACGGATCTGAGGGGGGGGAGGGGGGGAGGGGGGTCAAACCGGGGCGCATGCCTTGGGCGGCAACTTCATGGGGGGTGGCAAAATCATGTTAGAGATAAATGTCAAATTTGTATGGTGGCGATCTTTTTTTTGCGCTCTATTGCTCCAGGCAACAACCTCCGGATGAGGGGGGGGGGGGGGACAGTAAATCAAAGAATAAAGAATAACTCCATACTGCCCCGGGCGTCAAATTCATGGTTACCTTTTTTTTTCTTACTTATCGGTTTACGAGTCGTCGACATCGAGGTTATTTGGGAAGGGATGGGAGTGGAGACAAGGAACGGGAAGGAATTCGGTGATCGCCTTTTGAAAGAAGCATCCCAGCATTCGCGTGGAGTGATTTGGAGAAACCACGGAAAACCAAAATCTGGATGCCCGTATGGGGATTCGAACCGGCGTCCTCCCAAATGCGAGTCCAGAGCGTTGACCGCTCAACCACCACGCTCGGTTTCACGGTTGAGGGGGCGGCAATCCATAATTTATGCCCCGACTCGGAAAATTCACAGACCCGCCACTGTAGTACGGGTTTAAAAACAGTCGAAATCGCAAAACATACGTATTGTACTGTAGGAGAACAGTTCTTAAAAAGGTAGAAACCAAACAGCGAAGGAAATGCGTCATCAAAAGAAGTGGAACTGAAAATGGGAGCAGTGTTGCTACCTTAGCGTAGGAAAACAGCTGCAGAGAGGGAGAAGAGGAAACAAGAAACAGACCCCAGACACCCTTTGTTTGGACACGAACCTCAACCCACAAGGCTGAAGTCAAGGAAGAGCTTCGTACAATCAACTACAGCCATAACATCTTCTACTGGAGCACGCCGTCTAGAACTATGGCGAAATTCGTTGCCTGAAGAACAGTGGAGGAACATCAAAGAGGCACCGGCTGCGGGATGTAATCAGCCATATGCTATATGGAAGGCTCTAAACAGATTAAGAACTGAAGTGTCCCGATGTAAATATAATATTAAAAAATGGGGTTACACTACTGACAACGATCTATGCGAATGTGGTGAGCTTCAGAACCCACAACATCTTCTGATATGCAGGAATCTACCTGAAACCTGCAATATCGACGACCTTTACAGGGCAAACGAGAAGGCCATCAAGATTGCGGAATTCTGGTCACATTCAATTTAATTGTGTTTATAGTTTAATATTAATTAATTTTTTTTTCAACTTGTTATGTCCTGGGACACGAGAAATAAATAAAGCGATTTTGTCGCTAGATTTAGTGAATTTTGAACTTCGACAGTGATATTCTTAAATATGTTATCGCTAAAAAAAAAAAAAAAAAAAAAAAAAAAAAAAAAAAAAAAAAAAAAAAAAAAAAAAAAAAAATTGGTGATTTTTAGTGATATTAAACCTTGCAGAGTTTCGAAAAATGTACAGCAGAACTCCAATTATCCGAATCAATTGGGACCGGACCCCATTCGGATAATCAGAAATTCGGGTAGTTGGATTTTTTTCCGAAAAAAGGATCTATTTTAATTAATTATTGGATGTATGTTGATAATGGGACAAAAACGGCTTTTAATTAATTAAATGAAAAGTCAACTCTTTTACATGTTGAGCGTACTTACAAGTGCTGTACAATAGTACAGTATGTACGTACTGTATGGGGCCATCCACAAATTACGTGAGGTGTTTTTCCGGATTTCTGGACCCCCCCTCCCTCCCCCCCTCTGGTGAGATCTGGTCCGTGAGAACCCCCCCCTAGAAATCGCCCTCGAAACTTTTGTAGAACTTTTTTTTAGGTCACACCCTAACTTTTTTGACGAAATACCCTCCTAAAATCGACTTTGGCGCAAATTGTAGACCTTTTTTTTTTGGCTCTACTGTCCCCAAATTTTTCGCAAAATCTCACGTGAGATTTCCGTAGACCCCCTCCCCCTCCTCCTGGTGAGATTTCGCCTGACCCCCCCCCCCTCCTATTTCACCTCACGTAATTAATGTATGTCTCCTATTGTAAATAAAAGTCATTGCTTGCTGAACATCTCTGTCAAAGTTTTCTGGCAGCCTAGTCGCGCAAACACTTGATAGTGAGAAGTTGTATGCAATCACACTCGGATTGACGCTCCAATCACATCAACGCTGATGGTCTCGTATCTGCTTCAACTTTGATACTAAGGCCAACTTCTTCTTCGACACTTTCTTCTCCAAAACTTTCAAAAAGTTCATCATCATGTAGAATTTCATACCCAGGGTCTGACGAATCTACAGGGTGTCCAGAAAAGGACTCCCTGATTTCAAAATTAAATATCTCGAAAACAAAGATCGATAGAGGAATGTAGTAAACGGCATGTTTATTGTGACAGCTGTAAGATGTGTATACAGCAGTGTGTAATAACAGTTTCAAAAGCTGCTAACAGATGGCGCTGTACGCTGTACAGCTCATATCAGCATACATAAGTGGTACTCTAGCACCAGAAAAACGCGTTGTTCAATGGTGTACATGGTTTTAAACTCTTCCTTTGGTACGCTAACCTCCTTTCACGTTTCAATGGTGGAACTGATCACCCTGAGCTTCGGATCACTATTTAGGCATTACGTATGGCGATTACAGCGCCATCTGTTAGCAGCTTTTGTAACTATTATTTCAAACTGCTGTATACACTTCTTACAGCTGTCACGATAAACATACCGTTTACTGCATTCCTCTATCGATCTTTGTTTTCGAGATATTTAATTTTGAAATCAGGGAGTCCTTTTCTGGACACCCTGTATATCTTCAGCACTAACTTCTGAACATCCAGGAATTTTCAAAAGAATGTTTCTGAATTCTTCAAGTGACACGTCATACATATCTTCTCCTGTCTCTTCCATTTCTTTTTCTTGAGCTTCTTTTTCATTTTTCTTCTTTTCCTTCTCTTCTTCACTTGTTATGCCTTTCAACTTGTCCCACGCACGTCTTAATGTGACTGCCTTAACCAAGCTCGAAGCTTCCGCCACCATCTAAGCGCAATCTTTCAATTTTTTTTTTGGCTAGCCAACTCACCTTCTTCGTCTTCGGCCTCCAACAAAAATTTCCCTAAAGTTACCTTCTGTAATGGCGTTTCATGGCTTCGATAATAGACTGGTCTATTGGTTGCAACAAGCTTGCGACGTTTGGCGGTGAAAGGTTGTTTCAAACTGGCCATTCCCTCTTTCCAAAACTACTTCGGTGGCATGAGTTGGTGCATTATCAACAACCAAAAACACTTCACTTCCCTCTTTTCCAAGTGATTTTTGGTGCTTTTTCACTTCAGTGATGAAAATTTCGCCGCACCACTCTGTAAACAATGCTGCAGTCATCCGAACTTTGAGTTGGTTTTTATAAAAGAGGGGAAGCCTTTTCGCAGTACGTTTCCTCTTAATTAAAAAAGCGATTCGGATAATCGGAGTTCGGATAATTGGAGCTCTACTGTACTCTCTTCCTTTTAACTACATTATATTGGAGAAAATGTCTCTTTTGAGTGTGAAAAATACTCTTCGCAAGGGCAAAGATCACAAAATAGTAGATCTTACCCCAAAATTGACAAAACCATGCAGCAATGGCGTGGAATTAATTATGTTCAATGGAAGGATACAAACAATTTCACTGAATTTTGGGCTGAAGTTCGAAAATACCAGAGTAAATACCTTTCTGGAGTTGTCTGATTTAGCCATATCCGCTTTATCACTTCCTCACTCGAATGCCGCAGTAGAGGAGATTTTCAGTACAGTTAACATCGATAAAAACAAATTGAGAAATATGGCTGTAAATACTCATAATAGCTAATTCTTTTTATAAGGAATCGGTTAAAATTGTGAAAAAACCGCTACAGTTACGAGCTTCCGGCTGATGTGATTGCTGCAATTGGTAAAGATGCTAAATACTCTTTTAAATCTTAAGACTGACTATTCATTTCATCCTTCCACATCTGAAAGTTGTGCAACTCCAACGATAGACAAATATGATGAGGAAGAAATACAGACTGAAGAATTTGATGTTGATTTTTAATACAGTATTATGTTGAATTTAATGAAAATACTAATTATTGAAATATTTTTATGTTACTTCACCACTTTCCTTTATTTTATTTCGCGATTTCTAGCGAATCTTTTAGTTTCTAAATATGCCGTAATTTAGTGAGCTTTTAGACCAGGTCTAGCGACTTTTGTTTTCGTAAGGTGGCAATACTGAATGGAAGTGCCATAGGGTAGCGTGTTGGGAGCATTGTTATTCGTTAGGGAGTGTCCACAAACTACGTAGCTCCATTTTGGCCTCCTCTGAACCCCTCCCCCCCATGTAGCCCAAAGAGGATTTTACCTAGTGTTGCAAACTGAAAAAAAAAAAAAAAATTTTTTTTTCAGATTTGTGAAAAAAAAACCTGAAAAAAAACTTAGCACCCTTGTTTTTTTTCTAAATTTGTTTTTTTTTTCAGAAAACAATATATTTGATAAATTATAGTTTTATTTATGGAACTTACATTTTACATGTGTGTTTTAAACCTTACTAAATCATATAATATCTTACATAATGATTCATAAATGTATCTATATAGGTAACATAATTTTTATTCATCCTCTGTCAGTACCACATTCACTAGTATCAGTACTACCAACACTAGTTCGGTCGGAGTCGGAATTTTCTGTTTCTTCTTCTGTCTCCTCTAGATCCATAACTTCAGAAATAGTTACATTTTCTTTTACTGGTTGTATTGCATGCAAAAGCTTTTGAGATTGCAATTTTAAATTGTGAGCAAAGTACACACTGTGAATGAAGACTGCGCCGATAGTTCTGTATTACAGTCTTTTAAGTTTGAGTTTAAATCTATTATCATACAAAATAGGAGCTTTATTTGTTTTCAATCGTTGGTTTACGCCAACGGTTGCAAGGAAATTATTCATAATTACTGACAATGAGTCAGTATCACTATACGCTGCGAGTTTAACAAGTATACGAATATAAGGAAAGCACAACAAGTAATAAAAAGAGGCAAAAAACCGTAGTTAAATTTCCTAATTTTTTGAAAAGATTCGTAGGTCTACAGATAAATTTGTAGGGCTTGGCAGCATTAGTTCAAATAGCGAGTATCAATCCAAACAATGGGGAACGGGGATTCCTTTTCACGCAACCTAGCCTTTTCGGGTAGTCCCCATTCGTAAAAGAAAACTTCAGTCAATGTTACCAATATTTTTGTAATTTTTTTTTCTACTGAACCAGAAAAATATAGTAGATTTAAAAGTAAGATAAGTACTTAGTATAAACCCTAAAACAGTCATGTTTAACGATAAATGCCTTAAAACTCTGAAATTTAGTAGTTATGAAAAAAAAACATGTCCCAGAAAAAAAACATGTTTTTTTCATGTTTTTTTTCACGTCAGAAAAAAAAACTGTTTTTTTACAACACTAATTTTACCTCTAACCACCCCCCACTCTCCCCTCCGTAGAAGTTTTTTTAACGTCTCTTAACGGCGAGATCTTTAGAGACGGGAAAGAATGGGGGGCAAGGAATGGGAAGGAATTCGGCCATGGCCTTTTGAAGGAAGCATCCTGGCATTTGCCTGGAGTGATTTGGAGAAACCATGGAAAACCCAAATCTGGATGCCCGAGCGGGGATTCAAACCCGCCTCCCCCCGATGGTGATGGCTAGATAGGTATTTTTTTTTTTTTTTATTAAAAATTGGCATTTGACTACAAGGCCATACAGCCAGCACTATGCAATTTTGTAGTTTGCAAGTACGTATTGGATATTCAGTGTATTATACAGGGCGTTCGCCGGGAAACGCAACCCACTGTTAGCGCTACAAGGAAGAAACTGCTCCCGGCGAGCGAGCGCTCAGTTTCCGGCATTGTTCGACCGTCGGCCGCGGACTATTTCATAATAATTACGCTTCATAAACTTGTATGTGCTAAGCATTTAAATGTGACGTAATTCATTAGCTTACCTTATAAAAGATGCTGGAAGTGTTGACCCTCTTGTGTAATGCACATTTCACATCTTCTGAACATATTTCGAGACACACGCTGCCCTAACTGACTTAATGATTTTTTGGGTATCTGTTCTAGTCGAAAAGCGATATCGTCAATTTTCTCCTCTGTGAGAATACGGTTGACCGACAGTCTCTTTTTGTTAAAAAATGAACCCGTTTCTCTTACTTTTTTAACCAGACGCAGAATTGTTGATTTAGCTGGCAGTAAAGCGCCAGGATATTCGCGACGAAATTTACTGCGACACTTTTTAAACGACTTCTTCTTCACATATGTATCGTAGAGAAATATTCTTTGTTGCAAACTGTAACGTACCATAATTTTACTCACACTCAAACACGGTACAGATTAATAAGAGTATGAAGCCCCAAACCAGCCAAACCGCAAAGAAACGTTTATTCACAACACTGATTAATAAGAGACTGAAGTCACAAACTATCTACAATGCAAAGAAACCGTTCTTAACAATGTAAGGGTCACTGCACTGCACTGTTGGGGCAGCGGAGGTGTTAAACAGTGCGGTGATTCACGGTGCCGTGTGGCGGGAGCTGCTGGCTTCACTGCCCGAGCAAGTTGCCGACGGCAACAGACTGGGAGGGTAGCGTTTTCCGGCGAACGCCCTGTAGATTCTCCGTGGTATAGACGACACAAACAAACACAACACTTAATTAAAACCGCCCATGCCCGAGGCAGCACAGACAATGAAACTGTGTCGAGCAGTTACCCGCGCATATTAGAGCGCAGTTTACAAAGCATTGTTGTGTTGTGCGCAGGGCTGCCAGATTGTATAATTGGATACAAAATTTGTATAATTTGGTTAGCTTTTGTATCCTGTTTGTATAATAGATTGTCTTGTATAATTGGATACAAAAAAAATATTTTATCCCAGCACCTTTTTAAAAATGTTTGGCATTTTGTTTCATGAGTTGGCAACACTTACTGCTCACGGGTTTACAGTATTACATAAAACAAGTGATCGTACCACTGTAATCAATGTAATACTCGATGGTCCCCGGCCAACAATGCTAGTACCTGTTTACATTTTACAATTGTTAGATCTTCACAGAACGTAACAAGAAAGTGACTCAATATTATCATAATATTATTCACACAATACACTGGTAAGTGCCTATTATAGGGATATGTGTACGGTACTGCAAGTAAGAGAAATCAGCATATTCTGAGATAAATGGATATTGTGTTTGTCACAGTGGATAAATATGGATAAATTTATAGTAAAAAGATCTCTTACTTCTTCTCACACATCAGAAGATTAAGAAAAATCAGTGCTATCATTCAATGACAAATGGCTTCAAATGAGTAATTTAAAAAATTTATTATCAAAAACTTTAATGGTGATATTGTTACAAAATGTAAATATTGTAATGTGGAATTGGTGAACCATAAGGCAGTATTAGAAAAGCATTTTTCCAGTAGCAAACATAAGCAAACTTTATCTCTTATCAGTGCTAATAAAACTGTAGGTGAGGTAATTAGCAAACCTGAAACTAAAGTGATTAAGCGAGCGGAACTTAAACTTGTTGGATTACTTGCTGCAAATAATTTGTCTTTTGTTTTAATGGATACATTAGTTCCATCAGCTGCTAATATTTTCCCAGATTCCAAAATTGCTCAAGGGTTAGAAATGGGTAGAACTAAAGCCATTGCAATAATAACTCAAGTATTAGGACCTAAATTTTCTACTGAACTAATTGAGTCCCTCAAGAAGACAGGCTGCTACTTTTCGCTAATTCTAGATGAGATACATCTTCAAAAAACAATGTGCAATTACTGTTATACACTGTGATCACGAATTCAACATCAAAACTTCATTCTTGGATATGGTTGAACCGGCCTCTAGTACAGCAGAAAGCTTATTCAATTGTTTAAAAAAATGCTTTGAAGACAAAAATATTCATCTAAGTAACTTTGTTGGTTTTTCTTCTGATACAACCAACTCAATGGTTGGCGAACATACTTCAGTTTTTTCTCGTCTAAAAAAGGAATTTCCATATATTGTGTGAATCAAATGCTCCTGCCATAGTATTCATCTTGTAGCTTTCAAAGCTAGCTTGCATCTGCCAAGATCATTAGAAGATGCATTACGAAACATTGGCTCGCATTTCTCCCGGAGTGATAAAAGACAAAAACAGTTATTGGGAATGCAAGAATTTTTCAGTGTCAAGATTCATAAAATTTTAAGTCCTGTTACCGCTAGATGCCTTTCATTAAAACAATGTGTTGACAGGACTTTGGAGCAGTTACCTGCACTCATTCCATACTTCAAAGACAACCGAGGAAATTTTATCTGTGTTAAAAAATGATTTAATGATTATTTATTTAGAATTTTTGTCATATACATTAGAGTTGCTCATAAATTTCAATATTCTTTTTCAATCAGAGGTGCCTTTATTGCACCGCTTGAAACCTGAAGTTAAAAAACTACTACAAACAATATACTCACATTACATGAAATTTGAATTCAGCAAGAAAGATCCGTTTCCTGTTAATCAACACTCAAACAATTTCTTGCCTATCGAAAAACTTTATATTGGAGTAAAAGCTAATGAATCAATTCAAACATTTTTAGAGAAACATCCAGAAGCTTCTGCTAAATGTGAAATAGACAATATTAAAAAAAAACATGTATGAAGTTTTATATTGAAGTGGCTACTCAAATTAAAGCCAGATTCGATTTTTCAGGTCCGATTTTTCAATTTATAAACATTGTTGATCCACCGTTTGCACAATCTTTTGAAACTAAGCAGCTGAGTGAAGCGATAAAGCGCTTCCCATATGTGGCGAACGTCATCGATAAACAAAAATTGGACATTGAATGGATGGATCATGCTCTTTTAGACCATGAAACTTTGGAGTTAGATAAAAAAAACTTCCAGCATCACAATATTGGAAACCTCTGAAAATTTGATAATCAATACAAACAAATAATTAAGTTTTATTCCTATTAAAGGTAAGTCGAAAATTAGTAATTGTTTTGTCACTCACTGTATCGCAATACTTTATTTGGGAGGGGGGGGGGGGGGTAGAGCAAAAAAAAAGTCGCCGAAATTATGGAGCCCCTACTCTGTATCCGCCACGGGGTTGGTTTGTATAATTGGATTGGATTTTGTATAATTTCAAGGAGCCAGCGGTATAAAATGAGTTGGCTCGACTGGCAGCGCTGGTTGTGCGAGAAACCGACAATAAAGCGTAACAAAAACATGTCGATGCAAAAACTCGATTTTTGATTTCTGAATCAGACTGGGATGCCGAGCTTGGAAAATTGTTATTACTTTAACAGAAGCTGAGTTAGATAAAACTATGCAAAAGTGAGTATATGAAAAGAAGAAACTCTCATCTGGCTTTTGCAGTGACAAGAGAATTATCAAAAGATAATTTCCGGATGACTCGAGCGGAGATTCACGGCATAATGTAACCTGTTATTTTCTCGACAAAGCTCAAATATCTATTAGAACTGAAGGAAAATCTCGCTGTATTTTCGTGGTTATTTATTTAATTATTTAGCGTTTGACGGTACATGACATTTATAAGAATGTTTCTCTCTTTTATTTCATATTACATTTTTAAGAAAACTATATAACAGAACATAAACATTTGAAACTAAAAAAGCAGTGTCAACAAATTAAGTGTTTCTCGAGGACACTTACTTGAATGATGTAGTACAAATAATAAGAAAACAAATAATGTGATAATAGCCTATATATATCAATCTTTTTCGAAGTTTTATTAAAAATGAATTCAAAAAAGAAAGAAAAGTGAAAATTGTAAGTGGACAGTTAGTATGATAAATAAAATGCTGAATTTACTCGCCACCTTGTTGGGCTCATTGTCCAAATCTCTTGTTTAAATTTAATTTTTATGTATTTTTTATGACTGATATTGTGAATCGCAGGTTGCTTACGCACCAGATTAATCAATTTTTCTTATTCCATAGTTGGAAATGATTATAAGTAAAGCAAGATTATAAATAACGCGTGAAGTGTTACGGTTGTAAACCGGCGCGAGTGAGCTGCGTGGCACAGTGATCAGTACTGCGCTGCCCTGCTCTGCGCTGTTCCGCCACAAAACATAGAGACACAGAAACTGCGCTGCGCTGCCTGCGTCGACTGCGCGTCAATGTGCGCCCGGCCAGATAGGTATTTTTTTTTTTTTAATTTTTTTTTTTTTAAATGTTTTTTTTTTTTTTTAAATTTTATTTATGGCACTTGGCAACGAAGGCTATACAGCCAGCTCAATGTAATTTTGTAGTTTTCAGTGTATAAGTCATCATCCAGTATATATTGTATTTTCCAATGTATGGACGCCACAAGACGGACAGGACATTCACACAGACACACAACACTTAAACACTTAACATCCATGTCCGCGGCCGGATTCGAACCGGCGGCCTTCGGCACGCGGAGCTAGCGCTCTAGCCCCTACGCTACCGAGGCCGGAGCCAGATAGGTATTTTTTTTTTTTTTTTTAAGTGGCATTCGGCCTTTTAGCCATTCAGCCAGCAACTATGTTTATTTTTTCTTTGTTTCTCAATTGTTTCTATACATTCTTCTTGTGTTACTGAGGATTACAAGTGACAGGACTAACACAACACTTAATTAAAACCACCCATGCCCTGGACAACGTGAAGCCAGCTTGCTAGCCCCGCGCTACCGGGGTCGGCGCCAGATAGGTATTTTTTTTTTTTTTTTTTTTTTTTTTTTTTTTTTTTTTTTTTTTTTTTTTTTTTAATGGCATTCGGCAACGGAGGCCATACAGCCAGCTCAATGTGTATTTTTTCCAATGTATGGACGCCACAGGACGGACAGGACATTCACACAGACACACAACACTTAACATCCATGCCCGCGGCCGGATTCGAACCGCCGGCCTTCGGCCAGATAGGTATAGTTTTGCTGGAAGCGTTTAGTTGAATACAGGTCCTATAGATGTCAGAACTACCTAGACTGTATCTGTGGCGCTCTCTGAGCGGCCGGATTGACAACTACTAGCTCCTAAACAGGGGAACAATGCGTGGTGCCGGCCTCTGTAGCGTAGGGGCTAGAGTACCGAAGGTCGCCGGTTCGAGTCCGGCCGAGGGCATGGGTGTTTAGTGTTGTGTCTGTGAATGTCTTGTACGTGTTGTAGTGCCAATACTTGATAGCAACAAATCACATTGAGCTGGCTGTTTGGCCCAGTAGCCGAATGCCATTAAAAAAAAAATAAAAAAAAAAAAACAATGCGTGGTCACCCCATGGGTGCCAACTTAGGGGTTTTCCCCCTAAATTTAGGGGTATACACGCGCGATGGGATTTTTTTTAGGGGCTTTATAATTTTAGGGGAATTTTTAGGGGTATTTTTTTAGATCCTTTATGATTTCTTGTATTTATTTGTTGAATATTTAAATAGCGACATCAAATCCTCGTACAGATCCTCGTTACTAAGAATTTAGAATTCTCTATCACTGAATATATTTTTCCGACCACGGAATAAAATATTTGTTTCTGATACATATTTGCTTTTTTTTCTTTTCTTTTTTTTTTTTTTTTAAAAAAAGGAAAAAAAAGCATAGATTGAGCGTTTAATGTTTACCAGAGACATATAATTGTTTCGGTTCCCTATGCAAAGACTTTGGTTTTTGTGGCAACAATCAACGTGCAACAATGTAGCCGTTATTGTTTAGTTATTTCTGGTCGAATTAACTGTGCTGTTGTGTGTACCCTGTAGTGCGTCGACAGACAATTTGTTAATCATGTCTAAGAAATTAAAGAAATACAGAAAGAGATCCAGTTTTAAAACGTAAAGTAGTTTCGTTACGTTTTTATAATTTGTTTTCATTATGAATCAGGTAACGACGACAAATAGTAAATATAATATTGTTTTGCCACATGATGGTCGGCGCCATTGAACTACAACTGTAACTGTTCTTCGATGAAATTCATAAGAAGTATTTTATTTTCAATACCTACCCTACAAATAGTGTTTCTAGATCAGGTTTATTAAAAATCTGGATGGAAAGTAAAAAAAAAAAAAAAAAAAAAAAAAAAAAAAATCGGGGATCATAGTTACAGATCGGGACAGTAAAAAAATCGTTCTTTATTTACATAAATTGCATTTATTTAGATAAATTGGGCAGGACAGGTATATCAAATGATAGGGAACTTACGAAGCTTTGTACTAAACATAATGATCTCAAAAACTCTGTACAATCAGAACAAAACGAAATGGTGTTAAAAATATTGAATAATTTATAAATAAAAAAATTTTACTAACCAAAATATAGTATTTATTTTTTTAGGGGGCTTTTCACTTAATTTTGTTGATTTTAGGGGTTTTGACATAAGTTTTAGGGGTAAAAAAAATTTTGAGTTGGCAACCCTGGGTCACCCATCCACAGTTGTCTCTGGTACCGAGCCATGTTGTGTCCATGGAGGAAGGAATTATATGGAGGAGAAGTGACGTTAAATCGGTGAAGCAAGCACTAAACTCTCCCGCATGGTGGCAGCACCGGCAGCGACCATATGGCGCTTCCCAACAATTAAGGTGTTCACATTGTGGTAGATGCAGTGATTAGTTTCATTTAGTATTGTGTATAAGTGTTTAAAAATGCCAGCTTTTGTTGCGTACGGTTGCACAAATAGGCCAGACAGGAAAGAACCTGGAATATCATTTCATAAGTAAGTTGAATTGTAATTATCGTTGTTGAAGTGAGCGGTAGACACCGCAAACTTTGCAGCACTGTCTATAAATATTTAGTCATAGCTCTCAATGGGATGACTTTGTTCTCAAATTTTTCTTGGTGTAGTGTAGAAAATCAGCAAACTTGCTATTTTGCACATAATAGACTAGCATTATTTTTTAACGAGTGTTTAAAATGAGATTTAAAGGGGACGTGTTTTACTTAGCGATTCAGTGAATTTACTATTACGATTTCTTTCGTCACGTTGCTGATTATACTGACAATGGATGATGAAATTAACTGTTATGTGAGAAGCTGTGAGTTTTATTAATTTTTTCAAATAGCTATTTCAGGCCATTGACTTAGGTTATTTTTAAAGCTTCATATAAGACTTGTTTCTGTTTGTAAATACGTCTATACCTATTTTTACCGATTTTGAAATCTTTCTCATCTATTTATGTCGAAACAGGTTCATGCAGAAATAAAAATGGGCTTCATAAATAAAGAAGTTATTGGCCTTTGAACAAAATCAATTTGGGAATGTGTTTCTAATTTAGTCTCTTTTTTTTTGTACAACATTCTTCCCCCCCCCCCCCCCCCGTATCTAAATCTAACTGAGAGATAATTTTTTTACAATTGTCCTAATAAGTAGGGCTGTGAAATTAGACAACACATCTTGATCAAGAGAATGTTCATAAAGGTGACTGAATAAACATTTTATTTCTGGTACCAGCCTACAAAATGTCTGGGTTGCTCATCCCTAGAGTGGGTCCTCTTACTTTTTTTCTGGTCTAGGACGCATTTCAGACTAACCACAAGTGGTAGTAATAAAACTGAAATATCCATTCTGCATGTCAACCATGTAATCATTGTGGCTTTGACAGAATTAATTTTTGGTCCAGCCTGCATCCAAACCTAAACCCCTCAATTTGGATGTTGTATATCCCCCAAACTAAGCAAGATATCGAAAACATTTATTCCTTATTATCGAGTTTTTTCGTCGTGTTACATAAGAATCCATCATTAAATTTGACTTTTGCGAAATTTTTCTTCTGCATTTCAACTCAAGACACCTCACTTTTGAGACAGTATATCTCGAGAACTAGGTGAAATATCGAAAAATTTTACTCTTTATTTTTTATTTGTCTCGTCTTTTTAAATAAAAATTCATCATAAAATTTGACTTTGAATAATTTTTTCTTCTGAATTTCAACCAAAACCATTTCACATTTGAGACAGAATATCTCGAAAACTAAGCAGGATATCGAAAAATTTTATTCTTCATTTTTTATTTGTCTCATCGAGTTACATAATAATCCATCACCAGATTGCGGCGTCACGTTTATCCTAGAGTCCCCTTGAGGTGTTTGTACATATTCCCCGTGTTTGTTGGGAAGCGGTCAAGCCCCACCACTCCGGCCATGCCCCCCCACTCCTCCGCCGGCCTGCTTCACTCCCATGCGTGGTAAAGTCTCTTGCGTCGTCTCCATATTATTCCTTCCTCCATGGTTGTGTCGGGAAATGAGGCAGCGGACAGAACAGCACGTCACCACCTTACTGCTGCAGAAACAGTAAAAGTCTCTGTACCCTGTACAGACTTCATAGCCATTGTTACCAACATTATTAAGACTGAGTGGGAGAAAAGATGGTTTGCCGACTGCCAGGGAAAGCGACTTTGGTATCGAGCCATCTGCAACAACATAGTAAGCGAGCCATGGTACGCTCAACTAGAACTGAACAGGAGAGAAATTACTTTAATGAACAGACTTAGGACAGGTCACACTTTATTACGTGACAACAAATACGTCATGCGGTTGGTGGATTCGCCGATGTGCCCATCGTGTGATTCTGTAGAGGATATTTACCACTTCATGCTGAGCTGCAAGCAACATCAATCAGCGAGGAAACAACTGTTAGAAGATGATCTGAATACAACTGATATAACTTCTCTGATGCAATCTCTCTCAGTTCCGAGCAACAAATCGGTCAAGATAATTTCCCTGTATGTTAAATATACTAAAGGTGTAATTTAAAATTCACTCGAACATATTGCATGATGTTATTGGCTGTATTAGCCTTTGGCTAAAGCCATAAAATATATATTAAAAAAAAACAATGCGTGGTGGGTGAGCGGTTAGGCCTCGCATTCGGGAGGACGGCGGTTCGAATCCCCGTCCGGGCATCCAGATTTGGGTTTTGCGTGGTTCAGATCCTTCAAAAAGGCCATGGCCAAATACCTTCCCGTTCCTTGTCTCCCCAGTCCCATGCCGCCTCTAATGACCTCGACGTCGACGAAGCGTGAAGCCATCAGAATATTAAAAAAAAAGCCCTGTATTTTCATGTTGAAATTCCCGATATTTATTTATTTACGGACTTTGGAGTCCATTTGTACAACTTTACAAATTCACAATGGTTGGTGTACACTGCTTAAATATCATAAAAAACAATTATATAAAGAAAATGGCTTACAGTCTACTTTTACTAAAATAATAACTTTTACAACTACTAAGTAAAAAAATTCTGATTAAAATTTACTGTTAATAGTTCACTCATATCTTAAGATACAAGAACGTAACAATCTGACTTTGTTTGATGATAATCTTCCAATTTTAAACCTACTACGACAGTTAGCAAGCTTGCACATTCGTGATAGGGGATTATTTTCTGTATATTGTTTATCAATTAAAATATACTAATTTTTTTCAAAAAAATTTTCTTCTCACGCAGCTAATGTTTGAGAAGACATTTGTAGATTTTAAAAAAAGAAAGTATTTTCAAGACGTATTTACTATGTGATCCGTGAAAGTCTCAATCATATATACTTACTACTTTTAGCTCCCCCCCCCCCCCTCTTTCTTTTATAAGCAGAACCTCCTAATGGAGTCTGATGCTTCGTTACATGGAGGAAGGAATTATATGGAGGAGAAGTGACGTTAAATCGGTGAAGCAAGCACTAAACTCTCCCGCATGGTGGCAGCACCGGCAGCGACCATATGGCGCTTCCCAACAATTAAGGTGTTCACATTGTGGTAGATGCAGTGATTATTTCATTTAGTATTGTGTATAAGTGTTTAAAAATGCCAGCTTGTGTTGCGTACGGTTGCACAAATAGGCCAGACAGGAAAGAACCTGGAATATCATTTCATAAGTAAGTTGAATTGTAATTATCGTTGTTGAAGTAAGCGGTAGACACCGCAAACTTTGTAGCACGTCTATAAATATTTAGTCATAGCTCTCAATGGGATGACTTTGTTCTCAAATTTTTCTTGGTGTAGTGTAGAAAATCAGCAAACTTGCTATTTTGCACATAATAGACTAGCATCATTTTTTAACGAGTGTTTAAAATGAGATTTAAAGGGGCGTGTTTTACTTCGCGATACAGTGAATTTGCTATTACGATTTCTTTCGTCACGTTGCTGATTATACTGACATTGGATGATGAAATTAACTGTTATGTGAGAAGCTGTGAGTTTTATTAATTTTTTAAATAGCTATTTCAGGCCATTGACTTAGGTTATTTTTAAAGCTTCATATAAGACTTGCTTCTGTTTGTAAATACGTCTATACCTATTTTTACCGATTTTGAAATCTTTCTCATCTATTTATGTCGAAACAGGTTCATGCAGAAATAAAAATGGGCTTCATAAATAAAGAAGTTATTGGCCTTTGAACAAAATCAATTTGGGGAATGTGTTTCTAATTTAGTCTCTTTTTTTTTTGTACAACATTCTTCCCCCTCCCCCCCCCCCCCCCCCCGTATCTAAATCTAACTGAGAGATAATTTTTTTACAATTGTCCTAATAAGTAGGGCTGTGAAATTAGACAACACATCTTGATCAAGAGAATGTTCATTAAGGTGACTGAATAAACATTTTATTTCTCGTACCAGCCTACAAAATGTCTGGGTTGCTCATCCCTAGAGTGGGTCCTCTTACTTTTTTTCTGGTCTAGGACACATTTTAGACTAACCACAAGTGGTAGTAATAAAACTGAAATATCCATTCTTCATGTCAACCATGTAATCATTGTGGCTTTGACAGAATTAATTTTTGGTCCAGCCTGCATCCAAACCTAAATCCCTCAATTTGGATGTTGTATATCCCCCAAACTAAGCAAGATATCGAAAACATTTATTCCTTATTATCGAGTTTTTTCGTCGTGTTACATAAGAATCCATCATTAAATTTGACTTTTGCGAATTTTTTTTTCTGCATTTCAACTCAAGACACCTCACTTTTGAGACAGTATATCTCGAGAACTAGGTAAAATATCGAAAAATTTTACTCTTTATTTTTTATTTGTCTCGTCTTTTTAAATAAAAATTCATCATAAAATTTGACTTTGAATAATTTTTTCTTCTGAATTTCAACCAAAACCATTTCACATTTTAGACAAAATATCTCGAAAACTAAGCAGGATATCAAAAAATTTTATTCTTCATTTTTTATTTGTCTCATCGAGTTACATAATAATCCATCACCAGATTGCGGCGTCACGTTTATCCTAGAGTCCCCTTGAGGTGTTTGTACATATTCCCCGTGTTTGTTGGGAAGCGGTCAAGCCCCCACCACTCCGGCCATGCCCCCCCACTCCTCCGCCGGCCTGCTTCACTCCCATGCGTGGTAAAGGTCTCTTGCGTCGTCTCCATATTATTCCTTCCTCCATGCTTCGTTAGCTACTGACGTAATTATAAAATGAGAACTGAAATTCTTGTATGCGAGACGATTAGTACTGCAGTATAGCACATCGCTAAAGGAAAAAAAAATAAAATATGGACTGCCAAATAGCATTTTTTTTTTTTTAATTTCAAGCCTGGGCGTAAATGTAAAAATCATATATCCCAGCCACTGGGAGATGTAGCTAATCGAGAGATGTGTTATTTTCAGGTCCTTTTTCTCAAGGACAATAAATTTCAATGAATATCCAACCGATTGCTTGTTATAGAAGTAAGTGACATTAAAATTATTCATACTGACAGTGGCGTAGCAAGCTTAACTCGCGCCCGGGGCACAATACCTTTTTAGCGCCCCCCCCCCCCCGGTTCGAAAATCATATAATATTATAAGTAAAATATACTCGCAAATTAATAAATAAATAAAGTCATAGACTCAAGCTAGGCTTTAAATTTGAGACAAAAAATGTAGTTGAGAAAACAAGACTAGGTTTTGAAATGTATATGATCATCTAGAATTAGTTCAAAAGATATCTATTATTTATTTTACATATTTATACAGAAATATTTTAAAAACACGCAGTTTTAAAACAATAAAAAAGTAAATATTTATTATCTCTAAGGAGATACATATATTTAATAATAATAATATGATTACAATGCATTAATGAAACTAATTACTACGTATAAATTTTCCTTGCTTTTGATGAAGCAAATTTTTTCAATAATATCATCAAAGTTGATCATTTCAAATTTTTCTCTTTTCACACTTAAAAATGCTAGGTCACTTAGGCGATCTTGCCCCATCGTTGATCGTAGATATGTCAAAATTAAATTTAATTTGCTGAATGAACGTTCGCAGCTAGCAATTGATACTGAGATAGTCAGGAGTATTTGAAGTGCCACTCTCAGGTTTGGAAAAACATCTTCTCCATACGAGATTATAAAAGTAAGAAATTCTATTGGTGTTTTAGGATCAATTTCTTTTCTACTGCGGAGTAACAATTTGCAGTCACATATTTCCATAAAGAGTTCTATTCCATTGAGATCTGTATTATAAAATTCACCCAAATTTTTACATTTTTTTTTCAAGGTCGTTATCAACATTATCCTTGTTTAATAAATTTTCAACGTCTAGTAGAAATCCAAATTTGAAATTAAGGTCACTTAATCGTGTACATATTTCTTGTTGGAGACGATCAAGAACGCTTTTCATTACGCGGGAAATTTCACTTTCTGCGGAAAGACCAACATCTGTAGCCAATTCTCCGGGCATTTTGCGGCGTCTTCTTACACGTATTGTTGCATCAATATCCCATTTTTCACAAAGAGATTTCGCTTTTTCTATTGTCTCTTCACAGAGCTTGTCTCGAATTTCGGCTAGTTCAGTCGCTAATGATTCAAGATCATGGAACGCTTCTCTAAAATTCATTCTAGGATCTTGTAATCTGAGCTGCACACGATCAATCCTCCTTAAGATTTCATACCAGAAATGAACTAATGTTATGAAACTAAAAGTTAGTATATTTTGCAACAGAATTGTAGCTTCACTTCTGGTGTCACTTGTAGTGGTAGTGTCCTCTGCTAATTTTTCTAATAGTTCTACTGAATTCTCTAGCCCATCGACGAATAACGCTAACCGCTTGTACTCTGGCGCTCCATCGTGTTTCAGATTCACGTTTGACAGTTTTTGTTAAAGCATTTTTTAATAATTCCCATCGTAACGTTGAACGTGAGAAAAAGAGATACTATGTTTTCAATTATTCCAAAACATGTCACAACGATTTGATCTTGTTTAGCTGCAGTAACTCCTACTAAATTCAATGAATGGTTATCACAATTTATAAATAATGCTTCATTATTTTTTTCCATTATTCTTTGTTGAACGCCAGATGTATGACCTGCCATCACGGCAGCATTATCGTAAGATTGTGATCTGCAGTTTGTTAATGAAATTCCATCGGAATTTAATTTCTCTAAAATTGTATTTTCGATGGAGGCTGCATCTTTAGCATGTATTTCAATAAAACCCAAAAAAGATTCTTTGACATTTGTTCTCGATGAGAGATATCAGGAGTTGAATCAATAATATTTATTTCTTTTGATATCGTTTATTAGTAGATTTCAAACTGTAGATGCTAGAAGATGAATGAATTCATTTTGAATCTGTGGTGACAAATATGAGACAGTTTTTGGTTTCTGTGGCATGTTGAAGATGATTTGCTAGTAGCGGATCAAACTGAGCTACAAGTCTAAGTAAAGATAATAAGTTTCCTACATTTGTACCATCTTGAAGTGCTAGTTTTTCAACATGGCCACGTAGAGGAAGATTTTGTGTAATTAAATACCTCATGCAAGCTAATATTCTTTGCAATATATTTCGCCACCGTTCTTTTTCGGACTGAATGTTCGCTTCTAATGATACATCAATTCCCGTTCTACTTATTAATCTTCGTTCTGTTTCTTTCCAAGCCGTAAGTGATTTCCGGTGATTTGGACTTCTTTCATGGCTAATCAATTTATCTTTTTTCTTCCATTTATTAAAACCAGCAGATGTCACGAAAGAAGATTGTGTAGCGGAATTTGATGTAATAAACAGTAAGCAACAAAAGCAGTACGCTGCATTATTTTTTGGTGAATATAATAACAAAGATCGGTTAACTTCAGTTCCTTCCTTTTCATTGCCGACCCGTCGAGAAAACCAAGATTTTGGCATTAGACGATTAGTTGATGTTGCTGCTGCATTTAAACTGGTTTCATTTTGAAATGTGCAAGATCCACGAATAATCATTTCTTTTCGAAGTTGGTTCGATATTATTGGAAGATTGTTGCTAAATTTTAAATAAGCAACATTCTTGAACTCCAGAACGTCCGGAATTACAGCAAGTGTTTCTGTTGTATTTTCTGTGCTTTTTATTAGATGTGAACGTGGATTTATCATTTCTGATGTACTTGGGCCACCTTCTTCAGAGTCTTGCATTAGGTGTACAACCTGAATCTGGTTCTGACTCTGAATCTGATTTTACATCTTCATCCTTTTTATCTTTTAGATTTTCTTTTTGCGATTTTTTTTCTAAGTATGATTCCATTATTACTCTAGATTTCAGAGCTTCTATTTCTTGCTGTAGTTTTCTTTTCCTATTCTGGGAACCGCTTAGTTTCTTTCCTGGCGTTGACATGGTCTAAATAATAAAATTAATATTTATTAAATTAATCAAGATATTACTGTTAAATAACACATCAGTGAATAAAATATAAAAAGAAAACAGAATGCAGTTTATTTCAGAAGACAACAGGAAGGTGAAAAAATACTTGTGTTTCTAAATCTTAAATCTAACTTGGAGACCATCAGACATGTTCAGAACGGATTTCGATCTCCTTCATATATGTTGAAGGTTACAGAGCATATAAGTCTGTGGTTTAGGCGTTTCTTAAAATGCGCGCTAGTTTTTGAAATATTTGCATGCAAAGAAACAAAAAATTCTAAATGTTGTCTATATAATAAATTATTGCGCCAAGTTCTGAAATGGCGCCGTGGTCTAGGCCAGTGGTCCGCAATCTTTCCCTACTAGGAAAAAAAAAAAAAAAAAAAAAAAAAAAAATCCTCAATACACGAAATGATAGCTAAATACAGCGGTTGTATAAAATTAATAATCAGGCAGTTTTATATTACTATTAAAGTAAATAATTGTACACAAACGTTCAATGTAACCCTTTTGCTTGCTTAAATGCACACAGGTGGCTGATCCGTGGAGAAATCATTGACATTTCTTCATCGACGGATTTGAGTCCTTCCTTCTTGGATGTTTTAATCTCAGTCAACATTGAGAAGCCCAGTTCACATAAATATGCAGTTGTAAATAGCAATAACACATTAACAGCCATGTCGCAGATAGATGGATATTCACTCCTTATTGTTAGCCAAAATATATCTAAAGAAACATCGAGAAGTTTTAATTTCAAAGTTCTGTCAGCTTTTAAATATGCAAATTCCTCTTGAACATTAATTGAAAGATGTTCCGAATTTGCAACGAATGGTTCACGAACCCAGTCGAAATCTTCAACACTTTCTCCAAAGTACTTTTTGAACCTCTGCTGGGGGACTTCTAAATGTTCTTTAATTAAGTCCATGATCGTTTTATTACCGTCATAAAGTGATCATACAGTCGGGAACATCTCACAAGACCCATTTTCAATCCTCTGTAACCACAAATCCATCTTATTCTCAAATCATTTAATCTTATCCATATTAATAAGAATATTTTCGTTCCTACCTTTCATTTTGATGTTCAGCCCGTTCCAGTGTACGAAAAGTCGGTAAGATATTCCAACTTACGTACCCATTCACCATCAGCGAATAAATCTGCGTACTTATGTCTTTCAACAGTCAAAAATGCCTGCACCTCTTCTCTAAGTTCAAATATTAGCGTTAACAACTTTCCTCGTGACAGCCAGTGAAATGCCTGTTCTGAAAACATTTCCTGACATAAAAGGTCGCGATTTTAGGGCCGCGATTTTATGAAATTCACGAGTTTTACTACTTCGTCCAGCACACCTTTCAGAGAAGGTGGCAGAGACAAAGAAACAATGGCTTCGCGGTGAATGAGACAATGATCGCATCCTACGTTGGGATTTCGCGTACTTTAGCTGCAAATCCTTTCACTGGGCCTGTCATAGTAGCCGCTCCGTTTGTACAAACACTAACGCAATCCTTCTATGTTGATTCATTAATGAGAAAATATTCATAAGTCAAACGAAATACTTCTTCACCGACAGTTTGCTCTGGAAGTTCTTTGCAAAAGAAGAAAGTACAACTACATCTCCATCAACGTAGCGAATGTAAGTCAGAAGATGTGCGTGGCGGCTAATATGTGTGGACTCGTCGATCTAAAGTGAGAACTTCTGACTGTTGTTGATTTTTTGTTTCATAATGACTTGAATATCACTAGACATATTAATAACTCGGTGACTGATTGTGTCAGCAGAAAGAGGAATTTTTGAAATTTCACTAGCAGATTCTAAACCCAGAACTATTCACACCATCTCTTTAGAAACAGGCTTTAACGGTGTTTCACCTATTGTATGTAGTTTCTTGGCCTTTTGCGATAAGTTCGGCTGCCTTATATCTGGTTTACTGTACTTTTTCCGAAACACATACTATAGCGGTCATGATCGTTCTTTGTTTTCTCTTATTATTTTCCAACAACCGACGAAAATAATTGACATCTTTGCTTGAAAGAAAAGAAAGTTTCGTTGGCAAATTTCGTTTCAATTTACTGGGAACCATAGCAGCGTTACTGAGGTTTTTCACTACAAACGATACATTCGGTAATTGAGTACGTTTTTTCACCACACACATAAAAGAACCTCTATATTTCCGTTGCATCATCTTTTGTTTATTTCTTTCTGGCTCAACGCTTTCACCAGTTGCACTCATAGACGGAACACTCCGTTCAAGGAATTTGTCAATCTTGAAGAAATAAAATAATATGCTAATCGTAATAGAAAATATCAAAACTAACTACTAACACAGTTATCGGACCACTTCAGAGCACAGCTATCATGGAATTGAAGTACCTAATTGAAAGAAGCGGGATTTACACACTTCAGAGAAGTCACATATACGGTGCCGATTGTTTTTACAGTGATGTCTAACAATGTGTGGGTGCAACCGTACAGGAACAAGGTAGTATTGTTGTAGAAGCACCAGCACCGACAAGTTAATAAAATAACAAAAGGTTCTGCTAATCCTAGCAGTTTTGACTGAAGGAATAGCACATACACAAAAAATGCGGTAAATATTACAGAACCTCAAAACGGAGCAGCAGAGGGGAGGAATAATATTATTTCAAAAATGACTAAACAATACTAACAGCGACTGTGAGTAATTAAATAACATTTAATTTCTTATAATATGGCAATATGTAACAATTCGCGGCACATGAAATTCAAATATAATTAATAAAAAACTTGACAGTTAATCCTTACTATGCCTAAAATTTCGCGGTAGACCGGTTGCGGACCACTGGCCTAGGCGGTAGCGTGACGGATTTACAATTTTCTGACCCCAAGGTCAAATCCCCACAGAGTCAAATCTTTTTATTTCTTTTTATAGTCAGAAATTGTCAAGCTTGATTTAAAAAAAAAAAAAAAAAAAAAAAAAAAAAAAAAAAAAAAAAAAAAAAAAAAAACCCTTCTTTCACACACTTTTATTGCGCGAAATAAAATTTAAGACAAATCACAATTCTTACACAATTCTTATAACGGATACAACAATTTCGGCCAATATATCAACAATGGCTTCGTAATATGCCTCGCCCATACCCAACGAAATTAAGTCAGGAGGCGAATCTGCTAGTAATCTGGAAACTGACAACAATTACGCAATTGTTATAAGCCATTGTCACTTGTCCTTCCATTTCATTTCTTGGCAGGATAGGCCTACTATTATTTTATTTTCAACCGTTTACACGTAACCGTTGTTGGAACAAATCGAGTATAGAAGAAAGAAAGAAAAAACTATCTCACCAATGCTACGTATTTCAATTAAAATACCTCTTGTTGATAAATAAGTAAAGAAACAACGAAGATGAAATAAATAAAATTATAGTAATTATTTCAACTGAAAACGTACCTATTAATAAACTTATTAACAAAAAGTGAAAAATAATGTAAGGATGGAGACTTTCCTGGTGCATGATTGCAATGATGTTTTCAAGGGTGTGTGGCCGATTTGTGATGTGAAAAGACAATCCGTCGGTAGACCCGCGAATTCATTACGATAAGATTTTCAGGAAAAAGATGCTGAATTGTAGGTAATATCATTTGTTTTAAATATTATTTTTTGCAATAATAGTATGTAGATGAAGTTTAAACAAAATAAAAGAAGTCAAGCTTGATAATTTCTGAAGATAAATATCTCAAAAACTAGGGCGCATTTTGAGAAACGACTATACCACAGACATATGCTCTGTACTCTTCAACATATATGAAGGAAATCGAAAATCCGTTCTGAACATGTCTGATGGTCTCCAAGTCAGTACAAAACCAATTTGCAACCATCCAAAGCTTGAAACTAAGGTTTTATATTCATTACAACCTATTGTAAAGCCAAATTTAGATAAGCTCAGCTTAAGTGTAAACTATACTTGGAAAGACGGTACACTGCAAAGGAAAGAGCTGAGTTTAGGTAGTTTTATCTTAATTTTCTATAGAGTTGGTAAACTATCTTTTTTTAGTTAAATTTAAAATTAAGCTAAGGTAGGTTTTTAAATTGGCTTCAAGAGACGTCAAAATTCAATGCTTATTAATGTGATAGTTTTAACAAGCGTAAAAAAAGGTTGCTGGTTTTAGGTTGTCCTCCAGATAAGCCATATTTACGGTAAATTAAGAATTCTTAATTTTTATTACTATAAATAGTAATAAAAATTGAATATTGTCTATTTCTTCAATTGTTTTATTGAACACTGTTGACAAATTTTTTCATACCCTATTCACTGAATAATAGAATCGTTGAGTAGATGTAGTAAGTAATCTTATTTGTTTTATTACTTACCAAGAATGTCTTGAACTTGAAAGTTTGTAACACAGTGAAATGTACACTATAATTTATGCCAACATTAAACTTATAACATTTAATAACATCTCATTTTCATTCTAAGCAGAGCGCGATGACAAGGACGCAAAACAGAAAAATACACGCACCCCTTTGTCATTTGGCGGGCGAAATTCCACTGCCCATTCGGGTGTCTTTGTCCACGACCACCGTCGTATTGCGACATGGAAAGAGAAATCATATTAAGATTCCGACCATAGATGGCATGACCTGTCTCTCCCATTCACACTTTGGGTCCTGCAGTTTCAGTGGGTGCGAAATATTTGCTTATTAATATTATAAAATATGGAGTGACACTGTTCACCACACTATTAGTCTTCCTTTTTTTCCTTTTTATTTATGAATTAACATTTATTATATTACACTGACACTAAATTTAAAACATATTTTCCAGAAATCAATTATAATAAAAATAAAAATTATCCAGAAATTTTTGTTTTGCGAACCATTTGGCGCCCCTTTGTGAGTAGCGCCCGGGGCATGATGCCCCCCCTTGCCCCCCCCTCGCTACGCCACTGCATACTGATTGACTAGATTAATCAGTAGGACCAAAATAAAAGTAGGTAGTGCAGGGAACAGAACTGTGGAGGTAGACAGAGATTAGAATATATGAAGCAGATAATTGAGGACGTGGGTTGTAAGGGATATGTAGAGATGAAGAGGTTAGCACAGGATAGGAAGGGATGGGGGACACACCTTAGTTTTTAATAGTTATGTTGAGATGAACGAATAGATTACGCCCTCAAAAGATGTGACCGCGTCTAAATATTTTACGTATCATAAAACGATCAATTACGCCGACTAAAGCTTCTCGCAATAGCAACTTTGGTGCCGTTACAGTGACTGTCGCTGGGAATCCCCGGTCACTGATAATTTTTTCCAGTTCAATTCGCCTCCCGCAGAATCGAGGCCGTGAAGACCTTATTATTTCAACTTGATGTTGGATACATTGAATGCTTAAAATGTCTCACGGAATTCTCAGACATTCTTAAGGTACATTTCCATTACTACAAATTCGTCCAGCAACATGTTGCCTGCACAGGTGCCCGAAATTTGTTGAAATGGAAACGGTCTGCAACTAAGGATTGCAATCCCGCAGTGTTATCAATCCCGCGGGATTTTTTGCGGAAATTGCACCGATCCCGGGGGTCCATCAGGATTGGCGCCAATAGTTTTTTAACGCATATATTTAAAACAGTTATTTAATACATTAATAAATTAAATAATAAATGTCTTTTAATTGAATTAGTAAATAAATTTTAATGTTAATGATAAAAATTAACAGTTAACACTTTTCATTCTTCCACCAATATCTTTCCATGCCTCATCACCAGTATACACCCTCTACACTCCCATGATCCTCCTCCTGTCTTCCATGAATCCCATTCCAGCTCTTTTATCCTATCCGTCACTGATTGCATTCTGCGATAATTTCCAGAAACAAATCTAGCAGCCCTTTTTTGCACCCTCTCCAACTCCTGTATTTGATACTCAAAATGAGGGTCCCATACTACACCACCATATTCGAGCAATGGTCTGACCAAAGTTTTCTAACCAAATTCCTTGACTTCTCTCGTGCATCCCCTCATCACTCTCTCCAACAAGTGCAGAATTTTGAAACCTTTTCCTACTACCTGACCAATGTAGAAAAGACGAAAATTAAATAAAGCAAAAACTAATACCTATTTCAACTGAAAAAACACCAAAACAATTGACTTATTAACAAAACGTGAAATTTTTTTGTAAGAGTGTAGACTTTCCTGGCGCATGTCGTCATGTGTGTACCTCCTGATTGTGTTGTGAGAACACAATCAGGCAGTATACCCTTGAGGACTACATTTTGAATCAACGATTTTCTGGAAAAATGCTTTTCTGCTACTTTATTAGGTTACTAGCTTCAAAGCTCATAAAAAAATAACAACCTGAATGGTATGTTCTGGGAAGTCATTTGTTTGGAATTGAATAGCTTAGTATGATTGTTATAAAACAACGTGCAATGTAACACCTTGTGTATTACCTGTAACAAAAACTATCAGTTGTCAATTTGGTCTGGGATGTATTTAAACTATATCACAAACTCCACTAATATACCAGACTTATATTTCATTGCAGGTTACTCTGGCGTGTCCCTTGATTCACATTAGATGTATCTAATATGTAGCTATTGCTCTAAAAGGGAAAGAGAATTTTTAATTCAAATGTCTAACACTTGCAGCTTTCACTCCTCCGACGTCAGCAACCGTAGAATCTGGATGTGATGCTAAATATGTTTTCATCATGAAAACATCGCGTTTGGGGAGATTATTTTAAAAAACCACTTCCATTCACTTTTTATTGTACGAGTATTCTCACAAAGATGCAATATTTAACCAGTTATGCTGATAAATTACCATAAAACTTAAATTAAAAAAATGCCCAGCAAGTACACCTTCATTTACAATATGAACGTGTATGTTGACGTCACGATTCGATTCGATAAAAAATGTTGTTTCCACAAAGTTACATTTCCAATGGTTTTGATTAATTAAAATAAAAAAATAAAAAGTGAATAAATAGGAAAAATATGTTGTAGCATAGTTCTACAGTAATGCCGGTTACACACTGGGCGGTTTTTCCTGCAGCGGAAACTTAACCGCTGCCGCCTTTAGAATTTGAGGTGTTTACACATTCAGCGGTAGAACGTCCGCTGCTATTTCAGCTGTAAGACCTCCGCTGCTACGAAGAGCAGGTAAAAGATGACGTGGTCGAGCGTCAGTACTTTGCTTTTGATAACTTGAGTTTCATTTTGTGAAATTAGAATTTAATTTAGTTAATTTAGCGTTTATTACATCGTAGTTAGGTTTTGAAATTGTTATTTTGACAGTTCGGTCGCCATAGAAATAGGTAAAGGTAAAACCAAAACAGAACAGAATATTTTAGGAACGACGACACCAAGTTTTTCAGTTATTTTGGGACGTTTATTTCGACAATTGCTATTGAAAGTAAAGTACAGCATTCAAAGGAGAAATACCCAGTTGATGAATGGTATTTAACGTGTGGAAATGCTGGCAATCACCTTGAAGTAAGCATATTCCTCATGGAACTACTATAGATAAACATTTAATTTTATGTAATTCCAATCCCCTATATTTGTTTTACGTTAATTAGGGTGAAAACTCCTTTAGGTGAATACGAACAGGTGTACAAGAAAAGTTTGAAAAATACACTATGCCATATAATGGCTAATACTTACATTTATTTGTAACTAATACACATACTTCACTGTGTAATCGACTCATCATAGTTGAGTTTACTCTACATTGCTTTTATTCTTACAAGCACAATTGAATATTTAAACATTTCTGCTTAAGTTGTAATATGTTGAGTGATTTAAAAATTATTACTTTACAAAAAAAAAAAAAAAAAAAGAAATCGAAAGTAAATGGAGAAGATGATGCCGACTGTATTCGTCAATGCTGTGTTAACCCTTTCCTCCGTGACGGTACTTATAAGTACCACTGTATTTACCACCATATAATTCGACAATACCAGTGTCCACTGCATTGTTAAGCCTGTTGATGTATTGTTGTATGATTAAGTCAGACAATGACAACATTTATTTTTAAATTTCTGCGTGAAATTGCCGAAAAATTAATTTTCTAAGTTTTCAGCATACAGACCAAAAAAACAAGTGGTACATTACAATGAATACAATGTAAGATTTGGAAACTGTCCCTAAATTGTAAAAATCTGATGAAGTTGTGAAGTATGTAGAACGAAGAAAATACAGTAAAAACATCATTCCAAATGTTGCACTACAATGTCTTTTGTGTCTGAATAAGCAAAAAGAATTTTTTTTTTTTTTTTTTTTTTTTTTTTTTTTTTTTTTTTTTTTTTTAATATCGAGAGGCAAATATTTCGTACCAATATGAACATAATTGATTTCAATTGCTATTTCTGTACATCATGTGATACACAAAGTCCCTGACGGTACTTATAAGTACTGGCTTAGTAATTAGCACTTAGAGTGCCAAAAAAATTTTCGAAAAAAAGTGTGTTTAATTTCAAGTACCTTTATACAAATATATAATTGAAATTATAAATTTCCCTTTTTTTCCAATAGCCGGTAGGAAAGGGTTAAAAAAAGAAAAGAAAAAAGGTCTCAAAATGTCGAGCGACGGAATTTTGAATGTTGAAAGTGTTTCTTAGCAAATGTCTAAGATATAAGGACACAGTTATATACTATTAAAAACCAAAATCTTTCTATAAAATGTGATTCAATATTATTCAAGTTCTAGTTGAAGTGGCAAAAATTTATGTAAACACGTGATCAATAATTTACTAACCAAAGGCATTTTCCGTAATTTTCCATTTCGTCAAAATCATTCCACTTTCAAGGCACACTTCTTTCCAAGCGTTCCTGGTAGCGTCCCGATCTTTAGAAGAAACCACTGTTTTGTCTCTTAAAACTGCTCTAGCTTCCACTAACGAAATGAGAATATCATTATCTATCACCACTTAACTCATATTACGATTTTTAAATTCAAAAAATGATAACTTTACACAGACTGAAAACGCACAAGCGGTTAGAATCCGCCTAGTGTGCAAGCGCCCATCTGGCAACATGGGCCATTGTCTGGACTGGGGCGGTCAAACAACCGTCGAATGTAGCGGCAGCGCGCGGCGGCATACCTGCCGTCGACGGCAGCGCTACCGCGGGTTTTCCCCTCCGCCCAGTGTGCAAGCTCCCATTTGATCCCTTGCGCCACTACCTGAAGGGCGGTGACGGAGAAATTTCCGGAGCGGACGAAACCGCCCAGTGTGTAACCGGCCTAATAAAGCTTTCAAATAAAAATACTATATGTATATTTGAATCTCATGCATATTCCCTATTATGGACAGTTGCAGACATAGCATGGCTGAATGTATGTTCTGATGAATTGTTGAAATGTTACGGAGCATTTCTGCACTTTGACAGACAAAGGGGGGGGGGGGGGCACACGATACTAGAAGGTATCCCGTGAATGTTAGTACTTCAGTACAGTATTTGATGTTAATGAATTTTGTAGGTATTTCTTCCAAGTAAGTATTCTAGCGAGTTATTCAAATTTACTCTAACAGCATTCAAATACAATACAGGGATAAAGATACAAAAATATTAACATTTAAATATTTTATTTCATTACATCATCTGTATAGTAACATTACAACTCGGTATAACAGACATGGTTACAAGGATGTACAAAATCCAAAATCTGTAGACATTAAAAGCAGCAGAAAATACCTGGTCATTCCCAAAAAAATACTTTGCTCCGTCAGCAAGCATAGTGGATGGAAGTGTCAAAATGTCATTTGGCTTCACAGAAAGAAATTTCAGAGATATTAAAAGTAAGTAGTCATAACATGTTTTGATGAGATAAATATCGGTTCAAAAGTTATTAAACAAAAACGCTTTGGTGGAATTCCGTTTTCTCAATAAGGGATGAAATTTAAGGCAACTGTTCCAAGAGACAGAAATGAACAAAACAGATTTTTTGATGCGTTTCTACAATTACAGGGCAAAGAAAAGTCTAAAAGTAGAAATGATGGAAGAAATTAGAGTATTTAGGCCATCTTAGAGTAAAAAACTGTACAACAATTAACATTTTTAATTTATCTGCAGTTCTGTACTGTTTTTGAGCTCAGTCTATACAAAGGTCGTGCCCGGACGCTCTATAAAACAGCGTATGAACTAATAATGACAGGAGAGATGACAGGTAAAATGAGTATATCTTGGGC
>JARYHS010000831.1:0-13998 GCA_031002005.1 Vandiemenella viatica
CTTTTTCACTGCAAGTCTTATTTGTATTCTTGCTACCGTTCCTTCTCTTGGATGACTGGTAGTCTAATTTGAAACTGTTTTCCAGACCCTAGACTCTTTTCTCTGCATGTCTTGTGTGAAGTCGTGCCAAAGTGCCTTTTCATCGATGACTGCAAATCTGAGAAGCAGTTGTCCTGCAGACAATAGTCTCTGTACACTGCAAGACCTATTTGTATTTGTGCTACAGTTCCTTCTCTTGGATGACTTGTTGTCTGAGTTGCAACTGTCCTCCAGATCGTACATACTGTTCACTGCAACTCTTGTTAGCAGTCATCATACAGTTCCTTTTCATCGATGACTGTAACTCTGAGATGCAGCTGCCTTCCAGACCCTAATCTCTGTTCACTTAAAGTCTCATTTGTATTCGTGCTACAGTTCCTTCTCTTGGATAACTGGTATTCTGAGTTGCAGCTGTCCTCCATACCCTAGACTCTGTTCGCTGCAAGTCTTGTTTACAGTCGTGCTACAGATCCTTTTCGTTTATGACTGCAACTCTGAGATGCAGCTGCCCTCCGGACTCTAGTCTCTGTTCACTGCAAGTATCATTTGTATTCGTGCTACAGTTCCTCTTCTTGGATGACTGGTATTTTGAGTTGCAAGTGTCCTCCAAACCCTAGTCTCTGTTCACTGCAAGTCTTGATTGCAGTCGTGCTATATTTCTGTTTCATCTATGACTGCCACTTTGAGATGCAGCTGCCCTCCAGAACATAGAATCTAGTCACATAAAGTCTTATTTCTATTCGTGCTACACTTCCTTCTCTTGGATGTGTTGTTTGCAGTCGTGCTACAGTTCCTTTTCATCGATGACTGCAAGTCTGAGATGCAGCTGCCTTCCAGACCCTAGCCTCTGGTCACTGCAAGTCTGATTTGTATTCGTGCTACAGTTCCTTCTCTTGGATGACTGGTAGTCTGAGTTGCAACTGTCCTCCAGACCCTAGACACTGTTCACTGCAATTCATGTTTGCAGTCGTGTTACAGTTCTTTTTCTTCGATGATTACAACTCTGAGATACAGCTATTCTCTGTTTACTTCAAGTCTTATTTGTATTTGTGCTAAAGTTCCTTCTCGTGGATGACTGGTAGTCTGAGTTTCAACTGTCCTCCAGACCCTAGAATCCGTTCACTACAATTATTGTTTGCAGTCGTGCTACAGTTCCTTTTCATCTATGACTGCAACTCTGAGATGCAGCTGCCCTGCAGACCGTACACTCTAATCACTGCAAGCCTTATTTGTATTCATGCTACACTTCCTTCTCTTGGATGACTGGTAGTCTGAGTTGCATCTGCCCTCCAGACCCTAAACTCCTTTCACTGCAAGTCTTGTTTGTAGTCGTTCTAGAGTTCTTTTTCATCGATGACTACAACTCTGAGAATCACGTGCCCTCCAGACACTTGTCTCTGTTCACTGCAAGTCTTATTTTTATTTGTGCTACAGTTCCTTCTCGTGGATGACTGGTAGTTTGAGTTTCAACTGTCCTCCAGACCCTAGACTCCGTTCACTACAATTATAGTTTGCAGTCGAGCTACAGTTCCTTTTCATCGATGACTACAACTCTGAGATGCAGCTGCCCTCCAGACCCTACTCTCTGTTCACATCAAGTCTTATTTGTATTCGTGCTACATTACCTTCTCTTTTACGACTGGTAGTCTGTGTTGCAACTGTCCTCCAGACCCTAGACCCTGTTCACTGCAAGTCTTATTTGTATTCGTGCTACAGTTCCTTCTCTTGGATGACTGATAGTCTGAGTTGCAACTGTCCTACAGACCCTAGACTCTGTTCACTGCAAGTCTTATTTGTATTCGAGCTACAGTTCCTTTTTTTTGGATGACTGGTAATCTGTGTTGCAACTCTTCTCCAGACCCTAAACACTTTTCACTGCAAGCCTTGTTTGCAGTCGTGCTACATTCCCTTTTCATCTATGACTGCAACTCTGAGATGCAGCTGCCCACCAGACCCTAGACTCTGATCACTGCAAGTCTTATTTGTATTCGTGCTTCAGATCCTATTCAACGATGACTGCAAGTCTGACGTGCAGCTGCCCTACAGACCCTAGTCTCTGTTTACTGCAAGTCTTATTTGTATTCGTGTACAGTTCCTTTTCTTGGATGACTGGTAGTCTGAGTTGCAACTGTCCTCCAGACCCTAAACACTTTTCACTGCAAGCCTTGTTTGCAGTCGTGCTACATTTCCTTTTCATCTATGACTGCAACTCTGAGATGCAGCTGCCCTCCAGACCCTAAACACTTTTCACTGCAAGTCTTGTTTGTAGTCTTGCTAGAGTTCCTTTCCATCGATGACTACAACTCTGAGATGCACGTGCCCTCCAGACACTAGTCTCTGTTCACTGCAAGTCTTATTTGTATTCGTGCTTCAGATCCTATTCAACGATGACTGCAAGTCTGACATGCAGCTGCCCTACAGACCCTAGTCTCTGTTTACTGCAAGTCTTATTTGTATTCCTGCTACAGTTCCTTTTCTTGGATGACTGGTAGCCTGAGTTGCAACTGTCCTCCAGACCCTAAACACTTTTCACTGCAAGTCTTGTTTGTAGTCTTGCTAGAGTTCCTTTCCATCGATGACTACAACTCTGAGATGCAACTGTCCTCCAGACCCTAGACCCTGTTCACTGCAAGTATTGTTTGCAGTCGTGCTACAGTTCCTTTTCGTCGATGACTGCAAGTCTGAGATGCAGCTGCGCTACAGACTCTAGTCTCTGTTCACTGCAAGTCTTATTTGTGTTCGTGCTACAGTTCCTTTTTTTCGATGACTGGTAGTCTGAGTTGCAACTGTTCTCCAGACCCTAGACTCTGTTCACATCAATTCTTATTTTCAGTCGAGCTGCAGTTCCTTTTCAACGATGACTACAACTCTGACATGCAGCTGCCCTCCAGACCCTAGACACTATTCACTGCAAGTCTTGTTTGCATTCGTGTTACAGTTCCTTTTCAACAATGACTACAACTCTGAGATGCAGCATCTCTGCAGACCCTAGTCTCTGTGCACTGCAAGTCTTATGTATATTCGTGCTACAGTTCCTTCTCCTCTATGACTGGTAGTTTGAGTTCCAACTTTCCTCCAGACCCTAGACTGTGTTCACTGCAAGACTTGTTTTTAGTCGTGCTACAGTTCCTTTTCATCGATGACTGCAACTCTAAGATGCAGCTGCCCTACAGACCCTAGTCTCTGTTCACTGCAGGTCTTATTTGAATTCGTGCTACAGTTCCTTCTCTTGGATTACTGGTAGTCTGAGTTGCATCCTACCTCCAGGCCCGAGACTCTGTTCACTGGAACTCTTGTTTGCAGTCGTGCTACAGTTCGTTTTCATCGATGACTACAGTTCTGAGATGCAGCATCTCTGCAGACCCTAGCCTCTGTTCATTGCAAGTCTTATTTTTATTAGTGCTACAGTTCCTTCTCTTGGATGTCTGGTAGTCTTAGTTCCAACTGTCCTCCAGACCTTAAACACTTTTCACTGCAAGTCTTGTTTGTAGTCGTGCTACAGTTCCTTTTCATCGATGACTGCAACTCTGAGAAGCAGCTGCCCTCCAGACAATAGTCTTTGTTCACTGCAAGTCTTATTTGTATTCGTGCTACAGTTCCTTCTCATGGGTGACTGGTAGTCTGAGTTGCAACTGTCCTCCAGACCATAGACTCTCTTCGCTGCAAGTCTTGTTTGCAATCGTGCTGCAGTTCCTTTTCATCGATGACTACAACTCTGAGATACTCGTGCCCCCCAGACACTAGTCTCTGTTCACTGCAAGCCTTATTTGTATTCGTGCTACAGTTCCTTCTCTTGAATGACTGATAGTCTGAGTTGCAGCTGCCCTCCAGACCCTAGACCCTGTTCTCTGCAAGTCTTGTTTGCAGTCGTGCTATAGTTCCTATTCGTCGATGACTGCAAATCTGGGATGCAGCTGACCTGCAGACCCTAATCTCTGTTCGCTGCAAGTCTTATTTGTATTCGTGCTATAGTTCCTTCTCTTGCATAACTGGTAGTCTGAGTTGCAACTGTCCTCCAGACCCTAGACTCTGTTCACTACAATTATTGTTTGCAGTCGTGCTACAGTTCCTTTTCATCGATGATTGCAAGTCTGAGATGTAGCTGCCCTCCAGACAATAGTCTCGGTTCACTGCATGTTTTATATGTATTCGTGCTACAGTTCCTTTTCTTGGATGACTGGTAATCTTAGTTGCAACTGTTCTCCAGACGCTAGAATTTGTTCACTGTATGTCTTGTTTGCAGTCGTGCCACAGTTCCTTTTGATCGATGACTGCAAGTCTGAGATGCAGCTACCCTACAGACCCCAACCTCTGTTCACTGCAAGTCTTATTTCTATTCGTGCGACAGTTCTTTTTTTTGAATGACTGGTATTCTGAGTTACAACTGTCCACCAGACCCTGGTCTCTGTTCATTGCGAGTCTTGTTTGCAGTCGTGTTACAGTTCCTTTTCATCTATGACTGCATCTCTGATATACAGCTGCCCTCGAGCCTCTAGGCTCTGTTCACTGCAAGTCTCATTTGTATACGTGCTACAGTTCCTTCTCTTGGATGACTGGTATTCTGAGTTGCAACTGTCCTCCAGACCCTAGTCTCTGCTCACTGCAAGTGTTGTTTTCCAATCGTTCTACAGTTCCTTTTCAACGATGACTACATGTCTGAGATGCAGCTGCCTTACGGACCCTAGTCTCTGTTCACTGCAAGTGTTAGTTGTGTTCGTGCTACAGTTCCTTTTATTGGATGACTGGTAGTCTGATTTGCAACTGTCCTTCATACCTTAGACTCTGTTCACTGCAAGTCTTGTTTGCAGTAGTACTACAGTTCCTTTTCATCGATGACTAGAACAATGAGATGCAGGTGCCTTCCAGACCTTAGTCTCTGTTCACTGCAAGTCTTATGTGTATTTGTGCTACAGTTCCTTTTCTTGGATGACTGGTAGTCTTAGTTGCAACTGTCCTCCAGACCCTAGAATCTGTTCACTGCAAGTCTTGTTTGCAGTCGTGCTACAGTTCTTGTTCATCGATGACTACAACTCTGAGATACAGCATCTCTGCAGACTCTAGTCTCTCTTCACTGCAAGTCTTATTTGTATTCGTTCTACAGTTCTTTCTCTTGGATGACTGGTAGTCTGAGTTACAACTGTCCTCCAGACCCTAGGCACTGTTCACAGCATGTCTTGTTTGTAGTCGTGCTACAGTTCGATTTCATCGATAACTGCAACTCTGAGATTCATCTGCCCTCCAGACCCTAGTCTCTGTTTACTGCAAGTCTTATTTTGTATTCGTGCTACTGTTCCTTCTCTTGGATGACTGGTAGTCTGAGTTACAACTGTCCTCCAGACCCTAGGCACTGTTCACTGCATGTCTTGTTTGCAGTCGTTCTACAGTTGCATTTCATCGATGACTGCAACTCTGAGATGCAGCTGCCCTCCAGACCCTAGTGTCTGTTCACTGCAAGTCTTATTTGTATTCGTGCTGCAGTTCCTTCTCTTTTACTACTGTTAATTTGAGTTGCAACTGTCCTCCAGACCCTTGACCCTATTTATTGCAAGTCGTGTTTGTAGTCGTGCTATAGTTCCTTTTCATCGATGACTGCAACTCTGAGATGCAGCTGCCTTCCAGACCCTAGTGTCTGTTCACTGCAAGTCTTATTTGTATTCGTGCTGCAGTTCCTTCTCTTTTACTACTGGTAATTTGAGTTGCAACTGTCCTCCAGACCCTTGACCCTATTTATTGCAAGTCGTGTTTGTAGTCGTGCTATAGTTCCTTTTCATCGATGACTGCAACTCTGAGATGCAGCTGCCCTCCAGACTCTAGTCTCTGTTCACTGCAAGTCTTATTTGTATTCGTGCTACAGTTCCTTCTCTTGGATGACTGGTACTCTGAGTTGTAACTGTCCTCCAGACCCTAGACTCTGTTTGCTGCAAGTCTTGTATGTATTCGTGCTATAGTTCCTTTTCATCGATGACTACTGATCTGAGATGCAGGTGCCCTCCAGTCCCTAGTCTCGGTTCACTGCAAGTCTTATTTTTATTGGTGCTACGTTTCCTTCTCTTGGGTAACTGGTAGTCTGAGATGCAGCTGCCCTCCTTTCCAGAGACTCAGTTCACTCTAAGTCTTGTTGTTTGCAGTCGTGGTAGCTTTCCTTTTCCTTGATGCCTGCCAGTCTGAGTTGCAGATATCCATCCTCCAGACCCTAGATTCTATTCTCAATACTCCAAAATTGCAGGTATGCTACAGTTCCTTTTCATGGATGACTGCAAAGTTGGAGTTGCAGAGGTACTCCTGACCCTAGACACTGTTGACTACAGGTGTTACTTGCAGTTGTGCTATAGTTCTTTTTTTTTTATTTCTGCTGGTTTGAGTTTCTTCTGTAATCCAGACCCTTGTCTCTATTCACAGTAAGTCTTGGTTGTAGTTTTGCTTCAGTTCCTTTTCATCGATGCCTGCCAGTCTAAGTAACATCTTCCCTCTAGATCCTAGACTCTGTTTACTATACGTCTTAATTACAATATGGCTTCAGTTCGTTTTCTTGGATGACTGCAAGTCTGAGTTGCAGCTGTAATTGAGACCCCAGTCTCTGTTCATTGCAAGTCTTAGTAGCAGTTATGTTCCAGTTTCTATTAGTGGATGTGTGCCAGACCGAGTTGCAGCTGCCATGAAGACCTTAGACTCTGTACACTTCAAGTCTCTTTTGCAGTCGTGCTACAGTTCCTTTTCCTTGATTCCTGTAAGCTTTAGTTGCAGCTATGCTCCAGACCCTAGACTCTATTCACAGGAAGCCTTATTTGCAGTGGTGCTGTAGTTCCTTTTCTTGAATGACCACAAATCTGAGCTGCAGCTTCCCTCAAGACCCAAATACTCTGTTCGCTGCAAGTCTTAATTGTGGTCTTGTGACAGTTCCTTTGCATGGATGACTTCAAGTCAGAGTATCAGGTGTCCTCTAGACTCTAGTATCTGTTCACTGCATGTTTTATTTGCAGTCGTACTACATTTCCTTTTCATGGATGCCATCCAGTTTGCAATGCAGCGGCCCTGTAGACCCTAGACTTTGTTCACTGCAAGTCTCATTTGCAATTGCTCTACAGTTCCATTTCTTGGATGACTGCAAGTCTTAGTTGCAGCAGTGATCCAGACCCTAGGCTCCCTTCGCTGCAAGTATTAGTTGCAGTTATGCTTTAGTTCCTTTTTATGGATGCCTGCCAGTCTGATTTTCAGCTGCCCTCTAGACCCTAGACTCAGTTTACTGCAAGTCATATTGCGGTAAAACATCAAATCTCCGACATCGCTGCGCTCGGAAAAAGATTCTGCAAGAATGTGACCAACGACGACTGAAGAGAATCGTTCACAGAAGTGTAACCCTTCCGCAAATTGTTGCGGATTTTAATGCTGGACCGTCAACAAGTGTCAGCGTGAGAACCATTCATCGAAACATCATTGATATGGGCTTTCGGAGAGGAAGGCCCATTCGTGTTCCCTTGCTGAGAGTACTACACAAAGCTTTACGCCTCGCTTGGATCCGTCAACACCTGCATGTGACTTTTGATGATTGGAAACATGTGACCCTCTCTGACGAGTCTCGTTTCCTATTGTATCGAGCGGATGGATGAGTACCGGTGTGGTGACAACTTCATGAAATAATGGACCCTGCATGTCACTATGGATCTTCTCTAGCTGGTGGAGGGTCTTTAATGGTCTGGGAACTGTGAAGGTGGAGTGACCCCTGGTACGTCTACACAGGTGACACGTACACACGCATCCTGGCTGATCACCTGCATCCATTCATGTACATTGTGCACTCCGACGGACTTGAATAATTCCAGCAGGACAATGCGACACCGCAAATGTCCAGAATTTGCTACAGAGTGGCTCCAGGAACACTCTTCTGAGTTTAAACACCTCCGCTGGCCACCAGAGTCCCCAGACATCAACATTATTGAGCATATCTGGGATGCCTTCAACATGCGGTTCAGAAGTGCTCTGACCCCCTCGAACTCTTTCGGATTTATGGACAGCCCTGCAGGATGTATGGTGTCAATTCTCTCCAGCACTACTTCAGACATGAGCCGAGTCCATTACACATCGTATTGCGGCACTTCTGCTTGCACGTGGGCGCCCTACACGATATTAGGCATGTGTACCACTTTCTTTGAATCTTCAGTGTAGTGATATATAGAGAAGTAAACAATTCCGCTGATTGCTTACATATTAAACGCTACTATGACGTAACTTCAAAATCGCCCAAAGAATCTAAACATTAATTATAAAAATTGAAAGGTAACTGCATTTCTATTACTTCGGGTTTTATGGTTCATCGGGTTGAGGTAATTTCCGTCAGGAGTGGGGAGTATGGTACGGGAAGAAATACGGTATTTTTCTTTTTAAGGAACCATAAGAACTGAAAACCACATACAAGAGATTTGCTTTTTGTTCAAAGTGTCCTCCGTATCCGCATTTTTATGAATGGCAGGTAATACTTATGAACTGTATTTTATTTAATTTATTTATTACTCTTGTTCAGTAGATTCCTGCAGAGAGAGGTCCTCTGGAATATGAAACTTGTCGAGTGTGATATATATACTGTAATGTATCGTGTGATACATTTCAGTATTCACAAGTAAGTGGAAAGACTGTACGAAGGGAAGGAGTTTGCTAAACTTTCCGTGCATGCTGAGAGAAACCAGAGGCGACCGCGTCATGTGACAACCTCATGAACCGCGTAACGTAATTTGAGACATTGTCGATAGTGAATGGACCAATAAATGCGCGGCATGTTGCTTGTGTGTTAATATGGTGTTCCCCCCCCCCCTTTCCACGTGTGCCCATGGAGAGGGACGCAGTTTGAAAACGCTGTTGGCATTGTATGGAATCATAGTGTGGCGATAATGTGCTGCCATCAAGTGCATGTGTAATGCTTATGAGAGAAGTGTCTATCGTCAACAACTTCTCACTGAACTCGAAGTGCAGCTACCTGCTCACCACAACGATAACGGTACGATAATCGAATAAACTGTTCACCAAAAATTTAGTTTGTGAGTCTGATGTCGACCTGAGAACTTATGCCCCAGAAAGAGAGATATTACTTTAATTTTTTCTATTAAATATCATCTATGGTTGCTGAATGTTCTTTGTACATAAATCTTTGACTAATGTAAATATAGATGTTGTGGCTTTGTAGTTATACAAAGAAATACTAATTCCCCCTTTATCAGTTATTTAAATAACTACATAATTTTAATGTTAAACTATGCAAAGTTTAATGACAATCAAAATTAAAGAATAAAAAAAGGTACACCTAATCGTTACGATTCAATACATATAAGATGAATAATACTCAGTTTTTTTTGTATACTACAAACAAAGAGATAAAAAAGGAAATAAAATAAAAAATAAACATGAATTTTTAAAACTGAATTTTTCACAAAGCGTGTTAGATATAATTAATTCTTTTGTAGACATTTTTTGATGGAGTAGAAGGACTTAGTAATAAGATAAGTTTTTCTTGGTTACTATGTTTCTATAGCGTTTAGTAAACGTATGCCAATATATATATATATATATATATATATATATATATATATATATACTGAGGAGTCATTTTAATAGACGCAGATATGGTAATTTCTATGAGAAAACTCCAGTTAATATTCAGGTTCTGAAAAAGTTTTTCACTGTCTCTGTTTACGATTTATTTTCCACGTTCTGCTTGAAAATATCCTTAATAAATGTAACCACCACAAGTCCAAATGAATGAATAACAAAGTAATGTCGGGGATACATAATCCAGAAACAGGTCAGCAGCTAAAGTGGACTCGAAAAACCAAAGAAACGGGGAATGAAAATTTGTACAGATTCTGTAGCTTTTGAGTGATATGAAGGACGTGTTCTTCCGTTTGAGCTGGGAACAGAATCCAGTTTGAAAGTGACACTTAATTGGGTTTCTTTATGCGGCAGTGCCTGCCTGTGTGTTCTTTCTCTGCACACGACTCTTCACATGCCCTTTTTACTCTTTTTTTACGCCCTGAAGTTTTATTTGTGTGACATCGGGCCACTTAACAAAGAGTGGTGGACGAGACGAAAATAGCTCTTCTGCAAAGCAGACGGGAGGACAGTAATTGGGACCTTGTTAGGTGCGGTCAAAGTCAGCGGAAATAAAAGTCTGCAACGTATCATTACCGCGCAGCATACAAAGAACACACGATTGTTTTTTAATGCACGTATCCACTAAAGATACAGCGGGAAGTTAGCTTTGATCCATACTGCTGATATCCATACACAATTAAGATTGCTAAATAACTTGGCTACGCCACTGCTACGTTAATTTGCTGATTTATATTTTAAACTGTCTTGTTAGCAGAACAGAATGAGGATCTTCAGAAGTTACTAAATGGCATGAAAAAAAAATACTAAAGGAAGATTTTAGACTAAATAGAAACAAAAGGGGAAAGAAATGATTAAATGTAGCAGAAATGCCAGCAATAACAGTAGATTAAATTTAAAAATAGGATCGTATACATTAAGATAAGTAAATGAATTCTGTTGATTGGGAAGTAAAACTAAAACTGATAGCAGAATCAAGAACGATGTTGAAAGCAGAATAGCACTAGCGAAAAGAGCCTTCTTGAAAAAAGATAAATCTTTTAGTTTCAAACATTGATATAAGACTCAGAGAGAACGTTTTAAAACTATATATATGGTACACAGCACTTTCTGGTGGCGAAGCATGGACGTTAGGAATACCAGAAAGAAGGAAAAGTGATGCATCTGAAATGTGGTACTACAGAAGAAAGCAGAAAATTAAGTGGACAGACAAAGTACGAAATGAACGTATTTTGGAGATGATGGGTGAGGAGAGAAAATTGTGGAAGAGTCTTACAAATGAAGAGACAGGAAGATGGGTCACATTTTAAGACATGCGGGATTGGCTGATTTGTTAGTAGATGGAAAAGTCGAAGGTAAGAATTGTAGAGGTAGACAAAGATCAGAATATGTGAAGCAGGTAATAGGAGATGTAGGTTTAAGGGGTATGTCGAGATATGGGAAGAGATGCAGAGTTGCATCAAACCAGTCGAGAGACTGACGACAGCAAAAATAAAAAGGTTTTTAAAGAGGCCTACAGTATTTGTAATGGATTTTCAAGTTTTTTTGTGCAATTAGTACAGGGCGTTCGCCGGGAAACGCAACCCACTGTTAGCGCTACAAGGAAGAAACTGCTCCCGGCGAGCGAGCGGTCAGCTTCCGGCATTGTTCGACCGTCGGCCGCGGACTATTTCATAATAATTACGCTTCATAAACTTCATAAACTTGTATGTGCTAAGCATTTAAATGTGACATAATTCATTAGCTTACCTTATAAAAGATGCTGGAAGTGTTGACCCTCTTGTGTAATGCACATTTCACATCTTCTGAACATATTTCGAGACACACGCTGCCCTAACTGACTTAATGATTTTTTGGTGACTGTTCTAGTCGAAAAGCGATATCGTCAATTTTCTCCTCTGTGAGAATACGGTTGACCGACAGTCTCTTTTTGTTAAAAAATGAACCTGTTTCTCTTACATTTTTAACCAGATGCAGAATTGTTGATTTAGCTGGCAGTAAAGCGCCAGGAAATTCGCGACGAAATTTACTGCGACACTTTTTAAACGACTTATTCTTCACATATATATCGTAGAGAAATATTCTTTGTTGCAAACTGTAACGTACCATAATTTTACTCACACTCAAACACGGTACAGATTAGTAAGAGTATGAAGCCCCAAACCAGCCAAACCGCAAAGAAACGTTTATTCACAACACTGATTAATAAGAGACTGAAGTCACAAACTAGCTACAATGCAAAGAAACCGTTCTTAACAATGTAAGGGTCCGATTATACTGCGTCACTGCACTGTTGGGGCAGCGGAGGTGTTAAACAGTGCGGTGATTCACGGTGCCGTGTGGCGGGAACTGCTGGCACCACTGACCGAGCAAGTTGCCGACGGCAACAGACTGGGAGGGTAGCGTTTTCCGGCGAACGCCCTGTATAAAATTTGATTTTATATACGTGTTTCGATTTAATCAATCATCTTCGGTGCTAGTTTTCTTTAAAGTTCCCGTCCCACCAATCGTCTATTGCAGGCCTCTGGCTCGTAAAGTTTCAGACTGATACTCAGTGTTCACCATTTAGATATCTTTTCCACAAAACAGTAAAGACCTTCAAATCTGTCCATTTTAGGTTATTTTTGTTACGGGTCTATGTCAAAAATGCTATGAACTTGAAATTTGTCCCCAGTATCGAATATTCTAAACTTAAACTAAAAAAACTAACTTAGTCCACAACCCGTAGGTTTGCTGGAACCTCCCGAAGGAGGAAGCCATTGACTCAGAGGTAGGACGGGCAGTTCCTTTCCTCTGGGACCTACAGTTTAACCGTGGAATCCGAATCACGCAACGTCCTGTCACCGCTCCTATGGTCAAACATAACTCTTAAATAATACTAGACTCCAGCGAGATTTGAACCTGGGACCGCATCGCGAATGGCTTCCGCCTTGTTCCCTGCGGCGACAGGTGGGCAGGGCGCTCGCTGGACTCGCGGAGATGGCTGTAGCTATACGGTCAGGTTTCCTCTTCGGCCTGGTCCGTGGCAGACGCCGCGTCCCCGGCGCTCCCCGTGGGCACCAATATGGGTGGCGAAGTGAGCCTAGCCTCACCATCCCCGCTGTAATGGCGGGTAGTTCTGCGGTGGTGGTGGAGTTGGGGGGTATCCGTGAGAGGGTTTAAGCACGTTTGCAGTTGCCTCCGTTGACCGGACCCACATTCCCAGTGTTCTGCTGTTAAAGTTGAAGTAGTCCCTACACCTTCACAATCAAACTGGTCCGCATCATCTGCCACCATTTCTTTAATAGGGCAACTGCGGGAGTGTAGGGACTACCACAGCTACGCAATCGCTTGTTAGTTCTACTAACTGAATGTAATTTGAAATGGTACTGAAATATTCATTTGCGCAAGCTCTTTATGTTAACTGCTCCGAACTTGTGTCGAGCAGTTTCCTTCGGTACGCGTCTGCACAGTACAGTATTTGACTCGTTACAGTGAGAATAATCGTCTACACACGCGTATTTTAGCAGCGGCTTAGCGTGTAGCGTGTTGTTATGTACCCTACCAGAGATGCTACTCTAGACGCGGTGACGATAAGCTGGGCGGGAGCGCCTAATCCGCTGCGCCCTGTACAGAGTCACGCCTGTGTGTTGACGCTTATCGCAGACAGGGTCGACCGAGGAGTCGATACCGCACTATAATCTAGCCGGCGATACCTCGCAAACCATCGATCTCAGGTTGTATCACGATATCTCCATTTTTGCTACGTCATAAGTGTGTTGCGTTATAAATTCTACGCTATGATAACAATTTCGAGTGGTCTTTTTAGGACCAGGCTGATAGAGTTTCTTACTGGCTGCGCAATCCACCTCTGTATAGCTGCCTGTCCTAATTCGTTAGTCCTAGTGAGACGTGGCACCTACAGTTTACCGAGGTGTACTTCACATACATACGCGTATTCCCAGAGGTGAAGGTCGGGATAAGGGCTTTAGAATATTCCAGCCAAGAGCGGGGTTCGAAATAAGGGCCTTTCGTTTTGAAACGCCTTAGTCATTGAGCCACCGGACCGCTCACAATTGTATGTGGTAAAGTAAATTCTTATGGTCTTGCGACCCGACAGCAGATTTTCGATTTGCCGGACGTAATGCTTAACGTAGGATCCCAAACACGGAACGCTTTGGTCTAGCTCAACACAGCTCTTAAAAATTCCTGACCCAACCGGGATTTAAACATGGGATCAGGTTCCTAACTTTCGAAACCAAACGCTTTAACCACTGAAGCTGATATTCTGTATTTGGTAATCGGTTACTACAGAAACATTCCAACGATTCACCCGGTAATGTGCTTATTTCCTGCTTGCCCTTCCGCTGAGAACATTTTGAA
>JARYHS010000832.1:0-40442 GCA_031002005.1 Vandiemenella viatica
TTAAACTGTGTGAGTCGATCACATGATGTTCAAGATACCTTTAAATAAGTTGTGTTTGATCGTCTGAAAAACTAGAGCAAACACATTTACAGTATTTAATGTAATAAATCGGTGGACGAAACTGAAGAAAAAAGTCCTTTTTGCAGCAGTTACTGTGCGAATGCTTGTTTTTCTTTAAGTATTGCAGGCACGGGGATGTGTAAGTGAGATGCCGTCTTCTACAGTGACTGCTATCAGTGCTTTGACTGTGTTTGTTTATTATCTGAATATGTGACAAAGCTTTTGGGGAACGCCTGTTTGTAGTTGTCTGAAAGCTGTTTTCTTGAGTATTTTTTTTTCCACTTTTAGTTAAATATGAAGTCCTTAAAATGTTTTTTTTTATATTATTAGTAAATGGAATGTGACTACTGATAAATTATTCACATGTGTTGCATTAGTTAGGGGTGTATTTTTCAGCAAAGTATTGTTCATTATGTTTCAAAGCAGTGACTTGCATTTTGCTCCAAATAACATAGTTGTGGTTGTCCTGTAAAATTCCTGCTCTTTAGTTAGCTGCTTGTAATAACTGAAGATGGTAAGATAAAAAATTATTGCCAGTGCTCATATATTTCTGTTAAAATGTATGCAAGTATGTAATATAGAAGTTATTTTCTGTTGTGTGGGTGGATTGTAACAAGTAATGTGCTATTCCTTACTGCAATTGACACATAATCTTAATCCAAGGTGTAAGATTTAATGATAGATTCTGTTTCATGATGAGAACAAGTTGTTTCACCACTTGCAGCTTCATTGGTGATTTACATCAAGTTGTGTTGGCTCACGTTAGTGTCGTTGTTGGTGCTTTGAGACATGAGTATGTCTTGCTAATTAATAGCTGGTAGGAATAAACAGTTCTGAGGTTCAAACTAAGTATTCTTATCAGTCTCTGAATGGCTCATAGATAATATTAACTTCAACTGTCTTCTTGTATTTTGGTAAAAATCACTGATTTTCTCCTTACAGTGCTGTGTACTGCTTAACAGGACATTGTATTTGCATATGCATAATGAAAACACAACAATTTTATGACATGCCCTGTTGTCGAATTGCTGAGTTTGTATTATAACATCTCACTATGAACTTGTGAAGATTACACCAATCTGACGTGATGGGCATATCACTATTTACACTAAAGACTGAGTTTACTCTTGATAGGCCATTGACTGTCAATATATGTGTTAAAGATAGAGCTCCATATTTACTTTTATGGTGTTGGTACAAAAATGGAGTTAGCGTCATCTATATGATTTTCTTGTTTTTTCCTCCCAAGTAGAGTTTTCTTTGCAGATTGCAAGTGATATGAATGTTAATGTCTTGGAAGCCATTCCATTGAGCCAGCAATATTCTCTGCTGCTAAAATACTTGTTAATCAACCTGTGCAATTTTCTATAAAATATCATTGTCTGCCTTTAGCCTCACATTGTTTCTAATTGCATATTCTTAATAATGTTCATTGCCAAGCTATTTCCAAAATAACTAAAGTTACTTACTCTCTTTTAAAACAGTTTTTTAATTCGTTCATATTAATGTGAGTATTTTACCATACAGTTTTACTTCAGCTTGTTCCCCTGAAGTTAACTTGTACAGGCAAATAAATCCAATTTCTGACATTCTGAGGTATCCATACCTCGTTAATTAAAAAATTGAAAGGCTGGTAACTGAAGTGAAAGGGAGGAATCTCTTTGCATTGCATAATTTGTGCTATATACCAGCCCATTCCGTCTGCATCTTCCAAATAGTTGCATTATCCTCACCACAATTAACTGTCCAGCACAGTGAACACAAGGCTGATATCATGTTTGAATGATTTCTGTTAAAACTTGTATGTTGATTCGCAGTGTTCTCAGTAACTGCTTCGTAGTTGGATACCAGAGTAATTGCTGTGGGCACCACTCTACCTGAGCTCTGCCACTGGAAACTGGCATATATACATACTTTTAGTAGCACATACCTGCCAGATATTTTTTTTTAATATTCCAAGCCTTTCTCTGCTTTTACCTTACATATTTGTAATTGAAAATACTCTTTGTTATCTACCATTTATTAATTTATTTAATCTCTGAAACATTTTTCCCTTGTTGAATAGTTAATCGTCAGTGAGAATTTGGTAGATTTAGTTAGATGCTGGTGGTGAACAGCTCTATTTCCACTTTTACAGAACCCTATTTGATGCTGTACTTCAACATTGTTCCTTTTATTTTAGTGAAGGTCACAATTTCCATAGTTCTTGCACTGGAGAACTTTGTTTGGCATCCCCACTTCCTCTAGCAGTTACAGTTTTCTATGTCTTTTCTTAACCAACAGGTTCCTTCACTTCTATGACATGTTTAATGCTTCATCATATAATGTGGAAATATCTCTTTGACAAGACAAATGCTAAGTGTGTTACAAAGAAATTAAATTCAAGTACTTCATGTAACAGATTGAATATATTTAACTGTTATTGTTGATTTAATGGAATTATTCTTCATGAGGCCAATAGGAAATCTGTCAGTGAAGTCTATGTGTGAGTTGTTTCATAATTGTGGAGAAGAGCTTGGTATGTTCCACTAATTAGTGTAGACACAATACATTTTTCTTTAATATAAAAATATGAGGAAATTGTGCCATAGTAATTTTAGGGAATCATATTAACAACCACTTAGTTTTATTCTTTGACATCTAATTTGTGCATCATAAAGGGTTGCAGTGTTGGCTGTTGTAAAGAAACACTTTAAGATTGTCCCCTATTAAGATATAATATACTTTTTTTAAAAGTATTTTTGATGTTGATGCTAGTTGCCTTTCTAAGGTGAAACCTATTTTTAATGATTCATACATTTATTTTGAATAGCAGATTAGTAGTAGTTTACCCTTTTTCTAAATTGTGGTTTTTGTTTTTGATTCCTGCTGCAGACTGGATTTTTTTACAATCACCAGAATGGACCTATTCCTCTGAGGAAGCTTGCCTTGCCTGAATGAAGGAACTCTTGGGCCTGTCATGTAGTAGGATGTGTGTTTGAATCATGGTCTGATCTTGGCCAGGCCATTCAGATTACAGTTTTCATTGGTTTCTAAATTACTTCAGGTTAATCTCATGCTGATTCCTTCAAATATGCATGGCTGAGTTCTTTCCCATTCACTGTGTACAATTCTTTCTCAGTTCCATTGGTATCAATAAGCATTAAAGCTCCAGGGGAAAAAGCTCATTTGTAAATGTCTTTGGTTCCATTTCACCGAGATAAGCTATAATGTATTTGCTCTATAAATTTACAAATAATTGAATGAGCATACTGAGCGAGCACTAATTGAACATTCCGTGAACAGGCAGTCCGTCTATTCTAGGCCCTGTCCAGATTTGGGTTTTCCATTGTTCCTCAAAATTTCTTCAGACGAATGTAATATAATTTCTTTATAAATGCTATTACCAATTGCTTTATTCTATGATGATAGTTCTGTCCTAGCTCTAATAATCACATTTTGTGCAAGTTATGAAGCACTAACAATAAATTATCCTATATTATCTGGATTAAAGAATTCATTCATTTAATACATATGATAATTTTGCATTGCCTTTTATAAATCAGAAGGCTACACAAGCAATCAGTAAGAGCTTTCTTTGTAACCCTTTATGGAATTATTTTTCTTTTATTATACCAGCGTTATAAGATGATATTCTGAGGCTACTAAAGTTTTATTTTACAATGTGTTTTGTGACTTGAATATTTGATGTTGTTTGCTTGTATTTATGTTTGGTTTGATGTCACCAGATGATAAGGATCAGTAACTTAAAAAAACTCTCAATATTCTTACTGTGGTTACACTTCCTGCCTGAATGTTTTTGATTATCCTTTCTTTAAATTATATCCCTAGTTTATATTGTATATCATAATATATTTCTCATTAATTCCTTTTTTTTTTTTAGAATATGCTGGAAGATACTGAACAAGAGAATTCAGAAATGGAACCTGTTCCTGATAGGTAAGCTGTTTCCTTGTTATTAAACAATAAGCTGCTGTTGTAGAACTTTATGTTACTTTAAAATCTCATCAAGACTTACCACAATCCTAAATGTAGAACAGAAACTAAGTGAATTACCTGCCCTTCATTAAACCCTATTCTGGAGGATCATGGCTTTTCTCTCAGGATCATCCACCCTTAGCCAAGTAGCTCCAGATTAATGGAGCTAAAAGTTTGCTGTCACCTCTTTCTGTTAGGAATAAAAGTTGCTCCCATAACATGTTTGTATGCCCAGAGGTTATGACTACAGTATGAAATTATGATTCGTATGTATGCTGTGTCATATTAACATTTTTATACATGTAGATGTTTTATAATTTAGTTTTCTAAAGTATATCATAAAATGGCCAAATACTCAATTTTTAATGTATTTTAAATGAACAATCCATAACACTGAGTGAAATGATCATAGTGAATACACACTGCAGAGAATAAACTGGGTTCAGAACAAGATCTCATTACTTTTTATCCTAAACAACCTCAATACTTAGCCCTATTATTATAAGAATTAGTTTTTGTTTAATTTGATTTATTTTTATGTTATTCTGAGTTGTTACCCAAATATAACAGTTCGATTTGAAAATTTGGAGGAGGTTTTGGAATTTGTCTGATCAATACATATGTGTCCCCATACCAACAAAGCACATGATCCTTGTAAACAATGGGTTTGAATTTCGCTGAGTGATGCTGCTTTCCATGGATTTAACTACAATCTTAAATTAACATTGATTAGGTTCCAAACTAAGTATAGAAAGTGTATAAAATTTATCCTGTCAATTAAGCTTGCTGATCTCTACACATAACTTTGATCAAAGCAAAGCATTGCAATAGATCGTTTCATGTTTGATATGGCATTGAATAAATAGAGGGAAACACACCACTTTTTGACTTTTTGATAATTTTGGGATGAAACCGTATACATGTACCAAGTTATCTCATTCTAGCTCTATGATAAGCATACTGGAATTATTTTGATGGAGTGTGAGTTGTTTAAAATTTTTGTATTTCACTTACTTACGAAGTAAGGAGGGAAATAAAGTAAAATTAAACAGATCAGTTAAGGTCAAATTATAATTAAAATCTAAGGAATTTAAGATATTAGGCTATAAGGTGATTTCACAGTTGGTGTAGGTTCACAGAAATTTATCAGTTTTAGACATTTGTTATAGTTTATCAGTGTATCGATTTAGAGCTTTCTACAATCACAGAAAATACTTGAGAGTTTTAATGATCATTAGTGTGCAACTGAGTGACAAATTTGGGAAATTTTCATAATTTGCATTTGAGTAACTTACAAACTATGAACTAGAGGCAGCAAAACTCAATGTGTTTGCTACAATTGCTGATATCTTGTAATAGAAAAATGAGGAATGGATCATATCTCCAAATGAAGAAATTGAGGTACAAAAACAGCTGAAATCACTTCAAGAAAGGGTTGACTTGATTTGGCGTACAAACTGTCAGATGCCCATTAGCTACAGTTGAAGCAGTAGTTCAGTGCTGATCTTCATCCAAACCAGCTGCTTTAGAATATTTTTGGGTTGTATTAAGAATTTATATATCTGTCGTTACAAGTAGGTCTTTAGTGTGGTATCTTCTATAAGCTGTTTACTTATCAGAGAAGATGCGGTGGTGGGAGGTGGCTGGTAGTGTGGGTGCTTGTGTGTGTGTTTGAGGGGTGGGGAGTGATGTCCCAGAGATTCTATGCCCACTCGGCTAGTGTGGGGAGGTGTGGAGTATTGTACCTGTCTGGTGCAGCAGTAAACGTACTGTGCGACTAAATAATTCAGAGTAAAACTGAGGATCAGTAAGAAGTGCAGTGGCAATTATTTAAGCCAGGGATGGCCAACCCAAATGATCTTGCGGGCCACTTTGGAAGGGCATTATAACTCCGTGGGCCACATATAAAATTATGTGGCCCCACTAAAGCCTTATTTTTGGAGTGAAAAATTGAAGCATGAATTATTATTGTGTTTATTATTATTATTACATTTAAACACAGATAATATAATAATAATGATACTAAACGTACATTGTAGAGATATATAAACACTAAAAATGAAATAAAAAATATTTTGTAAAAGTGTGATGAATCTCACGGGCCGGAAAAATATTCAAGGCGGGTTGGCCACCCCTGATTTAAGCCTTTGTTTCTTTACCGAGCATGCTGGGAGTGCGATAATGATATCACCTTTCATTCAGCATGATGTAGGTTAGAATTCCCACCAGTCCATCTAGCTTTAGGTATAAGCAAAGAAGTTGGTTTATTAGCCATTACCAATAATCCAATTAATTATCACATTTACACCTATAAACTTCAGTTCAAGTGTGCTAATGCTTGTTGTGGTCCACAGTTCACTACACTGCGGAGCCCTTAGAGTCCAATAGGTAGAAGCAGAGGCCTAAATCAACTTACTGTAATTTGATGATCAGGTGCCCCTGACCACAGCTTCGATGCCAGATGGCAATATGGTTATTAAAAGCTATTACTTGTTGATGCTGTTTGAATACTTTGATCGGCCATTCAGTTTTTTATTTCTATCTGCTCCATTTTTATTGAATTCTTTTATAGCATCTTACTTTAAAGAGTAGACCAGATCAATGTTGTTTCAAAATTTTTATCACAAGACCATTCAATGGATTATAGACTTCTGAATTGTTAAAAAACTGTAGAAAGCTAGTTTTTACTACATGCTAGTAATTTAACATGTTATTGATACATTGTTTGGCTTCCAGTGAGAGATGGTTCCTTGTGTAACTTAGTTTTTTTGCTTACCTCTGTGTATTTATAACACAACTGTATTAATTCTCTTCCTGGTATCAAGTGTTAAGAAATATAATATTTAATTTTTTCTTTCTTACTGATTATTAAATAAATCATCACTTAACATTCTTTAAATAGAACATATAAGCTGTCCTGACTCTAAATTGTTTATTATTTTAATGTTCAATTACAAAACAACCAACAGTTTGCTATAGAGAAACTGAATATCCAAACAGAAATCTGAATTATTATTAATTTGGCTGAATGTATAAATTTATGGATAACACAATAATTACTGTGCTTAAAATATGGTCCATACACTGTGACTGTCATATTTCATGAGTGCCATTATACAAAAAACTTAGTCCAGCATTTTCTGATCAGGTTGACTGATTAGTCTAATACACCTAGACAAAAACTCTGTTCCTAAATGGGAAATTGATTCAAATCCCACACATTATGAATTCAAATGATTACTTACTGGGCCTATAAAAAGCAACTGGTATGTTTAGCAACATCATGGGGCTCCAAATTACACATAACTGTGGTATGGTATATAAATTATCTGTAGTTTATTGTCTTGATTTATCTTGATATTTGCATTACACTAATCTGTATGCCATATTGAACATTTAGTAACTATATTTGCCTATATTTCTTCCTAATTCCATTTTTTTTATAGAGCAGCCTGATGGCTCAGTGGTTAATGCATTTGAGAATGTACATTGTTAAGGAAACTGTTTCCAAAGACTCCAAGAATTTAAAATAAAATACTGGATATTTATTGTTCAAATATTCCTTGCATGTGATTCAGCCTGGTAGCTTGACAGTGCTATAACTGTAGATGATCTGTCACTCAAAAACACACAAAGTCATCAACATGAGCCATCTAACTGGCTTAACCACATACATTCACATCTATACTCACTTACACCAAACACATATATTCTCAAACTCACCCACATGTATCAACTTCAACGGGCCATCTTCCAGCAACATGACTCAAGATGCATATGAGCACCACTGACTCAAATATACCTGTGTAAGTCAACAGTCACTCACACTACAAAGCATCTCTCAAACATGTATAAAAAAATCACATACAAGAAAGGAATGTCCTACATTACATGGGCCACTTCAATACATATTTATTATGACCAACACACAGTACATTTCGATATTTGTTTACTTGTAAATATTATTTGGAACATAATTCTTCAAGATGTATAATGAACATCATTTAAAAATAATTGTTTAAAATTTTGCTTATTGAATTCAACTTAGTACGTAATCTGATGTAGAGAACAGTCAATAGCTCTCCCTTGACAACTTTTTTTTTAGTTATGTGTAGTTACCTTAGGGAAAAATGGAGTTGCTCAATACAATTACTGTATGTGTATTGCCATGATATAATTTCTTTCAATGGATTGATAAAATATTTATTGTCAACCAGTACTATAGAAAGTTTCAATAGACATAATATGCAAATATGGATATCACAGTTTCTTAGCATAAATGCACTTTCAAATTTTTTGTTTTGTTATTTTTTTGCTTATTGTTTTACACCACATCAACATCGAGGTCATTAGAGCTAGGAAAGGATTGGGGTAAGGAAGGAATTTTGCGATGACATTTCTGACACAGCTATCCCAACATTATCCTAGACCGACTTCATTAAACTATAGAGAACTGAAATCTAGATGGCTGCATGGGGAATCAAACCTGCGTCCTCCTGAATGCTAAGCCAGTATATTATTATTCACCATCCTCTCTTGATTTTCCTCTGTTATATAGAATGTAATACTAAATATTTTGTGGTTGACAATAGTATTTTTATTCATCACATCCATTGCTATTGTTTCGTCTTCTTGCACTGGGCTTCAAAATTTTAATGCTTATCAAACCGAGAGCTTATGTGCCTGTATACCGGATTTGTGCAAATAGGTTTAGATTCAGTCTTCACATTGGATTTCTGATATAAGTTCCCTAAAGACGTACCAATCTCATTCTAACAGATCTGCAACCCTTATTGAGATTGCTAAATACTATGTTGCTGTTTCAGTTATATTTAAAAATCCTTTTCTAGAAACACTAATAATTCACTGGCAAAGGCATTTAATCGTAGCAGTATTAGTATTATCAGAAGTATCTGTGTGCCATTTCTAGTCCTATATCCCTGCTTAATGGATCACAAATAGAGCCTTGTGTGTGTCCACTGACCAGAGACATAATGATAGTCATTTTCTGGTATCTCAAGCTACCTACAGGAATCCTATAAAATAGGCTATGCTATCAAGATGTCCAAAAACTGATCACTGCCTGATACTGCATTTCACAATCGAGACTGGTGTGGTTATCTAGTAAGCTACTATATAAAAAAAAAACCTTTGGTATACTGATTTACATAAAGATCTCAGAATTATTATTCGTTTAATCATTTATTGACATATTATATGTTATATTCATATAGCTCTGTATCAATTTTAATCCATTTATTACATTAAGAAATATCTCTTCTCTATTTATTTTAGATCCTTTTTTAAAGGAACATCAGTATTGGAACTTGCCTGTGCATTCTGTGCGCTGACATTTGTATCATGGTGTTCGCTAACTAAACACGTCTTCCATCATGTCTCAGCTGTTTCTGCCCCTTTATATATTTGTACATGTTGTTCTCAAGTATTTAAAGATGAGGTGAAACTACAGATTCATAAGTACCCTAGCAGCACATCACAAAGCAGGTAAGGGTAGAAATTCTTATTTTATATTAAATGCTGCAAAATGTTTTTAATTGTTGTAACAGGTTAATTTCTTGTGCCAAAGTTTTGCACTAATACTGGAGTTACATCCACTTGATTTTCATCAATTTAAACCAGTGACAAGATATATGCAATCCTACAATCAACAATTAGAAATTTGTGTATATTCAGTTCTCTTAGTGAATATGATGTTGGCTATTGTGGCTGTGCTGTTATAAATTTAGACCTATCTGAAATATAATCCAAGACTAATGCAAAGCAGCTTCTCTTGTGTCTGTTTTCACTATTGCCATCACTTGGCATCTGTGGCTAACTAGTCTTGGTTAGTAACATTCTACAACTACCAAAGTTTTTTAATATTAAAATTATATTTACTATATCAGAAGGTGAGATGCAGCCATCTTATTTTATCTCTATTTTGTACTCGTTTTATGTTAGCTATAGAAAGGTTATTTCCTGTAACTACACATTCTATAACTGACATTATGTCTGCATTATCCCATCACTTTAAGCAATGGCACGTAATTTGTGCTCTTATAAGTAATAATCTGAAGTATTTGTCTTTGTGGTTTTATGTCTAAAAGCTATACTTAATTTATTTTGATATATCTACAATTTATTCTGAAAATAACAAATTGTCTCGTGTCTTGTTTCAATGGAGCTTCATTTGGCAGTGTGCTAATCAGTCTTGGTAACTAGAATACTCCGTATGAAAAAATTCTACTTGAGTAATAAGGTTATTGTACAAGAGTTGTGTTCTTATAGAGCAACTACAATTATTGTTTGAAAGAATCAGTACTCTCGCCTATATGGATTATCAATGTTAGTCTGTTGTTAATAAACTGAAAGTACTCCAACTGCAGTGTGCCTAGACTGAGTAGAAATTCATCTACGAATCAAACCTTCGGGATTAATATTCGGATTTTGAGCATGACATACTATTTTCGACTGATGATATGTTGACCTGCATTTCAAGGCTGGTTCATTAGTTACTGAATAATGAATTATTATTTATTTAAAAAATTGTTTTATATTTTTTTATAAAATTGTTGTCCACAGGACCAGTATAATTTAGTAAGGTTTCACAGAGGATTACGTTCATATACTCAATGATATTGTTCTTAATTGTAAGAGAAGTATAAAACTCTGTAGACTATTTTTCTCTAATTTTTGATACACTTCTTAGAAGGTACCAAGTAAGAGATATTATTTGTTTTAACATAGATTTTTTTATTTGTGATCTTACAAGTAATTTACATTATAGATATATCACCATATTTTGTGTTGCAAATAAATGTGTTCACAAGATGTTTATTCAGTGACCAGTGTAATTTTTTCAATAAATGTTTTGAAGAAAATTATCAGTTGACTTGCATACAATAGGAGTGCATGCTCTGGCTGGCACTTCCCCTATATATCTACTTGGATACCCCTTTATTGTTGTTTATTTATTATCATGTTATACACTTAAGTTTTAAATTCCTTCACCCAATTTCCCACTAATAAATTTTGATTTCAGTTCCTCCACCATTTGGTTAATATTTCATCATTTCCCTTACTTACAAAAGAAAATTTTCCACTTCCTTCTACATGAACCTGAGGGCCATATTGTGCTCATAGTTGCCTTTTCCTTTCCATATACTTACTGCTCCTACTTGTACAACCAATCTCTCTCCAAGCTCTATTGCCAACATATGCCTTGTACACCCCCAGCATTCTCTTCACTCTCCTAGAATGACTCCCAATCCAGCTCCATTATTATATCAGTTACTGACTTGTTCCTGTACTAATTTCCTTAAACAAATGCAGCTGCTTTCCTTTTATGCCCTCGAACTCCTGTATTTAACACCCAAAATGTGGGTTCCAAACTATACCAATCAAGCAATGGTCTAACCAAAGTACTATAACCTATCTTGTTCCCGTAGATGTTTTATTTATTTAAGTTTTTTCGGGAAACCAAAAAAAACAAAAAACAATTCACATATTTGCTCATACATATTTCATGAATGTGAGAAAATAATTGTCTAATAAATATAAATATATTTGATGGCACTCTTTACCTTGTCTAAGTGTACAGCATCAACAGACATTGTCTTTTTGCTCTGCTGCCTCCGCTCCTTCAATTTTACTAAAAGGACATTCACTTTCAAATTTTTATGTACACTTTATAAAACAAAATTATGGTCTCAGCCATAGAAATTTTCTAAAGTCCGAATGAGGTTTTTCTCAAAATCTTCTCAAGCAGCCAATTTTTCCCCCATCAAATATGTTCCGTTGCTTACTCTTCTGTATTGTTTGGCTTGCAGTGTGAATGGGTCACTATCATTTTTCCAAGGAATGAAGTGATTCACAGATCAGGTCTCTGTATTACAATATGTATCTGTTCACTCATAGATTCAAAAATTTGTTTATCACATTTACTAGTCCGTGCATAAATATTTGTTACCTCCATATTTTTATTTATATTGATTATTACTGACAACAGTTGTTCCTGTATTGCCATTACATGTTATTAATTAGTTACCTACCAAGCATGGTGTAACAGTTAGCGTTCTGGCCTCGCATTCGGGAGGACAGCAGTTCGAATCCCTGTCCGGACATTCAGATTTGGGTTCTCCATGGTTTACCCAAATCACTCCAGGTGGATGCTGGGATGCTTCCTTCAAAAGGCCATGGCCAAATTCCTTCCCATTCCTTGCCCCCATCCTTTCCTGTCTCTAAAGACCTCACTGATTAGAGACATTAAGCAGTTATTAAAATAGATACTGCAGCTGATAATTTCCTCTAAATATAATTTTGTTTAAAAAATAGTTGTTACTATATCATGAATGTTATGTATGGAGAGATATCTCAAACTCATATTTTTGTGTTTGTATTTACTGTCATTATTAAAATGAAACAGAATTTTTTTTTTATCAAAGTAACGATACCTCATACTGTAGTTGGTTGGTCCTGTAGATATTGTTGATTTGTATATGTAAATCACCCAATGGTTTGGTTCAGTTTCATTTCAATAATTTAATCTTATTGATGTGTTAATTGTTTTATAAAAATACATGCTCTTTTGTTAATAAGTTCTATATTTATAATAATATTTCATTATTATTTACTTTAAAAGGCAATGGCATATAATTAGTGTTTTTTATCACTTTTCTTTTTATTAGTAAACACGATTCATTCTAGAATGCAAAGTACGTAGTTGAGTTCACAAATAATTAGTGTAGTTATTTCTAAGAACTGTTCAATATAATATTACAGCATAACAGTATGGTTATTTTTGTGTTTCTAGGAGTTATTCTGATTGTCCAAGTAACATTCAGATCAACAAGCAGACACAATCTATTGCTGAACATCTAAGAACCAGTGCAGCAGTGTGTCAGATGATTGTTTTGGGTAAGTGCTCATATTCTTGTGAAGATTGTGGAAAATCTTTTACACAATCTGGGACTCTTAAGATTCATCAGCGGATTTATTCAGGTGAACGCCTATTTTCTTGTGAAGTTTGTGGAAAATCTTGTACACAGTGCAGGGCTCTCAAGAGTCATCAGATGATTCATTCAGGTGAACGTCAATTTTCCTGTGAAGTTTGTGGAATATCTGTTGCATCATCTGCGAAACTTAAGATTCATCACAGAATTCATTCAGGCGAACGCCTATTTTCGTGTGAAGATTGTGGAAAATCTTTTACACAGTCTTTTAATCTTAAGATTCATCAGAGGATTCATTCAGGCGAACGCCCATTTTCGTGTGAAGATTGTGGAAAATCTTTTACACAGTGTTTTAATCTTAAGATTCATCGGAGGATTCATTCAGGCGAACGCCCATTTTCGTGTGAAGATTGTGGAAAATCGTTTTCACAGCCTGGGACTCTTAAGAATCATCAGCGGATTCATTCCGGCGAACGCCCATTTTCTTGTGATGTTTGTGGAAAATCTTTTACAGTGTCAGGGAATCTTAAGATTCATCAGAGGATTCATTCAGGCGAACGCCCATTTTCGTGTGAAGATTGTGGAAAATCGTTTTCACAGCCTGGGACTCTTAAGAATCATCAGCGGATTCATTCGGGCGAACGCCCATTTTCTTGTGATGTTTGTGGAAAATCTTTTACAGTGTCAGGGAATCTTAAAAATCATCAGAGGATTCATTCTGTTATGTGGTTTAGACAAGTCTTAAGTCACTAGAGAATTAATAACTGTGATTTTCGAGTTTTGTGTAAGATTTGTGGTAATCCTTTTATATTGTGCATGGATCTTAAAAATCATTGGATATTTGTGTGGATTAACTTCATTCTTACAGAATAAATTGTTACTTTCACTATAAATTTTTTCAGCAATGCTGAAAAATAGAGATATTTATTAGTTTGTATTTTAATTAAATAAGTGTAACAGTTGAATCAAACAATAGTGCTGATGATTTTACTTCCAGTGTGTATTAACACGAAGGTGTTCTAGAGTGTCATTAACTGTTGTATTTGGGATATTGGAGGAGTACAGTATGACAGTTATTAAATTGTTCCTTACTTTTAATACAGATAAATTAAATATCTAAGTGGTTTGTAGTGTATAGAAAATTTATTTAATATACTTGGATTATTTTCTGGTTAGACATTATTATTCAGACATATTAGTGTGTTGATGGCTCAGTATAAAATATAAGGCAATTTACAAAAATGTATTTGCATTGGCTATTGTATATTTGTATGTATATCAACCATTATTGGAATACACAAATAACCTCAGTGGGTTATACGTTCTGTAGTAGTTGGTTGTAAATAAACATCTTTAAGAGTTATAGCTTAGGGATTCTTTTCTTCTTTGGGTTTTACAGAAAACAATTCTTATTACCTCATTCATAATTTTGATTAATTGATCAAGTGGCACAAACTATATTTTCACATGAAAGAAGTTAAGAGGAGCATCATTTTTAGTTACAGGTATTATTTTAGTTTTTGTTTTTTTGTTTTACCTGAAGTTTTGTCATCTTTCTTTCTACATTACCAGAGAGTGATTCATTGTCCTGCTTAGAAGATTTCTATAACTAAATGATTCCATTTTAAAGTTTGAAAAAATTCTGGAAAACATTTCTTTGTACTAGAGGATATCAATTTCATACTTTAAACTTGTGAGTACTAGAATTAAAGATGCCCTAATGATCACCTAACAGAAAAAAAAAGATTTCATCAACAAGCAGTGTGGTGGCCTATTTCCAATCCTAATAAAGCCAATGGGAATTTTCGGTGGGTGAGGGTTAGTAGTGGAAAACTTGTGTGACATCTGCAATTTGAGCCTAGCTATCTTGTACCTGATGCTTTTAATATATGATACTGGCTGGCGGGTGTCAGCTATTTTAAACTGGGTCATCCCAGAATTATGGCTTCAAGTCACACACATGTATGGTGCGCTAGGAATATTCTGTACCTAAAATACAGTGATAATTAAATTAAGAGAATAAATATTTGCATACTATTGTGTATTTTCCTACCTATCTTAACTGTCCCATATAAAGTGAGTAAAAAAATTTCATTGCTCAGTTTCAACCCCTTCTACCTATGTATGCAAGTGCATATATTTACCTAATCCCTCTCCCCTCTTTGATCCAACTACATACTTTATGGATGCTCCCTAAATTATTGAGAAAGGCTACTCTCATATCTAGTGTTGCAAATATGGAATAAATGTAATATAACTCCTAAAGTATATCATCTTCTTTGGAGGAAATATTATTGACATGTATAGATCCATTAGCTAGTATAAAGAATGGTGGAACACAGTGATTCCTTTCACGATCATAATACAATAATATTTAATCTATATGTCTATTTTGGTTTACTGATACAAGTTTGCAACATTACAGCCACCAAGGTAAATGCAATTATAGGCACATGAAGCAAGGATAGATGTGGGGGTTTTAAAAATCCAGATATACAGAAGTGGTTAAATTTCTTTAAGTTCTGCACTCACCTTTGACCACACATCAATCGTGTAATAGAAAAAATAATGTCGTCTTGCCAAAGCACAAGACGAAATTACAAAGCACGGTGCATGAGCAGTAAAGCTCTAACCTCGCATTCAGGAGGACAAAGGTTTGAATCAAAATCCCTCCTTCCAGATTTCGGTTTTCCATGGTTTTTTCCCAAATCACTGCAGGTGAAGGCTGAGATGGTTCCTTAAAATGGCTATGACCGAATTCCATCCTGCATATTGTTCCAATTCCTTTCCAGCCACTAATAACATCAGTGTTGATTAGGTATAAACCTAAAATGAAACTGAAGAAATTACTGGCTGATTCACAGTGATAAGGATCATATGTGATAATATTTCATAATTTCAGTTGTACAGCTTGTTAAAAACTAGGTCCAAGTTAGAGGGTTATATTTTAAAATAGTATTACAGAAACAGTTGTAAAATAATAGAAACTAACCATGCATTGTAATAATATTATGTAATCGCTGCCAGAAAATGACAGCAAAAGTCTTATGTGAATGGTAGAGGCAATGTAGTAGTTTTTGATTTTAAATAACAGAAAAACATTTCCCTGCTAGTGAAATATTTAAAAATTTGGTGCAGTATGTGTTCGAAAAACTATTTTCCGTGGGTATCTATGAATTTAAATTATCTGTTTTATATAATTATTATGATTGTATCTCTTAATGAACATTAAAGTGTACTTTAAATAGTATCAATAGAGGTATTATATTTGTATTTTAATTCCATTACAATCCTTTATACTGCTGTGTAGCTTGCCGAACATGGTAGCAAATAGGATGCTTTTTACAGGTTTTTTTAATAATTTATTTAACCATTTTTGTCCAACTGTCATAAAAAAGATACACCACGCAATTATTTTCATAATATCGTCTTGTAACAAAGCGCTGTCTTTCTGGATTTTGATTTCACGATAAATAATAGCATCATCGGCAAATAATCTTTTCATCCCCCTTATTATGTCACACAAATCATTAATGTATATGAGAAACAACAGAGGCCCCATCATGCTTCCCTGAAGAACCCCGGACCTCACCTCGGTAGATGATGAACTCTCACCGTCGAGAACTACACACTGTGATCTGCCCCTCAGAAATTCTGTCTATATATGCCATAGCCACGAAGTTTCCTAAGTAACCTAGTCTGAGGCACAGTGTCGAAAGCTTTTTTTAAAATGTAATAGAACTATATCAACCTGGGATTGCCCATTTATAATACGGCACAAGTTGTATTCCAATAACTATAATGTGTACTTTTTATGACTCATCAAAAATAATTTCATCACTAATGTTTACTGGGAAATTTCCCTCGGATTTTCTTGCAGTAAATTGATATTTTAAAAACAAAAGACCATTGAAATATTTCCATTTTCCTTTGTAAGCATTTAAATGGGCATCACCCGATTTGTGTTTAGGAATAGATGCCAATGTAATCCTAAATTTGTCGTAAACTTTTCCATTTGTTCCTTACTGTAGCTCCTAAAAAATAAACAGATATCATCAATAAAAAACTAAATAGGAAATTTAAAGAAAATCATAAATAAATAAAATGTTTTTACTAAACATAGGATTGTACGAATCAGCTTTGAACTAAATATTTGTATTTCATATTGCAGGTATCTGTTAACCGGCCAATCATTTAGAAGTCTAGAGTTTTCATTTCGTATGGGAGTTGCAGCAGTATCAATAATTGTTAGAAAAATAATTACGATTATATGGGAAATGCTTCAACCACTTCACATGAAAATTCCAGACGAACAGAATTTCAGAAAAATAGCAGAAGACTGCAACAATATTTGGAATTTTCCAGACTGCATCGGCGCTATCGACGGAACACACGTCAGAGTTATTTGTTCTGAACACTCTGGCTCGAAGTTTCATAATTTCAAGAATTATTTTTCTATTGTTCTGCAAGGTTTGGTTGACGCTAATTACAAATTTATAAACATTGACGTGGTAGTTTATGGCGAACAGAGTGATGGTGGAACATTTAGATCTTCAGTTCTGTATATGTATTTATCAGATGGAAGACTGAATATTCCAAATGCACCTCGTTCACCAAATTCTGTAATCACTGCACCTTATGTTTTTATAGGTGACGAAGTATACCCTCTTTTAACTAATTTATTGAAGCCATTATGGAAGACAGAATTTAGACGCAGACCAAGAATACTTCATTGCTAGATTGTCAAGAGCACGAAGAACTGTCGAATGTGCCTTTGGCATAATTTATTCTGAATGGAGAATTATAGCAACATCAATAGAAACTTCTGTAGACGTAGCTGACGATTTGTTAAAGCCATTTGTTTGCTTCATAATGTTACTATTGACAGAGAAGGCATTGGACATCACCTTAAAGAAACAAGCACTTCAAATCATAGGAATTTGAGATCAAGTAATATTGGAAGACCGAACCAAGCTTCAGAAAATATAGGCAACTTATTTAAAATCAATTTTTGTCACAATCCAAATTAAATGATTAGGAATATTCTATGTAGATTTTATACTGTTATTTCGATATTTTTAATTTGAATCAATTTTAATAGAAAAATAAATATTCTGTCATTGAATGATGCATTGCTTTTCGCTTGTTATATTAATATGTTACCTTTGTTAAATTTAATCTTAAATTTATGATTTACACCGATTTTAGGAAAATTATACTAATTAAAAAACATTTTTACTTACTTGATTAATTCCATTCAGCAGCTACTTCATCCCACAATTTGTCTAAAATGAATCTGTTGTGATGATTTTTGTCCCACAAAGGGGCCTACTGAAAATTTCACCAATCAAACGGTCGACGTCCATCATCGATAAGAACGAATAAAATGCAATATTGTGTTAAACTTTAACTGTTTATGAATGTACGACATTGTATACCTTTTAACAGCCACAATCTGTCAAGAAAATTGCATCCCACAACACTTATGTCTTGAAAGATTTGTTGAAATTGTGTGGTATCACCATATAAGTTATTGCCTATGTATGTCTCGTTGACTGGGACAATAGCAAAATCTGTTCTCACAAAGCTTTTTTTCCTAATGTCTCGGTCCTGTAGATCTATTAGTAATTCGTTTGGTTTTGTCAGAAATATTCCTGCTCTTTGGGTAGTTATATTTTCCAATTTAAACAAGAAACAAACGCTTGGATTGACATGCAATGTGGTTTATGTTAGTGTTCAGTATTTCTGGAAAAGGATCAGATTCCTATTTTCTTCAGTCATGGAGTAAATAAGTAGCCATAGTTTTATCGTGAAAACAGAACAATATCGAAAAAAATTCGTGTGAAACCAATCTTGGAAAGACTGTTGTGTGTATTTTCTTTGTCGCCTTGTAAATTAGTGTGACAGTGTACTTCTGCTGGCACCGAGTCATGTCTTGATCTAGTTGTGTAGTGACGCCCAATCCCTTATGGTTCACGTCTGCTCTGTGTTCTTTCTTTGCGGAATGCGCGATCATTAGGGAGCGTCCATAAACGATGTGGCTCTATTTTGGGCTCCTGTGAACTCCTCCTCACCCCACATAGCCCACCCTGGCTTTTGCCACTACCACATCCCCCCACGTAGCCCAACCTGGCTTTTGCCACTGCCCTCTTCCCCCACATAGCACGTAGCTTTTTTTCCTACTGATTTCAAAAGACAGTTTGTACTGTTTTCTCCTGTCAGACTATTGTAAATTATATACAGAGATAACTAAATGAAGGAAGTAAATATCCACATGCTGTTGTTTGTTCTGAACCTTAATTTAACTGTGACAAATAATATGATCGGAAAGTTACGTGGCCTCGCTTGAAACCCTCCCCCCCTACCCCACCCACTTAACCCAGCGTAGCTTTCAAGCCAACCCCTTCCATTTAGACCAAGCTATATAGTTTATGGACGCTCCCTTAGACTTGCAAGAAAGACCAGGTGGCGACACTTCAATGTTGTGCTGCCTCTGCTCCTCAGGGGAAGAAAAACGACAGAGCTTAATATTATCCTGGATTGCGACATGTGACGTGGCCAACACTAATTATTCGCTGTACATGTTTCATACTAATTAGTTGATAAAATTAGGAAAATATATACCGTTGCAATATTTACTGTCGTTTCAAAACCATATGCACCCCTAGTGTACAAATTTTTGTTTAGAAATAACGCTTTGTTTTCAGTAAAGTAAGTGTAATAAAATTCAATATGTAAACGAGCTAAGGCAGGCCAGGCGTGGAATCTGTGTTGTCGTAGTGTTGTGCCTGCAGTCAGGTGATGGTGGGGTGGTTTCCGGTGACCAGTAGTGTCTGTTGAAAACTCTGCTCCAGACCTGTTGGAGTCCTTGCGAACGATGCCATTTCATATGAACTCTTTCAGACTATGTGCTCACCTAAACTTGCGTCTGAAATGCTTCCCAAAGTGCTGCCTTTCATATGGGTACCACGCTTTGTTCATAAGAACCTGGAATTACTTGTAGCCATATTTACTGTTCTGATTACACCAAAAGGAGATTGCTTCACCAAGAAGTACTGAATATTAATATGAGTACTGAATTTATATATTTATTCAGCACTTTTTACTTTGTTATTACAGTGTGTGTATTCAAATATTCATTATAAAACTTATAATACAAGGGAAAGACGACACAAGGCACACACAAAGCTCACCTAAAACTACCCGTGCCTCCAGCCGGGCTCGAACCGGCGACCCCCAGGACGCCCGATGCTACCGTTGTGGGTAGATTATATAGTTGTGGCTGGTAGGCACTTTAGTAGTGTAGTATCAAGTACACGGAAAAATTGTTTTTAGGACATGAAACCTTTTTGCAAGAACAATACATGGTCACTAATCGAAGGACAGTGAGAAATAGTATCGTAATGGGTTGAAACTGAGTTTTTTTTTTTTTTTTTTTTTACCACTAAGCATCAAGCCAAAATGTTCAAGATTTTAGCCGACAATTCTATACAGTTCTCAACATAAACCGTTTTTACATTTATTGTGGATCTATATACATTTTTCCATTTTTCGAGCGAGTGTTTCAGGAACGTACCAATGTACTTTAATTTTTGTGTCGTGGCTGCCTTGTTCTAGCTAGCAGGCCTACTGCTCTGATAGCTATGGATGTGTTCGAGCAATCATCAGTTATCGATATCCTGTGCATCAGACGGAGAAAAGTGATAACAAACAAGTGGTTCCACATGAGGAGAGATGACCTTAATTATAAACTGGCAGTTGAATTCAGGTGAAAGGGAGTGAGAAATTTTTCTTTCCTTGGTAAAGGTGTCAGGGACTGGAATAACTTATCATGGTATATAATGGATAGTTTAACAAAAACGCTGAAGTAGTTTAAAGTAGCAACTCGTAAAGTACAGGCGTAGGTAGGCGGGGAGAAGCAGCTGGGAAGTAGGGACACTGCCACCGGAGCGCGTGTGCTCCATCGGAACTGAAATTAAACTAAACACCTAGCGCGGCGAATCCCGCGCGCTAACCACTTCGCTTACTCGTGCCACTCATCAGGCTCGTTCTGTATCTCAGCTGTTTGTCCTGCATCAGCTGATTATTAACCATTAAAATGAAATGACTTTTGTTTGCTAATAGTTTACATTTTGATTAGCAATTTTTGAATTTTTTAATGTTGTCCGCTTCTTAGTTGTTAAAATGTTCTTGCATCAATCTAGTCTATCCCCCTAACACTTAGGAAAACTTTGTTAAGGTACCTAATCACAGAAAATAGTGGTACAAATCGAAATTGGTCGTACCAGAAGTTTAGGATTTTAATATACGATTTATGATTTCCTGTATTTAAATTTCGTTTTCTATTTAAAGCGAGACGCTTAATGTTCTTGTTTGTTAGGCAATAATGAAGTAGTCGATAAGGTCACTCGCCCCAGGTGACGTTGTTATATGTAATAAGGATATTAGAATCTTTGATAAATATTAGGAAATGTTACTGATATTAGCAACACTCATTTAAATAATTAAAATGGCAAAACTGGAATAAGCGTTCTATACATGATATTAGACAAAGACCGTTAAACATTTTGTCTCTTCACTGAAATTCTGTTGGGTTAGTAACCAGCTGCTGTCCTCAGACAATCAGGCTAAATAACAAACACTGTATAACTGTCACAACTTCAAGAATGCTACATGCAGTTCAGGCATACTCGTCAAATCAATGCGATAGGTCTCATAACCTTTCCCAACCTTCTGGATGGAAAGTGAAACTCTTTAAGGACGAATAACTCATTTGAGGTCTGTCCCATGTTAGCTTCCCTCCTTTCTGCTGCTTTTTGTCAGCTTCCACAAATGACTTAATTGCTCTACTTCAAGCAGGAATATTTTTTGCTGTAGAAGTCGGCACCAAAGAAAAGATACTCTGCAACTCAAAAATACAAATAACACACGACAGGATAATATAATTAACTCGAAAATTCACACTTTTTTTTTTTTTTTTTTTTTTTTTACAACATACAAATACACACACGGCTCATAATGCAACTTGCACTATTTTTATCTCAATACACATCCGACAGCTAGAAATCAAGCATGTCTGCCATACCGTGCTTTTTACTGTCTTACTATTCCTTGCGCAATCCAAAGATTATTCACCTAGTCCACTTCTTCCAAAAATAGTCCTCACTCTCTGTTCTTATCTTTAGTGCTATTTATGTTATTCAGCAAAACTTCAACATAATTCTCTTTATACAAATAAAACATGTTTTTTAAATATTATAAACACCAAAATTATAAATATAGTAAGGCGACCTTGTCACCTTACACCCAGCATCATTACATCTGATCTCTTTAAAACATAAAATAGTAATTTGCGCACTGCATTAGTTCTCACTTCCCCCAAACAGCACTATACATTAAATGTCAGAAAAACCATGAATCTAAAGAAGATTATGAGCACTACAGTTTTGTTTAAATTTTTTTATGGAAGAATATGTTTGGTGAATTGAACTTACTACACATTTTTAGCTAGGAAGCTTCTGTGCATGAGAGAAGCTTCAATTTCATATTTTATCGGTTCTACACAGTCTGTTGTCAACTACTGGCAGCCATTATACGAGGGTGAGTCAAATGAAAACCTTAAATTTTTTACAAAAAATCGAAATTTCGCGCCGTTACCTTGTAAGTTGGTAAGCGTGCTACAAGCAGCGTGCAGAATAGCCTGTAGGTGGCAGCATAGTGCAGATGCACAAATACCGTCGCAGTATCAGTATAAAGATGGCTGCGCCACTTGAGACTTGCACCACGGAAGAACAGCGTTCTGTTATTCGGTTTTTGAGTAGTGAAGGTGTGAAACCTATTGAAATTCATCGAAGAATGAAGGTTCAGTACGGTGATGCATGTTTGTCACAGCAGCAAGTCTACGAATGGAGTAGGAAGTTCGCAAATGGTGTTACTTCAGTGGAAGATGCTCCTCGTCCAGGTCAGGCACAACGAGTTGTGACTCCACAGAACATTGCAGCAGTTGAAGCCATAGTGATGGAAAACCGCAGAGTGACACTGAATGACATTGCAGCATGTTTAAAGATTAGTTATGGTTAAGCACACCACATTGTGCATGATGTTCTCCAGTTTCACAAAGTGTATGCAAGATGGGTGCCACGACAGCTGACTCCTGAAATGAGAGAACGACGTGCTGATGATTGTGAAGAACTTCTTCGGCGCTTTGAACGAGAAGGTGATGACTTCCTTGCAAGAATCGTTACTAGGGGCGAAACCTGAGTTCACTTCCACCAACCGAAACGAAAGAGCAAGCAAGGAATGGCGCCATTCCTCATCACCAAAACCAAAGAAGTTTCGAACAGAACCATTAGCAGGGAAGGTTATACTGACTCTCTTTTGGGACGAAAAAGGCTTCATTTTGGAGCATTACATGCCTAGAGGGACCACTGTCACCAGTGCATCATACACAGATCTCCTAAAAAATCATCTTCGGCCTGCAATCAAATCAAAGCGACGTGGATTGCCGTCATCAGGTGTCCTTTTGCAACATGACAATGCAAGGCCCCACACTGCCCGTACAACAGTTGCAACAATCACAGACCTGCATTTTGAGTGTCTTCCTCATCCACCATACCCACCAGACCTTTCCCCTAGTGATTTCCATATGTTTAGACCACTCAAAGAAGCAATGGGAGGAAAGAAGTTCCGTTCTGATGAAGAGGTACGCTACGCGGTGCATAAGTGGTTGATCGGACTACCAAAATAATTTTTTTCTACAGGAATTTATGCACTTTGTATGCGCTGAAGGACTTGCATTGAGCGTGGGGGAGATAATGTTTAAAAGTGATACAGCTTTGTACCACTTCTGCACAATAAATAATATTTAAAAAATATTTAAGGTTTTCATTTGAATCACCCTCGTATGTGGAACAGATCGATACAACATTTACATAGGAGATGTGACTCGAACCAGTAGACTGGGACTGTCGTATCGCGCTAGCCACCACGCTGACTGTACTGCGGCCATTGGTTTCTCGGAATACCTCATCTTTTATCTAGTGCCATACTTCCGGCGCGCCATACCACAAAGGCTTTCCTCCCATTTTCGGCTGTTTCATGTCTGGCAGCCGCAGTAGAAGTGAACTCCTTTGTGTGTCACGAATTAGTAAGAAGTGACAGATTTCTTTTTCCTGAGACCTACAGCGAAACAAAATTCCAGTCTGTTGCATCCATCTTTTATAGGTGGCTATTGAAATTCCATTCCAGTTATTTGTACTCGACACATCATTTAACAGTACGGAAGTTGGTAAACCTGTCTAAACAAACATATATATTCTAATTGTTCGAAGGTGATTATTAACAAAATCAAAAAAATCACTCTGATGGGAAATATGTATGAAGTATGTACATTCGTTATGAATAGTCTACCCACGAATCCATCCGAGAAAAATACATTCGAACACAAAGCTGGTATGGAACTTCTTCGAATCTGTGCGTACTGATAAGAAAAATGTAAATAGACGGCAGCGCGAATCAACATAATCTACAAACACATATTAGTGAGTACTAATGTATAATTTATGAGTATGTGTCTCTAGGTCTGAAATATGAAGGTGAAGTTGGTGAGGTCTCTGAATGGAAATCGAAACAGCCCCAGATCCAATCCCTGTCTTCGCGGGGATTTTCAAAGTCCCTTAATCCGTTCTTCATCTCTGAAACAGCTTGGTGTGTAATGTTAATTACGCCAGAAACCATGGATCGTATTTCACGTTAAATTTTAGTTGTAACACAGACGAGCATAGATCAAGTGAAAATTCAAGAGAAACGAAGAATTACTCCGGTTCTAGTTGGCTCACAAACATATATACATAACAGCTACCGAGGAAGACGCTTCGCCGCCTCCACAGTGATGTCTAACCCACGGCTATACCATACCATCATAACGCGGACACAGCTCAAAACCAAAAACAGATATCTTTGAATTTACAGTTTCTGAGCGTCGCATAGGAACTACATGAAATTAATATGCTAAAAGTGTAGGCCAACTCGGCAGTAGAGCAGACAGTTTGGAAATTAGCGACATAAAAACGTAAACGGATTATTTGGTACGCCCAGCGTATATAATACTGTGGCATGACAGCTGAATGTGGTTCAACGCTCCACGTCGGACCGACTAAAACTAAGCTCTTAAATAGACTCCATTCGTTTCTCTTACTCTGTTAACTGCAGTTATCAGTAACTGTTAGACCTGATTTGTTGTCTGAATCAGTTCGATTGAAAGCCTTGACCACATTGGTAGATTAAATCGGGCAACTGTCTGCATACAACTGAAAACTTTTGTCTACAGACTGTTGGTAACAAATTTAAAGTTTTTAATAGACACGTCTCGAGATAATAATGGAATAATCTCCGTCGTGGCTGGAGACATTGGTCTACCCGGTACATGTTTTGAATCAGCATTAAAAAATCTTCGACATGCCGGAGACATTAGGCAGCCCGAGGATTGATAGCCACTTCAGTCATTCTTTTTGAAATTAGATACAGAAAAAGAATACTGTGGTGGCCTGCATTACATACTAATCACTGAGATTGGATCAAAACAAGCCATATTACAAATGTATCAGAAACTATTTCATCTCTGCATTTATAGTCAGTCGATGTCGCGTTCTATATCTACGATGGGAGTAATTGATTAATTTTAAAGTTTCCTCCGTTGCCCGCACTTTGAAAATAATTTTAAAAGGAAGATTGCATTTCGCGGGGAAGAGAGGCTGAAGTTTTTGTCCAAACAATTTGTCCACACAGCAAACTGTTACGCATCAGGTTGCAAGTTTTCAGTTCAAGGCGGGAGACTTCTAAACACGACATTTTTGTCTACCGGGAGTTTCTGGAACGCCAACATTTTTTTGGCGATTGTCTACCATCAATTTGTACTTAGACAGGAGTTAGCGATTTCGTCTACCAGTGTAGATAGGCTTAACACTGGAAGATAGGAAGCACTGGCACTGTAGTTCGAGCCGCTGCCACCAGAGCGTTGTGGTCTCCCTATTGTGTCGAACCTTGGCTCAGTTGGCGTTGTGTCTTTAAACGAGGTAGACGTCTGTTTGGTCTGCTGATTGTTGGGTAAGCCCACAAACTATGCTTTATACATTTCTCCTAGAATACCAATATTTAAAATACGGGATTAGTGTAAGACGCGGGAAACGTCTAGTCCAAAAGCAAGTACAATTGAAAAATAAAGTAAGTACCGTAATATTGCTGATCATTGCCAAAGCTTGTTGTAATATTCTGTCATATTTCGAGGTGAGGTATTGTGTGATTTTTGCCAACCTTGATCCTCTTAACAATGCTACCTGTCTCAACTGTCCTTGCTGCGTCAGCGTCTGTTTGTAGACAGGTATGTTTGTCGAAACTCTGTTTGTTGACACGTCCGTTTGTTGACATGTCTGTTTGCAGACACGTCTGTTTGTTTCGATCATTTCTTCTCCTGTCGCCATCAGAAACACAAAAATCCCTTCTTCTGGTTTCACTAAATGTGTGATTGTTTTTAATTTTCTAAATCAATCTATAGAAATTACTTTCTCACTTCTAATTTTTAACGCTTTCGGATTTCGTGTGCACTCATTATTCTCCGTGTACTGATTTCTTTATGTATGGTCACATGATTTTAAAATCGCTTCTAACCAGCCACCACCTTCCTGGAGGCCACCCTCAGCTGTCGCCACCTATTCCAGTGGTCTTTCAGTGAAGTTTAGGCAGACTAAATTCACACCCTTTCATCGTAGGTACAATTTCATTTAGTAATTTTTTTTTTGATTGCTGCTTCGATAAATAGAGCGCAACATTTTACTTCACGCCGTTGTGTCGTCCATACGATGTATAAAATGATTTGAATTATCGCTGGAAAATCAGTAATCATATCAGTGCAAAAAATATTATTTCTTATGCGGTATTCTGTTGTTGAAACTATTAGTCGATAGACTGGTATCTGTGACACCATCGGTGTTTGTGTAGAACGGTGGTAGTCATCTTGGTTGTCCAATAGTGGGTGTTCCAGCTTTTATGATGGGAAGTAGTGGTTTTTGTCCGAAACTGAAGCACTTCCGTTTTCTTACTTCAATTGACTTTATTTTATTTTAAATTATTTGCTTTAACTTAATGTAACTCTGCTTTATAAATGTTATATAGTAAGGTTACTTACATATTATATATATCAAAATTATTGTGGAACGGGTAGGTTGTTAGAAAACGGAAATACAAAAGTGGGGGGGTATATAAAAAAGGTTGATTACTCCTAGTGCAGAAGGTGTAGAAGATTGTTATACAAAATTTTCTCTTTTTTTGTGACCGGTAGGCGGGCACCGAGTATAAATGTTAAGCCAAAATGTTTTTCGCTTTAGCAACAGAATTAAGTTCGAATTATTTTGGAACTTGCTTAAATAAAGAAACGTGCTTTTCTTTCATGGAACGGGAAGAAAAATTCGTTGATCTTTTTTAGTCTTTGATGGCAGAATTGTCTGCTGACCCTTCAAAAAATTGTTCTCACTCGATTAAATTAACACACACGGATCCCATATAGTGTATTCCTTCAGTAAGAAGGCAATCAGTGTATTATTTTCAACTGTTGGAACTGCATATTTTGATGATTAATTGATATTTTGTTGATCAGTAGTTAATGATACTGTGACTTTCCTCAATTACGAATTTTTCGAATAGTGTTTAGTAATTTGAGTGTATTTATTTTGTCAGCGCAATGAAATAAATTATTTTGTTCCCATTGAAGTAATTTCTTCTCTCATTTTCCATCAAAAATATATAAATCGGATGAAAAGTAATGAATTATTGCCAACACAGGGAGCCGCCATTGTGCCCGTTTTAGATTTCAATTAACTATTTTATAGCCATACCTTTCCTACCCGTGATTTGAAATTCGTGTTTTGGATGGTACTGACTTTTTTGTCTACAGTTTGTGCTTGTGTGAACGATTTGTTTGTTAGACTAGTTCTATTTATTGTTGCGGCGTTATTGCAACAAGCACTTCGTACTGAGGTTCGTTTTAAAGTAATTTTTCTGTTACATTATACCAGTTTGAAATCAATATTAACCACGTTTCAGCATCTTGTTTGAAAGAGTTCCATTTGTAAAATGAAGTACTGCCCTCAGTTTAGTACAGTCTATTTCCAGTGACCTGTTCACATATTCATGTTTGACCCTCTGAATGCTCTCAGTGCTTCATTCGGGAAAGATTGTGTGATAAACGCTTCGTCAAATCGGATGAATATTATTTTGTCTTTCTTACATATAAATTTATATTTCGTCATCGTCCAAGCGAAGCAAGGAACAGGAAGGATTTCGGCCGGGACCTTTCAAAGGGACCATTCTGATATATATACGACTGAAGTAATTTGGAGAAATTATGGAAAACCGAAATCTAGATGGCTGGTCGAGTATTCGAACCGACACTCTCCCAAATTTGAGGCCAGAGCGTTACCACTCACCAAGAGCGCTTGGTGGTGAAACCTTATTCAATGGATACCGACGGTAAAATGCTTTGACTGTAGAGTCGCACCAAACGTCGATGATGTCATATGCGCCTTTGCTTCTCCGATGGATGACGGGAATTTCCACTGTGCTTTCATTTCGCCATTTTCCCGAAACCCACGTCAGTTCTATTCGCAGACTATTTGCCCCAGAATGATGAGGAAATACGACTTCTTCAAGTTATTCCGTAGGATATCCTTTCCAGCAGTCACTTATAATGGTTTTTTTTGGGTTCGATATACAGTTCAGACCTAATTCTTATTACACTTTATTAAAAATACAAAAATGTAAATTTTAATAAAAACAGGCTAATATTAAAGTAAGGTAAACAAAACAACATGATTTCGAAAAGTGATTGAAAAGTTATAAACTAGCTCTTAACTGAATTAACTGCTGCAAATTATAGTTAAACATATATGCTTTGCAGTGATAGCACGAATGGACGAGTGCTCTAAGCTTCACAAACTATTTTATTTTTACCACATTGTAGGTAAATTAATTGGTGATTATTTTTTACATCGGCTAACTTGTGAATTTGACATGGATATTATATGTATACTTATAGTGCACACACGCTTGTAACAATTGATAAGCAATTACATAATGACAATAGGGGTAAGTATTCCTCTTATAAATAAATTGAAGGAATATTTATAATACAATCGAGGGTAGTGGATAACGCTCTGACCTCGCATTCTGGAGGACGCGGGTTCGAATCCTCATTTGGCCATTAATAATTCAGAACTCATTCTAGGCGAATGCTGAGATGGTTCTTTCAAAAGGCCAATTCAGTAATCGTTCCTGTTTCTTGCCCTCAGTCCTTTCCCGGTCTAGACATCGACGAAGCGTAAAACTATAAGAGAAGAAAACGAATATTTATTTATCTCCACGGCAATTAAAATCATTGTTGTTAAAGAGGTTCGTTTTTTAACCTTTTGAGTAGAGTTTTTTAATTATATTAATTTATTATTCTATGTCTTTTTGTTTAATGCAAGAAATATTTATCATAGAATATTTAATTAGAAGTATTTAGTCCTTACTTTTTATTAGCATTACAGATTTCACTTAAAAGTTTCCCTCTCAACAATTTGTATCAATTCATGTACGGGGCTGGCAGGTTTTTGATTAGTATTCATGCGTCTTAATTAATCTTTTAAAACTTTCTTCACGTCTTTCAAGTGCACACAAAGCAAAACATCTAATTTATTGTTCATTAGAACATTTTCATTTGGACGATAGGTCCCTGTAATGTTGAGGCATATTTTCCCTTATCTTCTGGAAGCGTTCGCTACGAATGTCGATGCGATCTGGTCTTTCAAGCCCTCAGATGATCCTTTTCGTTTTTGGTTAAGCTAATTTAAATTAAAAATTTTAAACAATTTGAGTGGGAGATTATTTTGACTAAAGGAAGAAAATAAATTCATTGTGTTTGTGGCAAAAGTTTGAAATGCTATTAACTCTGTTTTCTGCTAGAAGCATATGGCATACAACAATCATAACACTAGTTGACACTGTTGTTGGTGTATTAAATTGAATTAAATTTTGATTGCAATGGAGCACAGGCTCCGGTGGCAATTTCCCTACACACCCATCTTCCCACTATCCTGCACCCACCTATATTTGCCCTCTACAAATTTTATCTTTAAATTCATTAAAAGTTTTCGGTAAATTATTCATCATTTCTCTTGGTAACTCATTCCAATCCCTGACACCCTTACCTAAAAAAGAGAATCTTCTCACACCCTTGTGCCTGAAATCCAGTGCCAGCTTGTATTTTGCTCACGGTAGTTGGTAACAACGGAACAGACAGCTTATATTCCAATAAATCATGGTGTTGCATGATTTAAGGTTTTAGCAAAGGTCAGCTTTAGATATTGGCTTGTTGCATATCTTAACCGAAGTTAGTTGGCATAAATTTCTCAAATGTTTGCCAAAAAATATATAAATAACATTTGGTTATTACCATGGCTACAATAATTTGAAGGAGAAAAGTTAAAGTATAAAGTGTTTAGTTGGCCCATTGGTACTGATAACAGTATTGTACCGAATATGGCGGCTAATCCACCTAATAACGTGGGTTTCTCAACAAGACTGCAGTTAGCTTTTGGTCTTATATATGTTGGGAAAACTAGTTTAATGTGCTTCTACAGTCAAGCTGAACCGATTAAAGCGAAGTAATATTCCTAACACTTGCTTTGAGACAAGCATACTAGGTAAAGGTTAAGTAACTGTCTCGTTTTGCTAGCGCCGTTTAACAGGATTCATCACTTAGTGGACAATTCGTAACACGATTACATTGTAATACTTTAATTCTTAACTAATGACATATTCATGAAGGAAAACACACTTATTCAGTAAGCTCTATGTTTATTCTATTGCTTGATGAAAACATAAGAACATTGCATAGCACACATTAGGATTTAAATCACGATGACACAAGACATTAAACCTATTATTTGTTCTATAAACATACGCATTAACAATTCCCCTACTTATTACACAGGAACTATCCTTTGAAATGAGTGACTTGAAGGAATGACTGTCTGTCTTTAGCTAAAAAGCTTATAAATATCAGATTTTTAAGTGTTAACTTAGAATTGAAGATCTTAACGAGTCTGTATTTGGTATTGGAATGTCACAGTGGGACAAGCAATTCCACGTACTCAGTGCTGACTGAAAGGAACTTGTAACGTATGTATATCTCATGCTACGAGAGAGAGAACCATACAGTGCTTCAGCTCTCATTGCCTTGAAGTGAAGTGCTGGCATCTGGGAACCAGCTCTCTCACCGTAACTAAGCTCACAGATTCAATGAAATCTAATAAATATTCCTTTCCTTTTTCTGATTGGCAATCCAAGATCGGCACATTCATTACAATGGGGTTCGTTAAAGTTGGTTTTTTCCGTACAGAACTTGTTACATTTCTTGCAGTTTAGTGTAGCTGCTCTTATTGGAGTGTGATGAAAAAGATAACTTAATACCATTCACGAGATTCGAGTTAAAAATATTCAGGTCTGCTTGGCAACGGCAAGTTCCCAGTATATTTAACTAATGGAAATCCGAGCATTATGGTAGCTTAGTGATTAAGGAGTTTGTTTTCGAAGTTTCTGGTCCCTGATTAATATCCCGGTAGAGCTTGGGATTTTGTAAATGATTTATCGACCAGGACGTTCCTCGGTTGGGATTATACGCTTAACGGTGGGTCCAGCCACTACAGAGGTGGGATGCGCTGCCAATCTGAATTGTTCCCAGGTCGCAAGACAACATGAGCATATTCACTTTACTAGTTTATAAGTGTGGCTCCAGTGATGTTGAAGCACTGTGTCAGAGGAAAGTTGGTCATCCCTTTGCCCCGTCCGGCCATCTAGATTTCGGTTTTACAAGTACATGGTTTCACAAAATCAGTCCTTGTCTCCAGTCCCTTTTCGCCTCAAATGAGCTCGACGTCGATATATATGCATCTTTAATCAAACGCGAACGACTGACTAAAGGCTAATGTACATCATCAGCGCTTTGGGCAAGTCTCTGTGTTTCTGCTCATAATAAACTGGTGAAGGATGGGTCCCAGGTCCCAGGAATAGCAGAAGCAGCAGGAAGCTGGGGACTTGCATCGTCCAGACTGACTATGATACTGATTTGCGATATTTTTTTGTTTTTTTTTGTTTTTTTGTGAAGAGTGGAAACGGAGTAAATGTGCGATATATGACCAGAATTCATAACTTACACGATTGAAACTGACTGTAATCACCTGGACCTGATTTCTCGTTTGAGGAGCGACTGTGGTCTGGTCCTTATTGCTGACGTTGAGTTAGTAGCTCCACTGGTAGCCCAGTGCATGTTGTAAGCTTGTTGATATCTGTTAAAAATACTACTTCACAATCGAACATTATATCATGCAATATGTTGAGCGTTCTGAGAATCATTCTACTCCAAAATGTGGGTTTATAGAAAAAATGCGAAGTTGTGTACACAAAAAATCCATGAAAACAGTCTGCCTGAATCAGTTATTGTGACAAAATTTATTTCGATTTGATCAATAAGGAGCGCTTGTTCCGTGAGAAATTACCCTACACAGTAAATTATCCGAGTTGCTTTCCCCACCTACTTTTGTTCTCTGCTACTATATCTTAAAATTCTTTCAGATACCGTAATTGGTAAATTATTCACCAATTCTCTTGCAATGCATTGTACCCTCCGCCACCGACTTTTAGTGAATTACAGAGTAATAATATTATAAATAATAAAGTTTTGTAAACCAATTCCCTTACTTCTCTGGTACATTCCATCATCATTCTCTCCAACATAGATTTTGAAACCTTTTCCTTTGTTCCTTCCAATATATCCTGCCTGGTTGAGCTTGTTATTACATGTTATGCCACAATATTTACATTTCAAGCCTTTAACAAGCAACTAATTCCCCACCTTATAATCATAATCTAACTTTAGTTTTTTTTATATGTATACCTAATAAGCTGACTTTTCGTAGCATTTGTCTTCATTCCATGTTCACCTGCACAGCTAGATATCCTGTCCAGCAGGGCTGCAAGGCAATACATGTGGTGCGGTCCCCCCTGTCGTCAGTGACCCCTCCGACCCTTTTTTTTTATCTCTACTGTTGGCCCTGGCAGGGGCTCGAGGTACTGGTGCGTGCCCCCTCTTTGTGGTGCTGGCTCCTAGGCTACAGCCTATGCTTATATGCGGCCCTGCTGTCCAGATCAACCTACAGCTGTTCACAGTCTTCTACCGTTTTGATGCTATTAATTTACATTATGTCATCTGCAAACAATTTAACTTCTGATAGTAAACCATCAACACAATCATTCATTAAAATAACGAATAGCAACATACCCAATACGCTATTCTGTAGCACTCCACTTTTCACTTCCACTAATACTGTATTTTATACCCTAACTTTTTGCTTTTTACTTTTAAAGATTTCTACTATGTAGCAAATCAATTATTCTTCCACTACTATAGTTATTACCTTGTATTGCATCATTTTATGGTCTACTGTGTCAAAAGGCTTTGGAAGATCTAGTGTTATACAACGATTGTGGCTTCCATTCTCCATTTCATCCGAAATATCTTGCATATAGCCTATTAAATTCTATATCTTTCTCTCTCATCATCATCAGTTTTCTGTCCTCTGACAGGTTTTCAGTTGGCTGCTCTTCGTGCTCTTCTACCTTCTGCCTTTCTCTTAAGGACAATGCAGTTGCCGTCTTCCTTGATGTTGTCTACAATTTTGCACCTCCTTCTTCCTCTTATTCTCCTACCACAAACTAGACCTTCCAAGGCGTCTTTTATCAGGCACTCCCCTCTCAACAAGTGTCCAATCCAGTTTTTCTTTCTCTCTTTTATTACTTGGGGAATTTTTCTGCTTTCACTGACCCTGTCCAGCACTTCAACATTACTTATTTTATCCACCCAGCTTATCTTCTCCATCCTCCTCCACATCCACATCTCAAATGCTTTCCCTATATTTGATTGTTAACAATGAACCGTTGTTGATCGGTGGCGGCTCGATTTTTAGGTTTATTGCCTATTTTTATTACCTGACTCAGAAGTGAGAACGCTATCTTTAGGCTATATATACAGCGACTTTGACCTTTATCCTGAGCTTATTTGATTTGATCGCTAGTGTGAACGGGCTTTAAAGGGAAGATATTGCCATTGCCACAAACACTGAATTAAAACCATAAGGGAGTGGCAAAATAGTTTATTTTGTAGATAATCAACAAAGTGAATGTCTTCTAAACAAGTAGTCCTAAACTTTAAAAATAATCATCATTATCGTTGGAAGGTTTTTACTTTCGCAGGTCGTCCAGCACATCCTATTCCAGAGGCTGCGCTTTTTTCCAAAGCAAGGTTTCATCTACTTTTCGACCTGCTATGCCTGTCGTGGTTTTTATTGAGGTTGGGGGGGGGGGGGCATCCGGATGTATTACCATGTGCTTGTTAAACGTGTAAAACCTGTTCTGTGAGATAAGTGTATTTTTTGTGAATTGTGTAGCTGAAGGGAGGAGATTGGTGACCGCCCCTACATTAGCTTATATCCTAGATGATTGCACCACAATCAGGATGGCCAGTATGTGGGAACAAGGACTGGAAACTTGTCCTGTGGTATTTCTTCCATCCAATGTGGTGGCGCTTTAGAGCGGAGCTACATTTGTGGGTTCAAACCTTAAGAACATTTAAATGGATAATTCTTGAAATACAAAACTAAATGTGAAGAGAAATTGCCAATGGGTCATTATTACTAAGACGTGTAAGAGAGTGACTGTTTTGTGCATATCATCACGGGTCTAGAATGGTTTCAGCTTTTAGGGTTAAAAATTAATTATGTCAGGTTGATCTTATCTGGGCAAATACGAAATTGACCTGGGGTTCACCCGTAAGGTCAATAAAATCTCCTGAGAATGAAGAACTCAGAAGTATTAATAGATGTATTAAACATTGACAGAGATGACCCCGCTATCGTATAATTGTTTCAAAGCTGGTGGTGGCTAGACTCGAATTTGTCTTGTATTTGACCCTAAAAGTTCAGTGTGAAAAATTTGAGGAATTTTTGTTTTAAATGTGTGATCAATTCCTTCTAAAGAATCACGTTGTCGTTGATTGAGGCTGTGCAAATATTTGTAATGCAACGGCCAGAAAACTTAAAATGGTAATAACTCAAGTATAGCAAATATGAAGACCATCAACGAAACTGGTCAGTAAAATAAATAAAATGCAAATAACCTGTAATGAATAAATTTAATCTGTAATGTATAAACTCCGGTCAAGCATCAATATGCTTTAATTAAAATAAAATTTAGCCTAGGCCGGAATGACATTTGGCATTCGTGGTTACAGCAGAGACAATGAGTAATTTTAGTTTCTTGAAGTTTTTTTATGTTAGTTTCGCTAGGGACATGTTAGTGAAAAGTTCTCGTAGTTTCACGTTTTTCAGCCATAAAGATTTGTATATATTAAGAATAAAATGTTACAAAAAGCAAACTTCTGGCAATTAATTTCATATCAGTGGCTTAGCTATTGAACTGTGTACCAAATTTCCATTTTTCAAAAATATCTCTGGTCGCTGTTAATTTCCGAGTGAAGGCTGGCTCGTTACGCCATCTTTCTCCAGGTAATAGTTATAGAGGTGATTGAGAGAGCGTGTGAGCTTAGGAAATTGAATAGTAGATACTGATTTGGTTATGTGTAGCGAGTAGTTTCTAAGTCGAAGAGAAAAGTCTTCCTTAAGTGACTGAGGAGAACATGCAGAAAACTTGTCTTACAGTAACTCTAAAATAAAATTTATTTCGGAAATCTTTGTTTTACACCTTTCAACGAAGTATATTATTGAAGCATGAAATAGGGTGTTTGAGGAAGTGTATTATAATTCGGAAAGTAAGTCCTTTTCTAAAACTGTAAGAAAAAAAAGTTTCTATATGCACAGAAAGAAAATGATAGCAGGTCTGCTATGGGTCCTCTCATAGAGGAATTCTATTATTTGTGTAACAAGTCTGTTAAAGTTACTTTTTTAATCTCAAATTTTTATCATTAAAGTGACAGAAATATTAATCTATCATTCTCGCTGTTTTGTATTGTTATTCAAGCAGAAACTGAAGAAATTAAATTTTATAAACTCGCATCTCACAACGGCGGTACAGGATAACCATTTTGGATACTCACAGTAAGAGCACGCCATTTAAAGGAAAATTCTGTAATTACTGTAATGAATTATGGCTTAAAAATATCTAGTGAATAATTTGGCCATCTAGGTGGTTTGTCGGTAGCGCTATGAATATCATAGGATGCGACTAACACGATTGCGAAGCTACTAGTCCCACGTGCTGACCAACGCATGGTGTGAGAGCGCATCTTACTTTACTTGTGTAGCAGCTCCTTAAATGCATACTCTTCATGTCGCTATTTGTATTCTTATTTTTGTGTAAACAAAGTTATTTAGGCCATTACAAAAAGGTCAATTGGTGTCACATACTTATTTACGATTGCTTATATAACATTGGGCTTATTATTAAGTAAAAAAATGGTTAATAATACAATTTTTGACACCACGATGTACTTTCTGCATTCAGGACTGCAATGGACGAGACCACGAAGCTGCTGTGGGTGGCGTGGAGAGGCAACTGCAGAGCCGTGACCACGCCGGCAGCGGCGGGGGCGGACGCCAGCGTCGATTATAAAGAGCTGTGGACACCACTCCAGCTGGCCGTAGAGCACTGTGACGAGGAGGCGGTGAGAGCCCTGCTGGAGGCCGGGGCGGACAGGAACTGCGTGGACAAAGTGAAGGCGACCCCGCTCCACTGGGCAGCGCGGACAGGCAGCGCCAGCGTGGTGCGGCTGCTGCTGGGCGGCGCAGACGGCGACGTGAAGGACGCTGATGGCTGGACGCCGCTGCACTACGCGGCCTGCTGCACAGACAGCGAGGAGACGGCGAGGGAGCTACTTTCGGCAGGGGCGGACTCCACTGCCAGAGACAGGTGGGGCAGGACTCCGCTGCATCGGGCGGCAGAGCAAGGACACGTCAATATGGCGCGGCTGCTCGTGGAGACCTCAGACGTCAACGCGACTGACTGTTATGGTTCGACGGCGCTGCACCTGGCAGCCCAGTGGGGCCGCTCAGCCGTGGCCAGAGTGCTGCTGGAGGCAGGAGCGGACAAGACGGTGAGAAACAAAGAGGGACAGACGGCGCACGACCTGTTCTGGGGAGGAAGAGCTGAAGGAACTGCTGATGTAGACACTGGGAATCTTTCAGCACATAAAACCATAAAACATCCATAGCTATTCGACTAAGCCAAATTTTGGGAATTTTTACCATGAATCTATGGAAAATTATTTTTGAGTAAATACTATCAAACCTGTGATTTTAGTAATTTCTTTCAACTTCTGACAAATTGCTTATGAAGTGTCAAGACAGTTCGTAAAATCTGTAAAATTCTTTGCGAAACGAAATACAGATACTCTTATGCAAAACAAATAAAAAATTTCTATTGTCTGTAATGCAGCGAAATAGTTTAATATTAAATAATAGTAACCTCTGTGTCCCAGTGTTTTATCGTATTTTAATTTATATCTAAGTTATTCCTCAAACCATTTTTTTTTAATCTAAAAGCCTATAACCCCACAATGCTATATTCGATTTGCAAAAATTAGTCGGCTTTAGGTTTCTATACACACCGTGTACAACAGAAAACAAACAGAATTCTAGAGACTGCGCTGCCAGGTGGGTGTTCCGTCTTTTGTTTCAGTCTGTTGTGTTAGGACTGATTGTTTGATTATAACTCTTCTGACCGTCAATAAGTCATGGTGTTACAATACAAACCACGAAATACAGATACCAGCTCATAGTAGTAAAAGGTTAATAACGAATTTATAAACTCTCAGTTCTTTAAGACAGACTGAAATTATTTTACAATGAGTAATCTATGATTAATGTAGTACCTAAGGAAGCCTTTGAATTTTCAGACAAAGATAATACCCAAATTACCAGCCAACTAACTTTTTAACGTTAAATTTAGTCTGCGCGTTGCATTATCTCCACTACTGCATAATCAGTACATGACTCTTATCCGTCCAGAAACCATATAATATTGGTCACAAGAGGTTCTCTTGTTCCGGTTGTTCGTCCCTGGCAGACGTGGTTAGGCTGAATTGCTGCCTGACTCACATAGAAAAGCTATGTAACTGCAGATTGGCCACAACTACATCTGTCAAGTGATCACATGGCTGACAGGTGCGTCACTGCAATTATTTCCCATCAGTTTGTAGCTATCAGTTCCGCCGCTCTTCGCTATGGTTATAGTGACGCAGCCAGTAGTCGATCTTCATATATAAGCCATCTAATTATGGCAGATACATTGACTCAAGTAGTACGACGTTTGGCCATTCATTAGTTAACTTCTACTCTGATTTCAGTACAAATAATAACCAAGAAAAAATGTGATGCATTGATTATTTTTCGAAACAACTGATCTAAAAAATGTTTTATAATTTATGGTAATTAGCAGTCTACTGGAGATTACAAGAAGATTACATCTATCGTTCTGGAGTTTATCGTTGAGGCAAAACATTTGATTAATTTTAGCAAATTATATTATTTAAAAGAAAACTTTTCAAAAAAAAAAAAGTACTAGATGAATTCGTAAATCCAATAATAAATTTATAGTGAAAATAATTTTAAAAACCACCATAATTTTCTGATGTAATTGAACTTACTATAAGATCTAAGCGCCGAACTATTATTTAAATGATATTTTACATTTTAATCGTTTCACACGCGGACATTCTGTAATCAGCTGTCTGCATCTTCGGATGTCAGCAAATGGATATAACAATCTCCTGTGAGGAGTGACTCAAACCGATGGAGTGTGAATTTCAGAGGGCACGTTAACCACCCCGCTGACTCGGTTTCGCCTGGCGGAGGCGTTCGCTTATCAGCAGTAGGGACTGCCGACTTTGGGTTCTGGGAATTCTATTTTCCGCTGCTCAACTTGCGGCGCGCCGTACCACAAAGACTTTGTGGCCGTTTCTGGATTATTATGAAATTCAATGAGACAAATAAAAAATGAAGAATAAAATTTTTTGATATCCTGCTTAGTTTTCGAGATATTTGATCACAAATGTGAAATGGTTTTGGTTGAAATACAGAAGAAAAAAAATGGTCAAAGTCAAATTTTGTGATTGATTCTTATTTAAAAACACGAGACAAATGAAAAATAAAAAATAAACATTTTCGATATCTCACCTAGTTCTTGATATATACTGTATCAAAAGGGAGGTGTCTTGAGTTGAATTGGAGAAGAAAAATTTCGCAAAAGTCAAATTTAATGATCGATTCTTATGTAACACGACGAGACAAATCGAAAATAATGTATAAAATTTTTCGATATCTTGCTTAGTTTTCGGGATATACTGGGATTGGGTTGATATGCAGCCTGGACCAGAAATTAATTCTGCAAAAGCTACAATGAATTACATGCAGAATGGATATTTCAGTTTTTTTACTACCACTTGTGGTTAGGTTGAAATGCGGCCTGGACCAGAATAAAAATAGTTATCTTGTTAACATACATCGTAAGCTTAATTGGAAATGACTGGAAGAAGTTCCAGCGCGATATACATTTTGTCACTAACTTGGTTCTCATGAAATTACTATTACAGTAAAAGATGAATTCTTTGTTCCTCATGGAACAAAAGCCATTCCGGTACAGACTGTATTTAGACCTAACCACAATCTCAATTAAATGGCCACTATAGAATCAAACTATGTAGACATACCCACACGCGTATTTGCAGTAACAACATCTTTTGCTTCATCAAGATTCCTAGATAGTATAGCATAATTTAACACATTTAAATTCATCACACACTGTTAGCATAAACTGCAACATGACGAAAGAAAGCGCAATGCTAAGTTCACTGAATCACGATGTAAAACACACCCCTTTAAATCTAATTTTCAACACTCGTTGAAAAGTAATGCTAGTCTATTATGTGCTAAATAGCAAGGTATGCTGATTTTCTACACTACACTAACAAAAATTTGAGAACAAAATCATCCCATTTAGTGCTATGACTAAATATTTATAGACATGCTCCAAACAACTTTGCAACTTCTACCGCCCACTTCAACAACGATAATTAGAATTCAACTTACTTATGAAATGATATTCCAGGTTCTTTCCTGTCTGGCCTATTTGTGCAACCATACGCAATACAAGATGGCATTATAAAACACTTATACACATTACAAAATAAAATAATCACTGCATCTAACACAATGTGAACATCGCATTTGTTTGGAAGCGCAATATCGCCACTGCCGCCACTGCGCATGCGTGAGAGTTTACAGCCTATTTCACAGATTTAACGTCACTTCTCCTCCATATATTTCCTTCCTCCATGAGCGTACCATATTGTAA
>JARYHS010000834.1:0-11000 GCA_031002005.1 Vandiemenella viatica
AACACTAATTTTTTTTCATTTTGTTTTTGACTGCGTAACTTTGGCTACATATTTCTTCACCTTTCTGAAATATACGCAAAGTCGTTAATCATACCACTACGTCAAAGACATATTTACTTTGTGGTAAAGATTAGAACGATAAATCATACCAAATTTTCTACTTAATTTCAACATTAAACCTAGACCATGTTAAGGTTCTTTGGGTGGTTTTATTTACTGCTTTAATTAAAAGTCCACCAAAAAACAAGGTTATGTGAAGATGTTCGTTTATTTTGAACAAATCAAAACAAGTCTGCGACATTCACAATCATAGTTGTTACAATCCAAAGATGCAATACTGACTTACTGAATACTTGCATGAATATCTCTGTAACACTGAATTAATACTTAATGCAAACTTAATGTAAACTAACTTCTCTGTCCAGGCGATCTGTTTATATAGAGTCTATCGAAATTACGAGAATTCTTTCAAAGGCTTCCGCCCGATATTTCTCGATCATTAACAATCACTCAAACAATCAAACATATTAAAAACAATCGGAATTGATACAAAATTAATTAATAACATTACAAAATGATTAGAAATGGTAATTAGAGATACTTAAATACAAAATTATTTACAGAAATCCTTTCAAATGGTGGAAAATTGTCCTGTAGACATCGTAAATTACAGTAATACATGGAATTACAAACTTTTAATAAATTCTCTTGCACCATTCGGTTCTTAAACATATTAAATGGTCTTTAAATAATTTTCTTACCTAAAACAAAGTCTATATACACTTATTTACAAGAAATTACAAAATAAACATATCAAATCACTTTCAAGCAAACTTTGGCTCACTACAAATATTTCACACAGTCCAATACTATTCAAAATACAGGTATTAGGGATGTTACAACCCCTCCCCAGGATTCACTTAATTTTACACAGATAAAATTGATTGAATCCGTCATGAATCTAAGCAGGTTGAATGTACACATAATGCAGACACGAACAGATTACAATCAATCAACCATAATGACTTTTACAATGAACAAATACAATTCTTCATACAACATCTGCACATAGTCCATGACACTGATTTTGTTTACAATAATTGTCTTTTCTCAGGTCCAATCATTTTAACATTTACTGTTTTTACACAACAAACGTTCAATGCCATCACCTAAAGTTACAATTTTTTCACTCCAAATTACACACTTGATGTCTGCTTGTTAATTACACCAGTCTGTCTACATTTTACAGCTGATAATTTGTCACCGAAATGTAGAAAGTCACAACATCATGAACATACCAAAAGTCTCTACACAAAACCGTCACAAATTATACATTGAAATGCTTACATCTGCATCTGAGCTTAAGTACTCACAACAAACTATTTACATGCATTAATTGACATACTTATTTACAAAACTAGATATTTACAGGCTATTGACCCCTCCCCAAACCATGCATTTCAATTAATTCTCATAAGTGGGTTCCAGGATTTCCCTGGAAACCCAGAACCATGTAAGTTACTTTTTCCTAACCTTCCAGTTTTCTTCAACTTTTGTATACACATTTAATATTACATTTCTATTTTCACAAAGCTTCATTATATACATACAGAAACACAAACTCCAATCATCTTAGACAACAGACTTTGGTACAACCACGCAACAGCTGAGACATACAATGGTTCTGTTTTAGCAAATTGATTGTCACTTAAAAGCAATGTTGCTGACTCAACTGGTAATACAAATTTATTATTCTCACTACTGCAGTGTAGTCCATCATTACTTCCAACCCCACTCTTCATCATCTGATTACTACCTAAACTTACCAACTTATCTGAATCAGTTCCTAAAACTGTTTTAACATCTGGCTTACTGACTTCCTCCACAAAATAATTATTTTTCTCAGCAACTACTACTTCACTATTACCTTCCACATCAAAGAGAGTACAAAACATAGTGTCATCTAAGTCACATTCTGTACAATTTTCCAAATTAGAAACTGGTTCAAGATAAATCCTTACTCCCACCCATTTCTTGAATGTCATCATCTACACCAAATAAAGAGCTAAATAAACGTATTCAGCTAGGTCAAAATTAGGACATTTTTCCAACTTAGGGATTGGTACATATGGCTTTTCAACCTCTCTCTTTTCAGAAGACAAATACTTTGACTTACAATTCTCCTCCTCATCTGGGTCTCCTATCCACACCACTGTATCACCTTCATCTTCAAGATATTTGAGAAACTCCTCGATTTCAGCACTTCTACAAACTTCATTACCACCTATCCTAGCACACATAGTCCCAACTATGCCATTCTGGACCTTACAAGTTTCTGATAGCCACACTGTAGTATGCACTATAAATTCTGCACCCCTTTTTGTAATTAAGCAGTGACCATTTCGAAAATCTTCTACATGAAAATTATTACTTTCGCACACTGATTCTAGTGATAAGGTACTATGGTGGTCCCCTTCCCGCTTTATCTTATTATCACCTTTAATCATCAACATCATTAATTACATCTATCATAACCTTATCCTGAAATTCACTTGCTGCTACCCACCTCTTCCAATAAATCTTCTCGGGGATTATTCATAAAAATGGTATTAACGCTATAGCAGTTGGTACCTGGACCCACATTCTTGTCCACCACTGCGGGGCCCATCACAGGGGTGGTCTTTAGTTTGCCTGCCCCCCATGCTGCCTTTCCCTTTCAGATTGAGGGTTCTGTTCTCTCACTCCCCATTATCATTCCTTCTTGCTAATTATACGATCCCCCCCTCGATCTACCATCCCTTGACCCATTACCCCTTCTAGGGGGACTCCTGCTGCCCCTCCTATGGTGTTGATGGTGGTAATGTTGTTCATTGAATGACTCCTGGGCATCCAAGCGTCTCAACAATTCAGAAACTCTATCCACATTTACTACATCCAAAGTGGCAATTAAATTTCTTGTTTGCTGAGGTAGCCTAGCTCCTATCAAATCAATAAATTCCTCCTCTCCATAAGGATGGTCTAAATACTTACAACGGATCCAACATTTATGAAAAAAATCATGTTGAGTTTCCCTACCAGGTTTATAGGGCCTACCAGTCATCAACTCCCTCTTTTCTTGAATCTGCCTGCTTGTCGACCAAAAATGTTTCAAAAAGTTTTCTTTAAACAGCTTGTAGTCAGTCACTTCCCTAGCTTGTCTATCACCCCATGCCCTAGCATAAGATTTTAGATGTTTACCCACAAGTGCAATTTTCTTACTATCGGGTAACAATTAAAGTAGTCTGACCTTTCAAAATTATCTATAAATTCAATAGGGTGAAGCCTCCCACTATCATCATAGAATTCAAATTCTTCTTTTACATCGACACTGAAATTTGGATTACCTGTTAAGGGAACCTGACTTAACTGAATCTGCAACCCAGTAACCCTTTTCTCTAACTGATTAACGTTAGATTGGGTTGTTTCCAATCCCTGGGTAAGTTGTTCCTGATGATTTACCAATGTATTAATATTTAATCCCACCTCTTGTCTCAACTCATTGACCCTTTGAGCAACTTTACTATCACTGGCTTGGAATAAAGCAACATATTCCTCCTTATCTTATCACAATTTTCACTGACTTCCTTATAAATCAAATTTACACATTCAGTCTTATTCTGTTCACAAATTTCTGTAACCTTTTCAAATTTTTCCTTACATTCTGTTACTACCTTCCCCAATTTAGAATCTAAATTGTTAATATCCTCCTTGAATTGAGAGCTAAAACCCTGAAATTGCTCTGCGATTTTAACATCAAAACATTTAGTCAAATCAGAGAATGTTTTATCATTGCTTTGTTGCAGTTGAGAAAACTTGTCATTGATTTCAGCAAATTTTCTGTCATTATCATTCCTTAACTCACTTCTAAATTCAAAAAATTGAGAATTGATCTCAGAAAATTTACCATCAAGATTTAACTCAGTTTTAAATTCAGAAAATTTGTTATCCAATTTGGAAAATTTATTATCAAATTTGTCATCAATTTCGGAAAACTGAGACTTAATTTCAGAAAATTTGCTGTCATTATCACTTATTAACTCATTTCTAAATTCAGAAAATTTAGCGTCAAATTTGGCTACAAAAGATTCTAAAAATGCTTGCAGGTTCTGATTATCAGCCATTTTTAGTAATTAGCAAATCAATATAAAAAACAAAATTAAGTAAAATTAAAATCTTTCCAATCTGCCACACAATAGCATGCAAAATAAATCACTTGAATATTCAATGCAGTACTTACAATTCTTCCTCAATTTTGTATCACATTAAATTTCACTTAGAAGCACTTATTTAACCATTAAACACCACACTGACTTCAAACACTTAACCACACTTTTCACAATTCACTGTAGGAAGACGATTTTGAGGCCGAAGGAAATCCACTCGACGTCGGAAGATTACAGCCGATTGCCGATGAAAAATCTCCGCCTTAGGCCGTCAAATCCGTGTCGTCGCCGGTCGAAATTTCCTCGCAATTTTCTGCAGATTCTTTTTAGAAGATAAACATCCCACAGATGTTTAAGAACTTCTCGTCATGTCAACGGTCGCCATGTTAAGGTTCTTTGGGTTTTTATTTACTGCATTTATTAAAAGTTCACCAAAAAACAAGGTTATGTGAAGATGTTCGTTTATTTTGAACAAATCAAAACAAGTCTGCGACATTCACAAGCTTAGTTGTTACAATCCAAAGATGCAATACTGACTGAATGAAAACTTGCATGAATGTCTCTGTAACACTGAATGAATACTTAATGCAAAACTAACTCTCTGTCCAGGCGATCTGTTTATATAGAGTCTATCGAATTTACGAGAATTCTTCAAAGGCTTCCGCCCGATATTTCTCGATCATTAACAATCACTCAAACAATCAAACATATTAAAAACAATCGGAATTGATACAAAATTAATTAATAACATTACAAAATGATTAGAAATGGTAATTAGAGATACTTAAATACAAAATTATTTACAGAAATCCTTTCAAATGGTGGAAAATTGTCCTGTAGACATCGTAAATTACAGTAATACATGGAATTACAAACTTTTAATAAATTCTCTTGCACCATTCGGTTCTTAAACATATTAAATGGTCTTTAAATAATTTTCTTACCTAAAACAAAGTCTATATACACTTATTTACAAGAAATTACAAAATAAACATATCAAATCACTTTCAAGCAAACTTTGGCTCACTACAAATATTTCACACAGTACAATACTATTCAAAATACAGGTATTAGGGCTGTTACAATTTGTTGTTATTGCGTATGTGTCTTTGCCGAAACAGGTCATTACATGCAACTTCTCTTATTTAGATTCCTTTCCAGGATGATGCATCATTTTTTGTTGAGGTATGTGTTTGTCCATGGTGGTGTGGGGAACATATTATGCTCATGATTAATTGACTTTCGGGTTTTGCCGCGTTGTTTATTTCATTACCTAAGCTTTCGGCTGCTATCCTCCAGCCTTCGTCAGAGATACTGTTTATGTTGGCATAGCAACGAGCGCCAAGCATCGCAGAGTAAGAGGCCGCTATCTTCGTTGATGTTGTTGGTGTTTTTTAAAATTTCTGCTGCCTCTTTCACCCGTCGGGGCCACCACTGGTCTTCTCTCCACAGTAGCCTCGTTTCTTGAAATTTTACTTCATGCCCGTATTAATAGCATGGCGGACTACGGCGGATTTGTCACTGTTGTTATATTTGTAGTGGCGGATATGTTCTTTAGTCTCTCCGCCACAGTGCGACCTGTCTCGCCGATATAAACACTGCCACAACTGCAGGGGATTTCGTAAACACCCATAAGCTGGTGTGGGTGTAATTTGTCTTTTACCTTTGTCAGTGACTGACCAAGTTTGCAGTTAGCCTTATATACTATTCGCACCTCCACCCGCTTTAACAATTTCCCAATCCGGTCTGTGATACCCTGTATGTATGGGAGACAGGCGAATTTTGTTGGCACATTAATATCATGGGTAAGTTGATATCTCCCATAGGTTTTTTGGGTCTTAAAACCTTCCTGATCTCAGATTCACTATAGCCGTTGGCTTGGAATATTTTTGTAAGTGTCTCCATTTCTTCATTGAGACTTTCCGAGTCACATACTGTCTTAGCTCTTAAGTTGAGTGATGTCAATACGCCTCTCTTCGTTGCCGGATGATGGTGCGACATGGCGTGCAGATACCTATTAGTGTGGGTCGCCTTGCGATACACAGTGTGACCCAAACTTCCATCGTCTCGCTTGTGAACAAGGACATCGAGAAATGGCAGTTGTCCATTTTCTTCCACAACCATAGTGAACTGAATTCTTGGGTGGGCACTATTCAGGTGGTTTAAGAACTCTTGCAAACTCTCCTTACCGTGAGGCCAGATGACAAAAGTGTCATCAACGTAACGGATCCACTTTGTAGGTTTTAGGCGCGCGTTGTTAAGCACCTTCATCTCGAATGATTCCATGAAAATGTTGGCGGCTACAGGTGAAAGTGGCGAGCCCATTGCCGCACCTTCAACTTGAGCATAAAGTTGACCACCGTACTGGAACACAGTTGACTTAAGGCAGAACTCTGTCAGGTCAGCCCACTCAGTAGACTTTCCTTGTGCAAGAAGTTTAGCACGTATTACAGCAACGGCTTCGTCTACCGGCACATTAGTGAATAATGAGACAATATCGAAACTCACCATGACATCAGTCTTCTCTAGCGTCAGATCATCAATAATTTGTATAAAGTGAGCTGAGTTCTTTACAGCTGATCTGATATTCTTCCGTGAGATGTTTCAGTTTATTGGCAACATACCGCGCAAGTGGATGAGTAGGTGAGTTGACCGCGCTCACAATCGGACGTAAGGGTACCTCTTCATTTTATGCACTTTGGGCAATCATAGAACCTAGGCAATCATGCAATTGTTTCTTTTTAGGTTTTTTCTTTGTCGCTCCTCGCTCAATCGCTTTGGAGTGTTAACTCTTCGGGCCACCTCTGTCCTAATCTTCTGTAGTGGGTTTCTGCTTAATGGTTCGTAGGTCTTGTCTGCCAGCAAGTTCGTAATCTTATACATACTAAAATTCCGCAACTGGCCCATACAGTGGTAAATCTCACTGACGGGGAAACTAGATAAGCAACAATATCTTTGCTATCGAAAGGTCTTAATTTTGCCCCGGTACCACACATTTGCCAACTTTAGATATCATAGCGAGCGTTGAGAGTGCCATTGTGGGGTTAGAACCCGATCAGGCAAATAACATTCGACAGGGGACAGCTCGCATTCTTGCCCACCGCAAACTACAACGCAGCAATCTATCTAGCGAAGAAAGATCAGCCTTGCGGGTATTACGGCAACGTGATGATATTGTGGTTCTCCAGCTGACAAGGGGTGTGCAACCGTAGTAATGAAAGCACTGGACTACCACAATAAGATTACGAACTTGCTGGCAGACAAGACCTACGAACCATTAAGCAGAAACCCACTACAGAAGATTAGGACAGAGGTGGCCCGAAGAGTTAACACCTCCAAAGCGATTGAGCAGGAGGACAAGAAAAACCTAAAAAGAAACAATTGCATGATGCCTAGGTTTCTATGGATTGCCCAAAGTGCACAAAGAAGAGGTACCCTTACGTCCGATTGTGAGCGCGGTCAACTCACCTACTCATCCACTTGCGCGGTATGTTGCCAATAAACTGAAACATCTCACGGAAGATATCAGATCAGCTGTAAAGAACTCAGCTCACTTTATACAAATTATTGATGATCTGACGCTAGAGAAGACTGATGTCATGGTGAGTTTCGATATTGTCTCATTATTCACTAATGTGCCGGTAGACGAAGCCGTTGCTGTAATTCGTGCTAAACTTCTGCACAAGGAAAGTCTACTGAGTGGGCTGACCCTGACAGAGTTCTGCCTTAAGTCAACTGTGTTCCAGTACGGTGGTCAACTTTATGCTCAAGTTGAAGGTGCGGCAATGGGCTCGCCACTTTCACCTGTAGCCGCCAACATTTTCATGGAATCATTCGAGATGAAGGTGCTTAACAACGCGCGCCTAAAACCTACAAAGTGGATCCGTTACGTTGATGACACTTTTGTCATCTGGCCTCACGGTAAGGAGAGTTTGCAAGAGTTCTTAAACCACCTGAATAGTGCCCACCCAAGAATTCAGTTCACTATGGTTGTGGAAGAAAATGGACAACTGCCATTTCTCGATGTCCTGTTCACAAGCGAGGCGATGGAAGTTTGGGTCACACTGTGTATCGCAAGGCGACCCACACTAATAGGTATCTGCACGCCATGTCGCACCATCATCCGGCAACGAAGAGAGGCGTATTGACATCACTCAACTTAAGAGCTAAGACAGTATGTGACTCGGAAAGTCTCAATGAAGAAATGGAGACACTTACAAAAATATTCCAAGCCAACGGCTATAGTGAATCTGAGATCAGGAAGGTTTTAAGACCCAAAAAACCTATGGGAGATATCAACTTACCCCATGATATTAATGTGCCAACAAAATTCGCCTGTCTCCCATACATACAGGGTATCACAGACCGGATTGGGAAATTGTTAAAGCGGGTGGAGGTGCAAATAGTATATAAGGCTAACTGCAAACTTGGTCAGTCACTGACAAAGGTAAAAGACAAATTACACCCACACCAACTTATGGGTGTTTACGAAATCCCCTGCAGTTGTGGCAGTGTTTATATCGGCGAGACAGGTCGCACTGTGGCGGAGAGACTAAAAGAACATATCCGCCACTACAAATATAACAACAGTGACAAATCCGCCGTAGTCCGCCATGCTATTAATAACGGGCATGAAGTAAAATTTCATGAAACGAGGCTACTGTGGAGAGAAGACCAGTGGTGGCCCCGACGGGTGAAAGAGGCAGCAGAAATTTTAAAAAACACCAACAACATCAACGAAGATAGCGGCCTCTTACTCTGCGATGCTTGGCGCTCGTTGCTATGCCAACATAAACAGTATCTCTGACGAAGGCTGGAGGATAGCAGCCGAAAGCTTAGGTAATGAAATAAACAACGCGGCAAAACCCGAAAGTCAATTAATCATGAACAAAGATAGCCGTGGAAGTCTGAGGAATCATTTAACATATTATGCGTTTCTTTCTTTATCTGCTTAGTAACGTTCTCATTTATCCGACATACAATTATTTTCTTTTAACCACAGAAAAATTGTTTAAGGAATTTAAAGTTAAAATTCGAAACTCCCGAAAGTAGATGCTGGAATAATTTAACGCTGAAGGTATATAAGATAATCATAAAAAATATTCAAAAATACAAAGTAAAGTATAATTACCGTAGATGATTAGGAAAATTGCTAATGGTACATGCGCTACACGACAATTCAGTTCAATATTAATGGTGTTAGTAGCCATCAGCTCATTACATGTTCAAAATTTATCATCTGAAATTGAGGAAAATGATACGCAACATCCGGTTAGGTGACCTTTGTGATATACATTTGGGACAGTAATCTAACCACTTTTACCAAGATCAAATATTTTTCTTTTCAGCACAAACTTTTTATACTAACATTTGAAACTGTGGATGGATTGCTTCATCCCGACTACGCAGCATCTTTGTATGGAAGTCATAAGCTATCCAGTATCCTGTATTGTCTGCTGTATTGCCTCTGGTTAGTTGCTAGCTGTGTGTTTCGTGCTTTGTGTTGGTTTGTCTATAATAGCTTGTATTGTCTCTCCTTACTGCTATCACGACAACAGCAGCAGGTGGTATGTAGACGACACACACCGTCCGTGTTAAACAACAGGTGGGTTCTTGTGTGTGTGTGTGTGTGTATGTGTTTTTAGTCTGTTGTTTTGTCATGTGCTTGATGTGTTCCAGCGAGCTGATTTTACTCACTAATCTGTATAACTGGAATCACGTGATGTTCGCTGTGTATTTGTCGAGTATAACAGAAAAATAGTTTTGCAAAAGTCACGTATATTCGAAACAGTTTGCAAGGTCTATTTGATTGTTTTGAAATTGTTACAGAACGTTGGTTTTGCAGTTTAATGAACACATGTGGAAATGTTTATAGTACTATTCAGAAAACAAAGCTGTTTAGCAACAAATCCACGTTTTTGTTGTATCAGCACATACATTCTTCACTGGAATCCTATTTGCTTAGAATGTTCTGTAAGTAACATGATATATGTTAAGCTGTTTTATTGTTTATGTTTATTTGACTAACAGTATGATCTAAATGACACAAGCTCTTCAGGGCCCCAGTCTGTAGTTGTCTGATCATTATTGCCTTGAATGTGTTGCCCTCCTGTTTGACATACAGATAGGTGTGTAGTTCTGTCAGTTTGTTGCAAGACTATCGACTACACAACAGACGCACTGACCTACAGGTTGTTGTCTAAATTTAAGAAACACATATATATATATATATAAATTTCTTAAACATGTCTGTTGCAATCACAGTTTTCAAATCAGTTGGTGTGATCCTATTGCTTACATCCGTGGTTTGGATTCCACATTAAACTGGAGGTCCAGGGGAGAAGAACTGGCTGTGCTACCTCTGGGGATCCGTTGTGGACATTTATTGCTTAGATCGAGTGCCAGCACAACTGTAACGACAAATTATTTATGGTGTTCAGTGATATATATATATATGCCTGTGTTATTAAACTCTCCCAATAACAGAGTTGTAGTGATCCTATGAAACTCCTTGCCTGTGTACTTACGTTAGAAATAATGAAGAGAGATAATTTAAAAACTGAATACCAATATTAGAGGGTTTAATTCTAGATGGGGATACCGCTGCCTCTCGACTGTTAACGTGACGTCATCGTGACATCGCGTTCACGTACAGTCATCCACATAAAAACATATATAGTGACCGAGCGTAGCGAAGTGACAATAATTTAAAGCTGTACAATATGAACATAAACTGATATCCCGAAGGTGGATCAGATGCAGACGGCCGCTGGTAAGCGGCCGCACATGTCCGATAAC
>JARYHS010000836.1:0-11992 GCA_031002005.1 Vandiemenella viatica
GATTGTTTTGTCAGAGTTTCCTTTTGCTTCATGTAATTAAATTAAAGAAAAAAAAATACGTGGTGTGTATGTGACTCCGTAAAATACATGGCACAATCTGCAATGTAAGGAACAGTAATGATATTTTTGTAGACTGTTGTTTCACGAGGAAGTTGATGTATTGAAAAGAAAAGGAGGATTTTTTGAAAAAATCTGCGAACTGTTTATTCTCATAATACTGTTCACCGTTCCCAAAACCTGATGATCGAAGGTCTATAAATAAGAAATTGCATTGTCGCCTTAGTGGAATGGGCCCAAGTGCAGAGGTCAGGAAGCTCTGTGATAAGGTGTCGGACTAATTATTGAGAGGTCTCCAGTTCAAATTCGTCTCGGCTGTGATTCTGAAATACCATCAACCTGTCCTTCAATTTTGCCAAGGTTTATTTTGTGTATGTGTCTTAGATTCATATGAAACTGCAGGCCTCCTGTACCTCGTATGATCGCCATCTTACATCTGGAGGCAGAGAAAGAGGCGAACTGCACAGCCGATAGAAACTCTATCCATGAGCCACTATATCACACGGAATCCCAAATTGTTTCTCTGAGACAACCTATCACAATTTTGCCAGCAATTTGCAATTCGTGTTTAATTTTGTTTTGTACAAAACATATTGTCTGTAGTTTTAAGCTTTATGTTTTAGTGTAAAGCAATATTTTCTTGCACACAGCGTGTTTTCTCCTGTATAAACATGACAGGTGTCGAGCCTTCCAGCCTGATTGTTTAACTTACAACGTTTCAATGGCTACTTCTGCTTTCTTCATCTGGGGAAATAGAGGATTGTGTTGTATGCCACGACACTTGCTGTGATGGTAACGATCTACAGCTATTTAACCTGATGAACGCAGCAGACGCAGGAGTCCAAAATTGTGTATCAAAGAGATACACTGGCTGGGCACTGGATACCCTTTAAAATTAGGTATAAGCCATACGCTGATAAAAATGCAATAGTTACAATGAGTTTTCTCGTTACCTTGACGGGAGACAACTTCTTCTGCTGGTCTGACACCCTGCGCGTGCAGCCACTGGTTCACCATCAGCCTCTTGTTGCCATCCAACGGTGTAGCGCAGTGAGGGCCATCCACCTGTCGACAAAACATTTCTGTCTTACACCTACCAAAAAACTTACTCACAATTATTTTCTGCGATATTTCAGAGTTAATTGCAGCAATTCTTATTTGATATAACATAAATCAACGGAGAGATGAACCTATTTTTGGAAATAATCTATCTATACTATTATAAATCTGTAAGCAAGCTGCGTTTGTAGTGAGGCTTGATCTCTAATAACGCAAAAACTACCGCATCAATTTGCATGGTGTTTCCAAATTTTTAAAGCTAATGTTGCTGATCAACATCTGCAGAAGTAGCTAACGACTAATATGTACCATGGGAAGAAGAAAGTCAGTAAAAAACTTCAGAAATGTGAAACTGTAGACCACAGATAATTATACACATTCAGACGGTCACTCCTTTCATAAAGAGACCTGACAAAATTTAGGATTTCCTTTTTTTTTTCTTTTTTTTTTTTTTACTTCTGCGATTCATTTTTCTGGACCGCAGTACTTCAAAATAAAAAGAATACGTGAATCAAGTATAATCAGCATTTACTTGAATCGTAACAGGTCTGTTGAATTACGAAAAAGTTGTATTACAAATATTGAAGACGTATTGTCTCTGGTAGACTGTTATACAGTTTGTCTCTGGAACAAAATTGCTACGTGAATTCTGTACAATACAGCCACAATAAGCCAATACTTAATACGAAATTCAGTTTTTTCTCGAAGAGCGATGTCTGAAAAACAGCTATTATAAATATCAGCAAGTAATAAAACATACTTCTTTCATAATGACTTGTGCGGAATTGCACATATTTGGAAGTACTTTATTCGATTAATATGTCTAGTGGCTATAACGTGCAAATATAACTAGGCATCCGAAAATTCAGGTACATACGACTCAAATAATTACATAGAAAATACGGATATATTGAAAGAAACTCAAATAAAAAAAATTTCAGATCCTAATGCTACACCGCGTAAATTATAAAGCTAAAAGAATCGTCCCTTTGGCCTATAACAAAGCATATCAGCTGTCATCACTGTCCAGGTTGCATTTCAATCGATTTACAACTTGCGATAATTTTGCCACTCAGAAATAATTGCTTGAGTTACATGCACATTAGTACATATACTGTACGTGATCCATTTTGACATTTTTGAATTAATTATATCTGACTGAAATAATGACAATAATGATACGACGGTTTGAAACCAAGATTAACTCCAATTCACGTAAATTTCTATTTTAAAGCAGGAATAATTGATGGTGTATCAACATAAAATAAAAACCAATATCCAAACAGCAAAAAAATAAATAAATCAGAAAAAATTGAGATGCTGTGATTATTGGTAACGAATTTTTATTTCAAATATAACTAGGCATCCTAAAATTCTATTCTACACCGCGTAAATTTTAAAACTAAACCCGTTATGCCTGATGCTAAACAAAACGAGTCAATTGTCATCTGGTCCTGTTCAGTCTGCCAGTAAAGGCCCCTGCCAGGCAGACCTCACACACAACGCGCCGGCACGCCGGGATACATATACGACTCCAAACAGGCGCAGAGACATCAAAACAAACCAGGAAAACAAATAGAATCATCTAGAAGCTAAGTGGGACTATTTCTTACAGAGGTCGCCGTACTACCACACAACGGAATTCCTTTTTTTTTTTTTTTTTTTTTTTTTTTTTTTTTGTGTCGCGGCCTTATAGCCCATGTTTGCGTATCCCGCTGCCTAGGCAGCTCTATCGCTATGTGTCACTATGTTTGGATTGTGGGTTGTTTTGGTGACTCTGTTTAATACACTTTAGGGGGAAAAAGGGCTATGGACGCCTGAGGCGCCCTTATGTCAAAACCCCCAAAGGGTTCGTATGATAGCTGGGGATCATCGTCGTTATCAGCTGCGTAAGCAGCTGGACGACTCTCCCCAACTGGTCGGCTTGTGTGTCTGCGTGGTCGCAGCGCCTTTGCTGTGAACAGCATGCTGGTCCCGTCGGCGGATGCGATGGCGGCCAGCTGGTTGTCTTGTGTTGGCGGTTTGTCTGTTGACGTTGGGTTGTCCCGTTGGGTTGTAGGTCTGTCCTTCTCTCCGTTCCTCTTGGTGGGTGAGTGCTGCTGGGTCGGGGTGGGTTCCTTCTTCCTTCTGCTTGATGACGTTTCCTCTCTGGGCAGCCTCCGTAGCAGGCGGCGTGGTCAGCACCACAGTTCGCACATGTTGGCGTGGCGTCACGCGGTCGTGGGCAAACCGTGGCGCTGTGGTTTTCCCCGCACCTTACGCAGCGTATTTGGCTGCGGCAGTCCTTTGCCAGGTGTTGATACCGCTGACAACGGAAGCATTGGATGACCGCGGCTCGCTTCTTGCGGGGACGCCCAGTCTTCTTCTCGGTGGCCTGCCTGGCTGGCTGCAGGGTGTCAGTCTTGGTGACTGGGCAATGGTCGACGGCTGGGCGTGGCACTGATTCTGCACCCTCACGTTCCTGGGTCGTGGTGGTGTTGGCCGGTTCATGGCTGCCAAGGTGTTCCAACGGAATTCCTGCGCCAGGCCGCCTATATAAGCGTAGCCGGCCGCTCCACCGCCAGTTCCGGCCTGACCGCGGAACCAGCTTCAACTATAGAAGACCACCGGAAGTTCGCGAGAAGTAGAAGCCGTCTCTCTACCCCGGATCAGGACCAGGCTAAATTTCTCGACGGTCATCCGCTAACTGTACCACATTTGTTATTGTTTACCAGTGTTTGTGTACATAGTAATAACCTCAAGGAACCATTAAGTGTAGTTCACTTCAGTGGCGACAAGGTTGGGATAAGAACTCTCGACCATCATGGCTACGCCAGCAGCACCTACGGAATGGCAACAGTTCCTCCAAGGACTTCTACATCAGTTCTTCGAATCTCAGAGACAACTGATTGCGGAAGTCAGGAATCTCCGCCAACCCACGGCCCCGCCTCCGTTCCCAGCATTCAACGACGACGTCGAAGAATGGGAGACCTACGAGAAGCGCATAAAACAACACTTCGCAATTCATCACATATCCAAAGAAGAAGACCAGCGTGAATATTTCCTTTCCTGGAACCAATCAAAGATGTATGTCTTGCTCACCAAACTTCAGCCACAAGACCCCGACACCCTCACCTTCACGACCATCTGTACGACACTGAATGCATACTACAGACGCCGGTACCATGTCGTCGCGGCCCGCGTCGAATTCTATCAATGCCGGAAGAAGCCCGATCAGACGTATCGCCAATGGGCGGCCGAACTCCAAGGCCTTAGCAGAAAATGTAAGTTTCAAACTCGTTGTTCCCACGAATCCTACGCCGACGACATGGTGCGTGATCACATCATACAGGCTGCACCAGATGCCGCACTCCGGCATGACGCCCTCAAGTTAGAGGACCCATCCCTGGAGCAGGTCATCGAACTTGCCTACAAATTCGAAATATCTACGGCCGCAGATCGCCGCCTGGAGTCCTGGGCGGATGTGGCCGCAATCCGAACCGACGTAGAGGACACACAGGACGTCGCCGCCATCCAGAGCTCCCAGTCGCGCTCCTCCCGACACCACAACCGGGGACCGCTTCCTCAGAAGGACATCGAACCGGCCCGTTCCGGCAGGGGCACCAAGTCTCGGCAGCAGCAGCGGATCCCGCAGCGCCGACGCCGCAGCCCGCTCCGCCTACCCTCCTGCCCCACCTGTTATTCAGCACATGAGAGGGAAAATTGTCCGGATCGTTGGGCTGAATGCTCACGTTGCGGCAAGGAAGGACACCTGGCGTCCGTCTGCCGCACCAACACCACCAATGCCAATCCCGGCTCTCGCCGCCCAGGGTCTTACCAAGACAGGTTGAGCGGCGCACCTATGGATATCAATCAGGTAGACACTTCCACAGCATCCAAACTTTTTATTGACGTTACGGTCAATGGCAAGCCCCTGCGCCTACAAGTCGACACAGGAGCAGCAGTCTCATTGCTTAATTATACTACTTATGTGCAAATTGGCTCGCCCCCCCTCTCGCCGGCCCCCAAGCGCCTCCTGACATACAACAAACAGGAAATAGCACTCCTGGGACAGTTCACAGCAAACGTCATGTATAAGTCTGTACATCGTTCAGTCCCCTTTTTAGTAGTTAACAGTTCTCTCACAGCAGACTTATTTGGACTGGACGCTTTCCGCTTATTCGGATTTTCAATTGAGGATAACATACACCTCGTATCTCAGCATGTTCCTTTTCCTGAAGTGGACGCCCTTTGCACCGAGTTTCAGGACCTGTTCTCACCAGGCGTCGGCTGTGCAAAGGACTTCGAAGCATCACTCCAACTCCGGCCGGACGTACGGCCTCGATACTTCCGGGCACGCCAGGTACCCGTAGCGCTTCAACAACCACTTCAGGAAGAACTTCAACGTCTCCAAGACGAAGGGATCCTCCAGCCGGTGCGGTTCAGCCCCTGGGCCACGCCGTTGGTCATAGTTCAGAAGCCAGGACGCCGCTTACGTCTCTGTGGTGACTTTAAGACCACCGTCAACCCGCATCTGCTGGTAGACGACTATCCACTTCCGAGACCGGACGACCTCTTCCGTAAACTAGCAGGAGGTACCTACTTTACAAAAATTGACCTGGCAGAAGCATACCTTCAAATCCCTTTGGATATCCAGTCCCGACAATACACAGTCATCAACACTCCCTCTGGCCTCTTCCAACTCAACCGGCTCATGTTCGGCTTGGCCAGTGCTCCAGCGATTTTTCAACGGTATCTCGAACAACTTCTCCAGGATATTCCGGGATGCATCAACTATCTCGACGACATAGTCGTCACGGGACCCTCCGCTGCCGAACACATGACCAACCTCCGCCTACTCTTCCTCCGCCTCCGTGCAGCAGGATTAAAATGCAACCTTTCCAAGTGTCAATTTTTTCAACAATCCATTTCCTACCTGGGTCACATCATCGCTCAGGAAGGCATCTCCCCAGCATTTTCCTATGTGGACGCTATTTCCAACTTACCTCGGCCTCAGGATCTACATCAGTTGAAATCTTTTTTAGGCAAGATTTCATACTACAGAAAATTTATACCCTCAGCAGCACAAGTGGCAGCACCCCTGTACCACCTCTGTCGCAAGAATGTCCCGTTCCGTTGGACCCCAGCTTGCGAGACCGCATTCCACACCCTTAAACAGCAGCTCAAGTCCGCAGCATGCCTCATGCCATACACTCCAAACCTCCCCTTGATACTTGCCACAGATGCATCCGATTACGGTGTGGGGGCAGTTCTGTCTCATAAATTACCAGATGGCACGGAACGCCCCGTAGCCTACATCTCCAAAGCCCTATCGGCTGCTCAGCTTAAATATTCTCAAATCGAGAAAGAGGCGCTAGCTATTGTTTTTGCCTGCTCCAAATTCTATTCCCTTTTATATGGGATTTCTTTTCATCTCATTACCGACCACAAGCCACTCCTATCACTATTTGATCCGTCCACACGTCTGCCTACCAAAACATCCCACCGCATCCAGCGTTGGGCACTATTCCTGTCCCAGTTCAGATATACCATGCATTTCCGTACCACCTCCAGGCATGCCAATGCAGACGCCTTATCCAGACTACCGCAGGGACCAGACCTTGCCTTCGACAAGTCGGAACTTCTGGTGTTCCAGATCGACGATGACATACAAGAAGCACTGAAGACATTTCCAGTCACGGCCTCAAAAGTCGCGGCAGCCACAGGGGAGGACCCCCTCCTCCGTGTCATCCGACACCACATCCAACACGGGTGGCAAACACGTTCCCCTCCACGCCATCATCAAGACCTCAAGTTCTACTACTCCATCCGCCACCAGCTCTCAGTAGTAGAGGGAGTGCTCCTCCGCACAGAACCAAATTCCACCCCGAGGGTCGTCGTTCCGAGATCCCTACAACCGACAATCCTCCAAACTCTCCACCAAGGACACTGGGGAATTGCCCGCACCAAATCCCTTGCCAGACGCCATGTATTCTGGATCGGCCTTACCACGGATGTCACGAAGATGGTGCGGCGCTGTACCATCTGTGCCCAACAACTGCCCCGCCCCCCTCAAAAGTTCCTTTCCTGGCCGGCACCGTCCGGACCCTGGGAACGCATTCACCTCGACTTCGCTGGCCCATTCCTAGGCCACCAGTGGCTCCTAGTGACGGATGCCTTTTCCCACTTCCCATATGTCGTCCGTTGCTCCACAATCACCACAGAGGTCACCATTTCAGCCCTCACGAAGATCTTTTCCATCGAAGGATTACCATACGCTATCGTCACAGATAACGGACCGCAATTTCGAAGTCGGGAATTCCTATCCTTCTGTACCGCCAACAATATCCAACACCTCCTCACCCCGCCCTTCCACCCCCAATCTAACGGGGAGGCGGAACGGCTAGTCAGAACATTCAAAACCCAAATGACCAAATACACCACAAGTCACAAACTCGAAGAGGCATTGACACTCTTCCTCAGTTCCTATCGAACCACTCCAGTGGGGGCCAAAAGCCCGGCGGAATTGCTACATGGCCGCCAACCTCGCACTCTCCTCCATCTCCTCTTACCCCCGCCCAAAGTACAGGTACCTTCGGGCCCATTCCGTTTCACCCCGGGCTCCCTAGTCTGGGCCCGCGGGTTTGGCTCCCGGGCCGGTTGGCTTCCGGGGGTCATCCAGCGGCCCCGGGGCCGCCAACTGTTCGACGTCAGCCTGGATGGCCGGATAGTGCGACGCCATCGAAACCAACTACGTCCCCGCTACCCCACGGCACCGTCCTCTTCCACCACGGCACGGCCATCCACTTCTTCCTCTCCTTCCCTGCCACCTCCACCACTCCTGCCGTCTAACCGTTGCTCAGGGACAGTTACAGCGCCACCAACGACGCCACAACCTGTCGGTCGCTCCGACACCCTTCAGCCGCAGCCTCTCGACCACCTGCGGGGACCATCTTCAGCGCCCCCCGTACAGCCCCCGGCCATCGACGCCGACGAACCGATGCCGTTAGCTCCACAAGTACCTCCACCACAACCTGCACCACGACGCAGGTCGGCACGCATCGCCAGGGGAACAGCTCCGTACTCCCCTGGAGGTAGCCTTCATAGTCTGCTCCAGGGCGCCGCGGCAGACGACCTCGCAGACGTCGCAGACATCGCTTCCCCCCCTCCCCCCCCGGGAGGGAGGTATGTTCAGTCTGCCAGTAAAGGCCCCTGCCAGGCAGACCTCACACACAACGCGCCTGCACGCCGGGATACATATACGACTCCAAACAGGCGCAGAGACATCAAAACAAACCAGGAAAACAAATAGAATCATCTAGAAGCTAAGTGGGACTATTTCTTACAGAGGTCGCCGTACTACCACACAACGGAATTCCTGCGCCAGGCCGCCTATATAAGCGTAGCCGGCCGCTCCACCGCCAGTTCCGGCCTGACCGCGGAACCAGCTTCAACTACAGAAGACCACCGGAAGTTCGCGAGAAGTAGAAGCCGTCTCTCTCTACCCCGGATCAGGACCAGGCTAAATTTCTCGACGGTCATCCGCTAACTGTACCACATTTGTTATTGTTTACCAGTGTTTTGTGTACATAGTAATAAACCTCAAGGAACCATTAAGTGTAGTTCACTTCACTAAGCTCCAGCTTTGATGTTTTCTACAGAATATTTCCTCTCTCAATTTCACTAATTACTTACACTGATGCTCATGGTTTATAAATTTTATACGTTCCTTCTTGTGTCAAAATAAGTATTCCAAAAATACGGTACGATACACCTACCTGAATTAAAACTACTTCTGTGTGTTTTGAATTGGTGGTAGTCTCTATAAAGAACAGGTAACCAAGTATTACACATGCCATTACGTACTGTTCTTATATACTCATGGATTCTTTTCTACTCCTGTTATACGACTTAGTACTCTAGGTCACGGAATAAAAATTTGAAAACCCTTCAAAGAAAACTTTATCTGTAGACGTACTTGTAAGTTCTGCTGTATCGTGATGACTGTTATTGCATTCTGGCTGCGATTGGCTACTGCAAGCTGCGATTAATAAATATGTCTGTTATCTCTGCTCTGAAATGAAATAGTTATAATTAAAGTCTTCCGCTCGAGATATAAGCACCCACTTCACATTACTGGTTATTGTAACTGATTACTACACGGCACAATGGGTCAAAATAAGTACTGAATTTAACTAAAGGAATAAGTTTAAAATGTTTTTGAAACTACTGGCTAAAAAGAAAAATAAAGTAGTATTTAATATGTTTTGATGCTATTTAAATGAAATTTATTTATCTCTGGTTATACCGAATTAAATGTTTTCTTAACAGTTTCATTTATCTCGAAGGATTAAAACTAGAGATAGAGTTTCTAGTATGACTTCTTACTTATAAAATTTTAGTTAAACCAGAGATAACCATCAAATAGGTCAGGAATACAGTTACAGTAGTGAAATTATTATTGGTGTTTTTTCGTTTATGCAACATCCAGTTGCGATGGCTGAAGGCAATGGACTTAACTGAAGTTCGATCGGCATGTTTAACAATTTTCAGCATTATGGCTCAGCGGGAAACTAGTCACTGAATGCTCAATGATGAGGCGTTATAAATTGGTTCTAAAACTGCCACAGTTAATGCTTCTCCAGCCTCTTATGAGCAATTTATGAGCTTTACGCGCGGAAGAGTTAGCAAAAGTTGATCTGATAGCCGGAAAATTATGACTGAATTTTCTGTTATTTTACCCCGTGCGTTACGTGTGTTATAAATAGTTTGTTATCAGATTACTCTCGGAGATTAAAAAAATTGAATTACTTGGCTAAGCGAGCAGAAATGGGGAACAGCGTTTTCCGTACGAACGTAATATTTATATCTGGCGTCCCTTAGCCGTATTAAGGCCTTTATGAAGCAGCACTGTAATCACGGCACAGTGAAGTGGGCGATTTTTCACGGCTGTGCGAGGCACTTTATCTCCGGATGCGCTGCAACACAGGCTAAAGCCGTCCGAGCGCCACAGCTCCCTCCTGGTCTTATCAACGGCAGGTATTGCGGTTTCTGGTAAACACACACAAAATATATGCTGGACAAAATTGAAACTACCCTTGGCAGTGACCATTAATTTAATTACGTTCCACTTAAGCTATATGAACATAAAAATTATTTACAGCGATACAATGTACGAAAGTGTTTATACTTTAAGGGGAGCACTGTACTTTTTTTTCTCTCTATTATTATTATTTTTTTTTTTTGCTGTTTCCTTTACTGCGATTAGAGTGATTGGAGCTGGGAGAGAATAGTGGACAACTAATGAGAATGAAATCGGCTATTGGCATTTGAAGAACCACACCGGCATTTGTTTGGAGTGATTTCGGGAAATTAAACACTTGTTCTTCGGAATGCCAGAAATAATACGTATAGGTATCACTATATCATTTTACTGCTCTCATCTTATCTCTCCAGCTATAGTAGTCTAAAAACCTTACCTGGAGAAATATCTCACTGTAGTCAAAATCAATGTGGATGTTCGAATCTTTGATAGTAAATTCGAGCAGAAAAAAAATCATCTTCCTGCCAAAATATCCAAACCTTAGCCCTGTTATTAAAAATGCTCGGCCTATGGAAAAGGGTTCAAGAAAGACGGGACATGTCCACAGCCTCAACGTAAAAGGAATCTCAAGTCACCATAATTACAGAAAGAATTCAACATCAACGTAGTGTTTTTCACACTTTACTATGTAGATACTAAAACTGTGTATTCGTGTAGGATTGTTGCAGAGAGTATCAACAGCTGTCTGCTAATACTAAACAAATTCACTGTACGATAAGTATATACTTTATGTGCTGGGAAACGTGTAATTTGTTACGTGGAAACTCCGGGAAGTGGGGCTGCATTGGTGTATTTCTGTGTAAAATATTTATTTTTTTGTATGTGTCACGTGGCTATATGTAGATTAACACATTCAGTGCTGAGGACGTCTTCGGCCGTCCGCTAGGGAGCATCCCAGTGACGGTGGACGGCTTGAGACGTCCTTTCCCTATGGGATTGTATAGTAGGTTGGTGATTCCAGTACCTGGCCTACGAGCTCGCCCTTTCACTCAGCCATTCATTAAAGTCTTACCTTACACCGAGTGAAGACCGTTTTCGAATCGGACAGCTGGTGTTTTTTTTTAATAATTTTTCAAACTTGGTGTTTTTTCAAGTACAAAATATTATTCTGTCCCACGTCCCTCTTCTTCCTCTCGATCATGTTCCCCACGTCCTATTCCTTCCTCTCAATCGTCTTCTCTACAATCACCACGTGAGCCAATACATTTCCCAAAACGATACGTCATAGCTGACGGAAAGACGAGAGCCCCGCAAAAGAAATGTCGACAATGTTCGAAAAATAAACCGAGGAAAGGTACCGCCTATTATCGTCCTGTCTGCCCGGAAAATCCTCCTTTGTGTCGGGAGCAATGCCGTAAAATTTTTCATGGAGGAAATTAATATTAATTTTGTTTTTCCATTTTATTTAGTCCTATTTTATCAATTTATATTTTCCGAGCATCAATAATTATTTTTTTGTAACGAAACTAAATTTAAATATACATAAATAATTAGTATTTATGTAATCCTATATGATTCACACTTTTATATTTAATAAACTTAAGTTATACGATATTAATGATTTATTTTTTCCCTAAACTCATATTTATTTTATTTAATTAGTCTAATTGTATTTTTTTCAATTAAAAGTAAAATAAACAGTATAAAAGGGCAGAAAATTAAAATCATCTGCCGTCTCAGGTAAGATGGTCAATAGCGTGACCCGCGTTATGCGGGTTTGCATTCAGAGTTAGTAACTGACAGGACTCTTCATATTGCCGGTAGCGTTCAATGTGATAAAGAAAGGATAGAATG
>JARYHS010000838.1:0-13458 GCA_031002005.1 Vandiemenella viatica
AAATTTATAACCAAATGTGGATGTCAAACTAGGGGTTACATGACATTTACTCACATCAGATCAAAACAAAATCAGAAATTGAAAATGGGAGAAACAAATAACAAAACATTACATTATTGCTATTCATGCTTTGTTCACTACCATTATTCTGCAGTGCATGATGTCTCCTTCACTATGTGAATTATGGCTTAAAATTTTATACATCATGTGATTGAGTTAAATGATTCAGTGCAGTTTACAGATTTACCAGCTAGCATTGCTCATTTAAAAAAAAAAAAAAAAAAAATAAATAAAAAATAAAAATGTGTAAACAATTCATGAAATCAAAAATTAGATTTCATATTTATGGTAAGGTTAATCATTTTTTCTTTTTATTAATGTGTTGATAATAAGCCTTTATGAAAAAATGAATTACTGACCAAATCAGTACCATCTAATGATCTCATGTAGACTTTATATTTCCTGATCCTTCCATTTGGAAAACGAGGTGGTAGCCATGAAATAAGTATTGTTCTTGCATCTGTCACTAAAGCTTTGATATTTGCTGGTTCACCAGGAACTGTGAACACAGATAAAATAATAATTTTCTTTCAAATTAAGTAAAAATCAGTATCAAAATAAACCTACAAGTCAAAACCTGTAAGAGAAAGATAAATTATAAAATACCTTTTATAAGTTACAAATATAGTCGAAAAATGAGTTAAACAGCAATTGAAACCAGGATTAGGAGAGAAACAAGCATTTTGTCACAAAGCCAGGATTAATGCAACTATGTTATACACCTATATACCTAAAGCCACATAATTTACATCTGTTTAAATTTTTGTTTTCATCTGCACCCTGCCTTAATTTCTAATTGAGTATTTTTGATAGTAAATATTTTAACAGTAAGCAGGCAGTTGAAATTATGATTCAAACAGCATGTGAGAATTGGATTTAGCATTCAAGATAAGTAAAATAGTACAGAATTACTATAAAATTTAGAATACACTTTTGGAGATAGAAATACTAATAAACGATATTATTTAGTAAAAGCAGTATAATTTTGAATTGTAATTATTATGGATCATCTATTAATATGTACTTGTGCAACTATGTTCTTTAAATAAAGTTTTAGAATTAATTGAACAAAACTAACATGTGTCATACCATCCTCTTGCGTCCTACAGAAGATTGGTCTGCTGCTCACTCCATCTCCCTTAACGGTAAATGCTCGGACTTCAATACTGTAGTTGCAGAAACGCTCAAGATTTCTAAGTTCCAGTTTGTGATCTTTAGTTGTTTGCTCTGCCGATGGAGATAAATCTGTCAAAAATTTATTTATTTTATTTATTGTTCAATAGATCCCCGTTGAAAAAGGATTTTGAGGATGTAGAACATGGTCAATATATAATATAATTGATAAAATTGCGATAGAGCGAATGCTCCAGTGGCAATTTCCCTACACACCTCTCTTTCTCCTTTCCTCTTCCAACCTACTTTTACCCTGAACTAATTTTTATTTTAAATTCTTTCAGAGTTTTTGGTAAATTATTCATCACCCCTCTTGCAAATTTATTCCAATCCCTTACACCCTTTCTTATGAAAGAAAATTTTCCCACACCCTTATGCCTGATATCAAGTGCCAGCTTGTGGTCATGGTCATCTTTACCCTTCGAAGTACCTCTCTTAATTTTTCCACCAATATCTTTACATGCTTCATCGCCTATATTGGCGTTGTACACTCCCATGACTTTCTTCAACCTTCTTCTATCCTCCAATGAATCCCATTCCAGCTCTTTTAACATATTAGTTACCGATTGTGTTTTGTGGTAATTTACAAAGACAAATCTGGTAGCCCTTCTCTGCACCCCCTCAAACTCTTATATTTGATACCCAAAATGTGGAGCCCAAACTACACCACCATATTCCAGTAGGGGTTTGACCAATGTTTTGTACCCCAATTCCCTTACTTCTCTAGTACATTCCCTCATCACTCTTTCCAAAATGTGAAGGATTTTGAACCAATTCCCTTCTACCTGTCCAATGTGCCCAGCCCAGTTAAGTTTGTTATCAAATGTTATGCCGAGGTATTTACATTTCGAGTCTTCAATGAGTAGTTCCTTCCCCACTTTATAATCATAAAAACCTATAGTTTTTTATCTTTATACCTAATTAGCTGGCTCTTCTTTCCATTTATCTTCATCCCATGTTGACTCACCCAGTTAGTTATCCTATCTACACCACCCTGCAGCTGTTTACAGTCTTCTATTGTTTTGATCCTTTCATGTAACATTATGTTGCCTGCAAAGAGTCTATCTTCTGAAAGCAAACCTTTAATACAATCATTCATTAGAATAACGAATAGCAATGGTCCTAATATTCTGTGAAACTTTCATGTTTAATTCTACTTCTTTTGTTAATGCATTTCCTACCATAACTTTTTGCTTTCTACCTTTTAGGAATTCTTCTACCCAGCACTTACAAGGTAAATAATATCATAGATAAAAACTAATATATATTTTAAACATTAAAATATACCACTGAATTTTGTAAAAGTAATTTCTTTTGTATAAATTATTGGATGGAGTAGAAGTGATAGTCAATAAGAAAATTTTTCAGCTTTTTAATTACAACTTCACTATCTAAAAATTATTTTATATAGATGTATCTGATGTTTTAGTCAAATGGAAATTATTTTTCTTTCTTATATTGAAATTGTATGCCTGGAATTCAATATAAACGAGTTAAGAATGTTGTCCAACAGAGCACATCCTAGCAATATTTGTTTGAATGAATAGATGTTTGTTACTAAATCACGGTGTAATGGCACAGTGGATCTGAATCAAATTTGGTACAGGACTAGAATATATTCTATATTATGTAATGATGTAATATTGCTTGGGATTCTGCAACATTAGCACGTTAACTTAATCATGATTGCCTTTATACTATCTGATACAATTGTACTGAAGATGCATGTAGTTATTCAGAAATGGCCTGTGGTAGCCAACAGGTTATGTAATAATATGAAATAAAAGTCACTGTTGATATATAATTGAAGTATATTTTCAAAGTTTGTTGAAGCTAATTCTGGTCTCAGTTGATATACTGTTAATTTATAAGGCTGTATCGGACCCCACAAATCACTTGTTGAAGAAGCATATTATCCTACAAAACACGATAATAAGTAAAACATACACTCTTGCCAACACACATCACTTGTAACCCCAAGTCAGAGTGACCATTATGAAAGTTTTGAAATCATTGTTAAGAAGACATCACTGGCCTGCACTGCGACGAATTTACTAGTGCGATAACTTATAAAGTTCTACCAAGAGGCATTGCTGCCCCCACCTTCCACAAACCGTTCCTGACAGAAGCTGACTACAGCCTGGCCTATATAATACTGTGGACTTGCCTCATTAATATCTGGTGAAGGACTGGTCAACATTAAACATGGCTGACCTCTATTTATTGATTCATTCAGAACTCTGACATTAGCTTGTAATTACAAAATTCAATACCTGATTAATTACCTTAATTAACCCATGGTTCTCAGGGCCCCCTGTTCAAATTATTCTGACCTTCCTTGTCCCTCAAAAAGGCTTCTACTAATTTAAAGACTAATTCTATTATGTCACTGCCTTCGCGGAAAGCTTGATAATGTTTTCAATAATTCATTTTGGAACATCTTATTATCTTATATAATTTCTAACTTTTTCATACAACCACTAACATGGTTTTAATCGGCTTGATTTCATCTAGCTCCTGAAACTAATTTTATTCTTTTATCTCCTTTATCATAGATATTAATTTACTTTCTCTAATTAAAAATCCTGTTTACAATTTATCTAATTAGTCAAAATTATGCTCAGAACATTTTTGTGGATAATGACTATGGCTTGTGATGGAAGATCTGATGAAGCTTTTTGCATTAATTAGAAATATCAAATTTTATCTTTTTATGCCACCTAAACACATGTGTTTACATTACTGACAATGGAATAACTTTTAAACTAGATTTTTCAGAGCATAGAAATTACATCTTAAAATGATTGTGGTCACAAGTTATACTTGAAGAACAACTTTATCTCAGTCTTATGTCTTTTATGAAACAAATTTTAGATTAAACTATAAAATCCTTTACTATACCAAAACTGTTAATAAAAGTTGCTTACTGTCTAGGTATCCATGATAGACCCCCTTTCTGAACAGTTTTGACAAAGTTATGGATATATTATTATTAGAACATAGGATATTACTTATCTTGGAAAAAAATTACTAGTTCAGGAGTCGGAAAAGAAAATCTGTTCTTAACTTTAAATTTTTTTTAATGCCATATTTCCATTCTTTCAGTAAGTTCACAAGGAGACATCTTCAGCTATGGAAATGTGACCAATGTGATACTTCAGTTGTTTCACGGTATTGTTATTGTAATATTGGCTGATAATTTATGAGAATTGAAAATTTAAAAACAGTTAGTAAAATTATGCTGATTATATACCAGTAGGAAAGTTATTAAGTCAGCAGAAGCTGTGTGGTTGATCCCTTGTTTGATCGCCACTTCAAGCAATTTTTTTTCTTTCTTCTTTTGCAGTGTTTCTTTTAACTGTTGATAGTGTAAAAAAATTAATTTTACAAATATATACATTTCTTCAAAGACTGTAGCAATATGATGAAACTTAGTAAAAATATTTCTCATTAGGTGACTGTAGGTATAAATCAACCCAATATACCCATTTCAGGCTACGGTAGGGGAGGGGAGGGTGTTGAAACAGCCAGGGGAATTTAAATAAACATAGTACACATTTCTCTCTGGACAACAAAAGACAGTATAACGTTAAATAAACTTTAAGCAAACTTGCAATGCCAGATTCTCAGCTAGTGAGAGAAAATATAAACTGAGAAATTATTGTAAGAATATTGAAATTGAATAAAATTTTCTCGGGTAACTAGCCGAGTTAGTCCATCGTTTGACCACGACGTTTCGGCGGTCACAATCTCTGCCGCCATCGTCAAGTGACGATGGCGGCAGAGATTGTGACCGCCGAAACGTCGTGGTCAAACGATGGACTAACTCGGCTAGTTACCCGAGAAAATTTTATTCATTTACAACGCCGAGAAAATCTCCAGTCTTACATAATATTGAGATTATTAATCAGTAATCTGTTTTACCCTACACAGCAACTCTATAGCTCTTGCCTGTGTTACAAAAAATCACAAGTAGAGGAGTAACTCCAGCTCTACTGTTAGTGGAAGTTTCCTTATTGCAAAGGTGGCAATACTTAACTTCTTCAGTAGTACTGTGACATGTTCTTGCCAATTGAGTTTCTCAGCAATCTGAATGACAATTAATTTTGTATTGAATTCTATGTTACTGTTTAAAGTTTTTTGATATTTTTTTAACAGATTTAAGCGTCATATTCAAATAAAACGCTCTTAGCCTTTAGGGAAGTTTCCAAAGAGATCATTGATGCATCAATATAACAAAAACAGAAGATTTCTAGGACAAAGCCTTATTGAATGAGACTGTGTCTGATAAAGCATGTCCTCTAATTTCAAAATAGAGATAGGACACTTTTTGTATTTTGTAATCCATGTACCATTTACTTGCTATTCTATAAATACCACAGTACTTTATTTATGTTCCAATATTAATTGATGGATAGCAGTCAAGTGATTTTGCAAGATCACAAAAATTCCTATCGTGTACATGTTATTACTCACTGCCTTGAATGTGTGTGTGTTTTTTTAATAAAAATAATAATATATAGCTATACCGGTATGTCTGTGGATGCACCATTCTGGATTCCAAACTGTGAAGTAGTAAGAATATTACAGTTATACAGGTTTTATTACTGTATCATACATTATTTTTTCAAAAATGTTAGGCAATTCTGCAAGTAAAGAAATGAGTCCATAGTATATATAGCACTTATCCTTTCTAAATAATGGCTTTGCAAACTGCATATTCTGTCTGTTTGGAACTAAACATTGGATAGGGATTGAATTAGAGTGTGGGAAAGTGAGTTATGCTATCAGAACATCTTTTCAATAATTTTCTTGAAGTGTTGTCATAGCTATAAGAAAATTTATAGTTTCATTGTTTCTTGAGCTTATTTACTTCTGAGACTGTTTCTGATAACAGTTGCATGTTCTCTAATCTGTTTGGGAACACAGTCAGAAAAATTCTTAGGTCACTATCTGTGGATTCTTTTTCTATAATTGCTTTATCTAAATCTAAAGAAACAGTTTTGTTAAATATTTTATGAAGGCGCCCTTCTTCACTATGCACAAATTAACTTTATGTATTTTGAGTGATTCAGAAATTTCCCTGTTTCATATTTTAATATATTCCTCCACATAATTTTAATTTTATTACTGGGAAGGTACTTTTACAAGAAGTTATAATACCCCTTGTAAATCAAAACCTCCCTTTTTTATTTTTAAGAATAAAATATACATCAAAATGTGTTAGAAAACTTTTAGAAAGGAATCGAATTTTCTATTAACACCCTGTGAAGTGTACACTTTTCACCAGCTATCATTATTTTAACACTATATGAAATAATTTGTACTGTTTTTATTAATATCAATTACTGTACTGCTACTATTTTGTATTTTTGCAAGGAAATTTCAAATTTGTATATAAGTTAAAGGAAAACATGAAGGTTTCTGTATCTAGTCTCTCACTGTGGTTATTGAGAAGATCAGCACTGAAATCTTCACACAACACTATTTGTCTGATAGCAGAAATGAATATAGCTGTGATAAAACAAGATGAAATTTCAGATGGGACTTTGTGGATTGTTATAATGAAGTGCTGCTCTTAAACAGCATTCAAAGTATCGTTGTATATAGTAATTACTTACGATATTAATGACTATAAACATATCATAGAGAAAAGAAACCTTGGTACTTTTTGTGTGATATAAGCAAATTGTTTGGTGGGAAAGGGCTGAAGTTTTATGTGTTATTAAGATAATAAAGGGGCAATGGTAATCAGATCAGTTATCACAGAAATTGATTAATTGCATGATTTATTCTGTATCAACATTAATCATATACTTTTTTCTTACCATCCCAGTCAGCCAGTGGTCTATAAAGCACTTTGTAGCCAATCAAAATTCCATTGATTGTTGACAGTGGGGGAGAAGACCACAGCACGAGAATGGTTTGTGAAGAAAGAGAAGTGCACTGGAGATCAACTGGTGGGGCATCTGGAACTAAATAAAAAATATGATGGTAATATTTTCTATTTTTCAATAAAAGTATTTTATAAAAGTGATCATTACTAATTAATAAAGGGATTATATTTTATTATACTATTAATTTCATATTATTAACTTCAAAGAGAGACTATTGTTTTGAAGCTATTTAATTAACAGTTAGACTCACCATCTTCATCTGTTCTTGCTATGATTTCTTGACTTCTAGGTCCAGCTCCTACTCTGTTGTAAGCTTGAACCAAAACAGAGTATTCAGTAAATTTCTGAAGCTTTGTTAGTGTATTCTGTAATGCTGCTCCAGGAATAACTTCATAAGTCTTATAGTGAAAAGGTTCTGAAGAATTGGTAACTTTATATCCAATATAATATCCCATGATTTCTCCATGCTGAAGGTAAGGTCAGGTGGCTGCAGAAAAATCCAATTTTTATTCTACTGAAGTACAAATTTTAATATTTTTATATGAGTTTAAAGACTAATTTTATTGATGAATTAGTTATAACAAAAAACACACACATAACAGAATGGAAAGGATACAGAAAGAAGATCTCTCTCAAATATGCAATATCTCATTTTCTAGTGGAATATTCCCAGACAGGCTTAAAACAATAAAAGTTAAACCCCTTAAAAAAAAAAAGGGGGGGGGGGAAAAAGAAAACATTTCAAACTACCGTCTGCCTCTCATGTTTCTCCCAAATCTTAGAAAAGCTATTTCATAAAAGACTCATGAACATTTTAGAAAATAATAAACTATTATCAAATACTCAACATGGATTTGGGAAGAATAAATCAACTGAAACTCCACTTTTTTCATTTATACAGAAATCTTACAGACCCTTGATGTGAAAGGACATTTGTCTGAAATATACTTGAATCTCTCAAAGGCATTTGATGTACATTTGACCATAATATCTTGCTCACAAAATTAGAACATTTAGGAGTTAGAAGCATAGCTAAAATTTGGATAAAGTCATGCCTGTATGACCTGAAACAGATTGTTGAATGTAATTTTAAGACTAACAAACAGTGTAAACTACGTGTACTCAAATTGCAAACACATGAAATATGGAGTGCCACAAAGATCAATTATTGGGCCTTTACTGCTCTTAGTATATATAAATGATCTAGAAACAATAAATACCTGCAAAAAGTATATTAAATATGCAGATGACATCAGCATATTAATGAAAGAATTTACTAAGGAACAATTAGCTAAAAACACTGTTCTAAAAACATTGCAAACTGGTTTTCTCAACACAAAAGAACAATAAACACAGAAAAAACACATGCCATAAACTTCAGAACAAAAAGTAATTTAGATACCCCAATACCTACAGTAAAACCCAGTGATGAAGTACTGAAAAATGTAGGAAAAATAAAATTTCTGGGAATATGGATACAAGAGAAAATAAAATGGAACACACACATTGATCACCTTTGTAAGTAGCTAAATACTATTTGTTACATGATGAAAATATCAGTTGGCTGCATATTGGATGAAACAATTAAGCCTATTTATTTTGCATATGTGCACTCATTTTTAAGGTATTGTATTATATTTTGGGGAAACTCCCAGCCAAGTATCAAATGTTTCAAAATGAAGAAAAAAATTATTACAATTATGAATGGGGTACAAAGGAAAACCTCATGTAGATTTTCATTAAAAAAGCTGCAAATTCTACCACTGCCCTGTATATATGTGCTGGAAACCAAAACATTCATAAAAAATACTGAAGCTTCTTGGTATACATTACAGACAAACAATGATGTGCTCCCATATTATATACTAGATTTGCATATACCACAAACAAATAGTACCCTATGTCAGAAAAGACCACTTAGAATAGGTTAGGCCCTTACATGGTGACCGTAACAGGACTTGGGTTTTCACCCATTATTGAGGATTGTGTAATGCGTAATATGTGATATAAGGGAAAAGTGGTAGTTTAAGGCCAAAACAAAAATAAAATAATATTTAATAAGGATGTTTAATGAAATGAAAGACTTTCCATACAAGGAATTGGATAACATAATTTCTTTACATTTTCATAAAACATAACAATTTTTGACGAGATTTCACACTTTACTGTACTTCTGCAAAACAATTTTGATATTTCTGTTAATGTATTTCTTGTAATTTGTAACCATTTATGTTTCATGTGTTGATAATTTGTGTTACGGTTTTGACATTTTGTAACTACTTATGTTATAGGCCTAGATGTTATGACAACTTGAAATTTTATATTTTGCTTTTTGGTAACGATTTGTTTGACACTTATAATTTTTCATTAATGTTGAATTGATATTTTGAGTTTGAATGAGAATTTGAAAATTTTTGTAATAATTTTGAGTGAAAAATCAAAGATTTTGAGGTAATTAATTTTTTTTTTTTTTTTTTTTTGAGAATGAATGGTGGAGAGGAAGGACCGAACCGACATGGGATAATTCACTTTTGCAGGACAGTTCATTTTATTTGGGGAATTTAATATTTTTCAAGAAAAATTTTTTTTTTTTCTTTTCTATTTTCAAGATGTTCAGTTAGTTTTCTCTTCAAGAAAATAACTCCAATCTTCCAGGGGCGTGTAAGCACCTTAGAATTTTGATAAATTCTAGTTTCTTAACTTCAAGTATAGGGGAGGAAGTAAGCTTTCATTTAAACATATAGGTTTCATTACAAAGACAGGTTACGATAGGAACATTTCATACAGAAGCTGATACCACAACCTAATTTATTAAATAAACCATTTTAAAAGTAGTAAAGACCCACAACATTTAATTAAAGCACTAAATAAACTTTTTATAAGCGTAAAGGGACTTTTAACTAACCTGGAATGGGATAATCCATTATTGGACAACATGCAAACAAGAGATTTTGGCTACATGACTATTTCACTATTTTTGAACACTTTTAACCCTTTCACGGCTACGGGCATACATGTATGCCCTGCCGCTAGAAAGACCAGACGGCTACGGGCGTACATGTATGCCCAGCGGACGGGAAGACCAGACGGCTAACGGCATACATGTACGCCCGGCAGGCGGGAAGTCCTGACGGCTAACGGCATACATATACGCCCGAGCTCGGAAGCAGGTAAACGGCTAATTGCTGTTGACCGCATTTCTGAGAATACTGAGAATTTCTGAGAACACTGTTATACTCTGGACTTTCTGTAGGAAAACACTTTAGTTTTCACCTCCCCTGGGCCCTTACTGCTTACGAGTCTAACATTCGGCCAGTTCTGTTTTTTCTTCTGGTGAGACGACAGCGTTCGCATCTGTAGCCTTTGCCATGTCGGGACGCAGTATATCGGACAAGGAAATCATGGATATCCTCATGAATAGTAGTGACGAAGATTGTAGTGATACTTCAGAGCTTTCTTCCGACGAAGAGTTGGATACGTCTGGATGTAATGCTGAATCCTCGACATCACGAACAGAAGATTCTTCCTCTGAAGACGGAAAAGGAAATGAAGTAAGTGAAACTTCGTCGGGAAAAAGAAAGTATGACTGGTCGGAGAATCATCCTGTGACGAAACGACACGTTTTGTGAACACATTTAGCGGGTTGAAAGTAGACTTCGAAGAGTCAGCAAGTCATTTAGATTTCTTTTTGTACTTCATGTCCATGGAATTTGTTTCTGCCATCTGTACACAGATCAATAATTATTATAAATTTATTACTGAAAAAATGACGACTGCACCCAGTAGATTAGCACGCTGGAAGCCTATAGAGCCAGCAGAATTTTATTGCTTCCTAGCGTGTTCTCTGCTTATGCCTAGAAGTAAGAAGTTAGAAGTAAATGAATATTGGTCGAAAGATTCTTTGCTTAAAACACCAATATTTTCTAACATAATGGCCAGGGACCGGTACAAGTTGATCCTGCGTTTGTTGCACTTCAGTGACAATTCCACCACATCTCAAGATATCCTTGTGAAAATACGTCTCATTGTAGATCACACAAAAAATAAATTCCGCGAAGCTGTAGTACCCTTTGAGAATCTAGTGATCGACGAAAGTCTGCTACTGTTCAAAGGAAGGCTCCGCTTCAAGCAGTACATACCAAATAAACGTAGCCGTTTTGGCATTAAAATTTTCGTTCTTTGTGACGTACAAACCAATTATATTCTGGATTATATTGTATATACTGGTGCACCACGGAAATAGAAACTGGAAATGCTGATTGGGGAAAATCAGGCGATGTTGTTGTTAGTTTATTATTGCCATACCTCAATAAAGGTCATACCATTTATTTAGACAATTGGTATTCGAGCCCCGAATTATTCCTGTGGCTCCATGATAAATGTACAAACGCCGTCGGAACAGTACGCAAAAATAGAAAACATCTACCACCGTTGCCAGAAAGGCTCAAAAAGGGGGAAATACAGTTCAAGTCTTGTGGAACATTAATGGCACTAAAATGGATGGACAAGAAAGAAGTCTGGATGCTTTCCACCGTAAATGGACCAGAGTTTGTGGAGACAGAGAAAGTAGAACATAGAACGGGTCAAAACAAATTGAAACCTACCTGTGTTGTCAGCTATAATAAGTCAATGGGTGCAGTTGATAAGACAGACATGCTGTTATCTTCTGTACAGTGCATCCGAAAGACAATGAAGTGGTACAAGAAAGTATTCTTTCATTTGACTGACTTGTGTGTGCTTAATGCAAAAACTATTTTTGAAATACAAAAGCAACAGAAGATACCACTAGCGAAATACCACTTGGAACTAATTCGCCAGTTGCTAGACAAATTTCATAGTCAAACGTGTAAAAGTGCGACCCCAGGGACAACCAAAGAAGAAAGCCCTTTCCGACTGCAGAATAAAGAAGGACATTATCCAGGGTACCACGTAGCAACGGAGAAAAAGGAGATTCCGCAGAAACGCTGTGTAGTATGTACTGCTCATTCACAACGAAAAATGACACGCATAAGATGCAAAAAGTGTGATGTGGCTCTCTGCATGGTGCCATGTTTCGAAAAATATCACACACTAAAGAAATATTAGGATGTTTTAGTAACTGTGTACGTTTCAACTAAAGGAAAGTAAAAAATAAAAAAGTTATTAAAAGTAAAAAAAAAAAGTTTTTAACTCAGCCAGCGGCAGTCCAAAGCCTGCGTCAAAAATGAGGATGGGAAACCATTAAGTCAAATGGTACTGAACGTGACGAGCTCAGGGAAAATAGCGAGCATGAAGCAGGAAGACGCTTACTGTCGAGCTTTTTATTATGCAGAATCTAGTTTAGGCCTTAACTGCAAACTGACCTATAGGCTTATCACAAAATGAGTTATACTCATATATCGCGTGTTTAATTCTGCGTCAGGCTATATGAGACAATTTGGTTTTAAAGATCAATAATTGTATCTTATAGACGACTATACCAAGAAGTGTCCGAGTTTTAGGGCGCCTTTGCTAGGAACTGCTCACTTTAAAACTATGTATCTTGAAATGTGTGTGTCTGATGTTAATGAACGTTTAATAGCTTATATTATATATTAGTAGTGCAAAATGTCAAGGTAAAGAATTTTCCAAATACAAATAAAAAAGGTTCTCATCATATTCCTAAATTACCTTTTTCTCTGTCTCTGTCCAGAATAAACTTACAGCAGGAAACAGGGGTTAACTTTAAAACACTCTTTCTTGGTCATTAGAAACTTCAATCGCTGAGATAGTACAGTGTGACAATGATTTTATAAGGAGTATTACTGAAGAGTAGTTGTAAGCGCGCGATTAGCCCAGAGCGGCCGTAGCCTGCAGCGGTTGTCGGACCACTCAGCCGCCCGCCGGCCAGGCACACGGTGGGTCCGCTCGCCCCAGCCACCGGGGAGGCAGGACGCTCGGCACTCGTAGCCGCGAAAGGGTTAAATGAAATAAAGTAATTTTAAAATAATAATAATTCAAAAGAAAGCTAAATTCACTATAATTCCGTAGTTTCTGACCGTGTAAATAGCATAAATAAATTTTTAAGCACTTTGATAAATGCACTTCACTTTTCAACATTTTTTATCATATGTTCCTAGTAATTTCCCGAAGTAAAAAGTAGATTCCCTGAAAGAACTAAAAATCTAGTTTAACATATTTAAATTTCAGAATATTCGATGCAGTAGAACAGATTTTATATAAGTTTTTAAAATTATTTCCTCACTAAATACACGTGTCTCACTCAAGAATTATTTGCAAATGAACCAGAACATTTCCACAGATAAAATAACTTTTAAAACATGTAATAAAATTCAAAGGAAACTTCTAT